>JAXQQM020090541.1:0-370179 GCA_034641835.2 Pinus albicaulis | reverse complement strand
TATCTTGCTACAGTAACAAGGACATGGCCATCGCTAAACTTCACATCTAGTGGCTCAACACTATTACCATCACTAACTTATTGCCCATTGACCACCAAACTAGTGGACTTATCCAACTTTGGTGTTTGTGTTAACCAACTGAAATTAGTTGTGCACTTTTCCTTTAAAATTTTGCAAAAGATAGTTGATTCATGGAGTCTTTTACGCTGTAATGGTAGCATAAGACTAATTGGTATAATTTTTGTGATTATCATGTATAGTTGGTCTTTATATGAGATATTTCCATCACTTGAGTGTGTAACCATGCTAAGCACTAGTACAAAGACATTCCATTCTTGATATGGTAATATTCTTGGACATGTTAATTCCTTTTTGACTTGGCATTTCCATGGTGCTTTTGATGTTTATTTCACAAGGAAAGCTTCATGGATGGTAGATCATAATAGGAATGTCAATTATGTGTACACTTGGATATGAGATTAAGATTGTCATGTTATTGGTTTTGTTCTATCATAATACCTCTCTTGTATGTACTACAAGAGTAATCACCCTATTTAATGGTTTATAATTGGGTATACACTTGATGACCCTTCCCACATGCACCATGTATTAAATGAATGCAGGTATAGCAACGTATAGAGGCCTCCCTTTGAGGCAAAAAAATAGGACTTCTTTAGAGGTAGCAGTATGAAATGATAGTTGTAGGTTTCATTTCTCTCTTTACAATCCTCTTATGTTGACTCCTTTGGAGGAATTTCAAGCATATCCTTCCAGTCTTGTAAATGCAACCGACAGGTTTCAAACCTATAGAACACATCTAATAGAACAATGATGTTAGGCCCATCCTCAACAAAAGGGTGTTGGAAAAATAACATAAGAATGGTCAAAACTAAGCCATTCAAGGAATAGTGGATCACCCAAACATAAACAGGAACAAAAAAAATCACAATTACACATGGGGGTATGTTATAAGTAACATCATATCCCAAGTTCCAACACTTGACCTTGGGTTGAAAAATAAGTATAAGGACTAGTCTTATTCATGCATGCATAAAACCCAGATCCTTATGTTATCGCTGAGTAGGGTTCCATTGTAGGTAGATCAAACTTGAGGTGAGAAACAAGAGTTAGATTTAACAATGGAACCATACTACCTCGGTAGATTGACATAGAGATACAAATTGCATCATACTATCAATGGTCCTGACTTGTTCACAACTTTGATTGAGAGCAAGTCCCATCATAAGAACTTATAAAGGATACTATCATCATATAAAGGAACTGGAAGAGTGTCATTTCAATACTTCTTCTTATGATAACTATATGCATGAATATATGATGATTCCAATATTGATTTTCCTGCAAATATGTTTTCATGCCAAATTTGCATAGGTATCCATCCCTCTGGCTAGGGCTTCCCATTTTCACTGGTGGACTGATATTTCCTTTTGAGAATTCAACTTTCACATGAGTCAAATTTCAAAGTAGTTCAAGGACCTGTTCAAGAATCAGAAGTTGACACTATTTTACATGAATTGCGATGAATGTATCCTAGTATTATCCTTATGCTGATAAGACACCTGGATATTTCTCCTTTCAAATTTGGCCCGAAACCTAGGGCTTTCAACAAGCACAAGAAATGTTTTATCCTTCTTTATTAGTACTCTGAAACAGTTCGAAGATGAAACCTTGATCATTTGGAGGGTTCATGTACTCCTCTTCTATATCAAAAGCCTGGATTATTGTTGATAGCTTATCCGACATTTTTTTTTTATAAGATGGTGTGTTTCTGTCAGTACGCCGACATTTATTTTCGTCACTCTTCCGACATATTAATTATGTCGCTTGACCGACGCTTATTTTCGTCGCTCTTCCGACGTATTAATTCCATCGCTCGAGTGATGTTTTATTTTTTTCGTCACTATTCCTGCAGAGTAGAACCGTCGGTATTCCGACGTTTATTTTCATCGCTCTTCGGACATATTAATTATGTCGCTTGAGCAATGTTTATTTTTAAATTTATTTTTTTCGTCGCTCTTCCGACAAAGTAGTACCGTCGATCTTCTGGCGTTTATTTTTTTAAATTTTTTTTGTTTCGTCACGCTTCCGATAGAATAGGGCCATCGGTCTTCTGACGTTTATTTTTTTAAATTCTTTTTGTTTCGTCGCGCTTCCGACATATTTGGACCGTCAGTCTTCCAACGTTTAGTTTTTTTAATTTTTTTGTTTCGTCGCTCTTCCAACATCTTGAAACCATCGGTCTTCCGACCTTTTCGTACCGTCGTTGTAGCGATGTTTGGCGGCGTCGGACTAGCAACTTGTCAAGGCGTCGGACTAGAGACACTTTTAACTGTCAGAAATGCGACGACTGATTAAACATCAGAAGTGCAACAGAAATATAAAACGTCGGAATTATCGTCGCTATAGCAACGTTTAAGTCAAGTGTCGGAAGTCCGACGTGAAGAGAATCCACGTTTTGGCGCACTGAAAAACATCGCTCTTGGGCCGCCTATGTGTCGCAATACCGACATTTTGGCTGTCGGAATTTGGGGAAAATGTGCTAGTGTGTCCAAGGTGAAGTGTTTTCACTGTCACGAACATGGGAATTTTGCTACTAACTGTCCATAAAATAAGAATAACAAGAAGGTTGTTGGATCTGAAGCTAGTGAGGCCCTTGCCTCGCAATTTGAGCTTCACTTCTCATTGATTTCATGCATGGTTTCCAGTGCATTGGGATCTGTGTGGTATTTGGATAGTGGTGCTTCCTTTCACATGATGGAAGATAAGGAACTTTTCAGTGACTTAGAGGAGAAAGATCTTCATATGCATATTGAGATGGGCGACGACAGACGGTACAGTGCTACCGAGATTGGTACCATTACTTTTCAGAGGGATTGAGGTAAACCATTTCAATTAAAATATGTGATGCATGTACCAGGTCTGAAGAAAAATTTCGTCTCAGACGCAATGTTGGAGGATAAAGGATATGATGTTGTTTTCAGTGATGGAAAAGCTTTCATGTGACATAAAAAAATGGGTCAAGCCAAGAGCATAGGGATTCGAGTTAAAAATATCTACAAGCTAGAGGTAGATGGCTATGCAACAATGGTGGGCAAGGAAGATCAAGTGGTGAGCCGAAATGAGGGCAAATTATGGCATAGGCGATTGGGCCATCTTCACCATGGAGCCTTGAAATTCATGCATAAGATTTCTACTGGTCTTCCTAGGGGTACACTTGCCCAGTTAGACACATGCAAGGGATTTAATATGGGAAAATATGTAAAGGCCACCTTTCATGAGAAGGAAAACCGAGCTTTGGGGATCCTTGAGAGAGATCACACAGACGTGTGTGTTCCTTTCTCGGTTGCTTCAACAAAAAAACATAAGTACTATGTAATCTTTGTTGATGAATTTTCTCGTAAGTGTTGGATCTTTTTCATGTAGAAGAAAGATCAAACATTCTCTAAGTTCTGTGAGTTTAAGGCACTGGTGGAGAAATAGTCGGGGAAGCAAGTGAAGGCTCTTAGGAGCGATAATGGTGGAGAATACATCTCTAATAAATTGAAGAACTTCTGTAGCAAAGAAGGAATTTGAAGAGAACTCATAGCGCCTCATAACCCATTGCAAAATGGGGTCACAGAGAGGAATAACAGAAATATTGTGGGCGCATCACGAGTGATGTTGCATGATCAAGGCCTACCGATGCATCTGTGGACGGAAGCATTCAATACAACGGTACATGTGCAAAACCGTTGTCCTCGTAGAGTACTTGGCATGAGTACACCTGAAGAGGCTTTCACTGGTAAGAAATCTGATGTTTCACACTTTAAGATTTTTGGCTCATCTGTTTATGTGCATGTGACCAAGGAATCCAGGAAGAAGTTGGAACCAACAACTGACGTTGGGATTTTTGTGGGGTACACTAAAACACCCCATAATTATCGTGTGTATTTTCCAAACAGGAGAAAGACTATTGTGCGACGGGATATCAAATTTGATGAGGAGAAAGCCATGCGGTTGTCCCTTGAGAGGGAGCTGGACTTGCATGTAGAGGAGGAACTATTGGTTCCCAAGGATGAGTCTAAGATGTGGATCATCCAAGGAGGAGGTTCATGTAGTGGAGGAAATCTACTCATACGTATCCATCCTCAAAATGGCGTAAGGTACACCACCGAAGCTAATAGGGCTGAGACTTGATGCTACATAGAATGTAGAGCCCCTACTTCACAACGCGTGCATGCAGACAAGAATCCGACCGATTTATCGGATACATGGCTCTTATGAGAAAATTTACTGTGACTAAACCATATTCCATTTAGGAAGTAGTGCAGTAGCCTACTTGGGTTAATTAAATGGTGGAGGAGTATGACTTCATTGTCAAGAAAAGTGCATGGGAGATAGTCCCAAGACCGATCAACAAATCAGTGGTTGGATTGAGATGGATCTACAAGGTAAAGCAAGTTGTTGATGGGAGTGTGGAGAAATACGAGGCCAGATTTGTGGCCTGAGGATTCTGACAGATCGAGGGGATAGATTATGATGAGACTTTTGTGCCTGTCGCAAGGTACTCTTCCATAAGATCCAAGCATATAGATATCCGTACCATCATCTCCGTAGATTAGAAAGGAGGATCATGTTGGTTTCAGTGACATTCCCACAGAAGATCAAAGATTTATACCCGATAAAGGCGCTCACCAGGAGAAAATTCAAATACCATAGAGACAGGATCGGTGTGAAGGATAATCCCTTTCTTGTTGAGAGGGAGTGTTGAGATTAACAAGAATATTTAGAACCCATGCCTAGTGCATTAAGCACCTGGTTTCATTCAGAATCTGGTTGCATTAAGCACCCAGACTAGGGTGGGGCCCATAGTGTTATTTTTGGGTGCATGTCTATTTTTATTATCCCTTAATTAAGATGGACATTAAACTGTAATCTATTCTCAACGTGGACTTGAATGAGTTAACAGAAAGTGATAAATTCAGTTAGCTATTGAATTTTGAGTTAGAGGTTGGTTGGTGGGACATGCATAGTAATTCTAGTTGTAACAGAGTTTGAAGTGCAGTGGTGCATGAGTTGGTGCAAGTTGTAAACATTTTAACTTAGTTAAGTGAGTTAAAATCAGTTGTGCTAGTTGTAACTGAAGATACACTAGTGAGAGATTCAGTGAATTAAATATAAATTAATTCATAATTAGTGATCTCACATGCAACTGACGATTAACTATTATTAGTTGCATGCATGTCATATCCAGTGGAGACCTAATTGATTTCTAGGTGAAAGGGAGGTTGACTATCAGTTGTAGGATTATCTACTTGCACACATGCAAGAAAACACCCATTGGAGTGCCCATGGTAATTGCGCAGTCAAGGCAGGAAGTAATTCCTATCTTTTAGGGATCTTTACCATTAGGGATTACGCATACAACGAAAGTTGTCTGGAGGCTGAGAATTGGCTATGTGTTGGTCAGTTTTGCATATGAAAGTGTGAGACAATTCACTGATGTACTGAGGGCTCTTGTGAGAAGAGATTTGTATGTAATTGTTTCATGATCCATGCTTAATATACAATAGAAGATAGTGGGGTTTTTAGTTGTAAGGTTTCCCCAGGAAATTATCTGTGTCGTGTGTGATCTATCTTTATTCATGTTCATGTGATTAGCAATTGTGTTTTTAATTTCCGCAAAATATTTGTAGAAGAAATTTAGTATTTAACTTTAATAAATTGTTAGATTGGGTGAATCCAAGATATACATTCTTGTTGTATAATTTAAACACTTTTATGTTCATGAAATAAACTTAATCTCATCAAGTTTAATGAATTTTCAATCATAAACACATGTATATACCCTTGCAAAAGGATAAAACCAAATCAATTTCATGTTAATTCTGAAACTGATATTAGCACAACATTAACTAATAATCAATTTCAGATCATTGATTGCTTGCATGCATTGGATGCATTGATTTCAATGTAGATATTGATTTCTAATCCTATTTGATTTCTTGCAGTAGATGCATTGATTTCTAATCCTATTTGATTGTTTGCACTAGATGCATTGAAATTAGTGTAAATATTGATTTTCAATCCTATTTGATTGTTTGCACTAGATGTATGATGTACATTAATTTCAAAGTAATGAGATCAATAATGTGCATTGATTTCAATGTAAGCACATCGCCACCCCCTCCCTCTATATCTCTATCTCCCATTGCCACTCCTTCTTTAACTCTCTATCTCACCCCCCAAACATACACACTCTCTCTCCATATCTACGTATCTCTGTCTCTCTCTCCCTTTTCCACTCCTTCTCTCTCTCTAACACTTCTCTCCCCATATATATATCTCTTCCTCCTTCCCTACCTTTGAATTTCTCTTATTCTGTCTCCCCCCCCTTCCATCTATATGTCTATTTCATCCCCAAAACATACACACACTCTCTCAATGTAAGCACACAAACATTATTCATGACGTGAATCGACTTTTTTGTTACAATAATTCAACCATAAATACAATACTTGAATTTTCCTAAATAAAATATTCACTTACCTGAAATGTCTTCTTCATGAAACAGTAAACTATTTGTAATTGGCTACATTCTCATTATTCCCATTGTCCATCATTCAACATTGTTAATCACATTGCATTAAAATATTCACTTACCTGAAATGTCTTCTTCCTAAAACAATAAACTATTTGTAATTGGCTACATTCTCATTATTCCCATTTTCCATCATTCAAAATTGTTAATCAATTTGATTTCAAACTGTATAAATTATACAAACAATATGTATATCAATGGATTCAATCTGATCATGCGATATGCTAAAGCAATATATTGAATCCTTCTACAAATCAATTGCGGAAAATAAAAACGATCACCAATCACAACAAGTAAAGAAAGAAGCAAATCAAACCACAACACAGATATTTTCCCGGGGAAAAGTTGCTGCTCAAAACCCCTCTATCTTCTATTGTATATTCACCAAGGAATCATGAAACAATTACAATGCACTCTTCTCACAAGAGTCTCCCCGTGACTTTTCACAAGTTTCTCCCGCACTCTCACAATCGGTTCAATCGTATCCGGTGACAAAAATCGACCAACACTTAGCCAATTTCCCGCCTCTGCTTAGCCTGCCTTGCTTGCACAATTTCTGTATAATTAAATCCCTATTCTTTAGAAATTTCAGCCTTCCAAAACTATGCAATGCTCATGGGAAATCCTATGGGTGTATTACAACATGCAGGAAGTTTACTAATAATACAACTAATATCTACCATCCATTTAACCTCTCTCTCAATTGGGTCTTCATCATAACTGACATGCATGCAACTATTAATAGTAAATAACGCTTGCATGAAGATCGCACGTGAATTAAATTTTGATTTAACGTTCTGACCTCACTAGTGCAATTACAAAATCCGGCCATAACTAATTCAACTGAGTTTAACTCAATAAATTGAGCTAACTAATTTCTCATGTGTTAAACTAATGCACTAACTGCAACTTGAACTCCATAACTAATAAAATCACTTTGCATGTCTCGCCACCACCCTCAACTCAAAATTCATGAGCTAACTAAGTTTATCACACTCAGATAACTATTACAAATGATTATGAGATAATATTACATTTTATTGTCCAATTTAATTAAGGTAAAATTAAATTAGACACACATTTCTTAAATTTTCAACACAAACATGGTAATAAAAAATAACTAATAAGCGTGACAATAAGAAAAATAGAATAAAATAGTTTCACATTGATCACAATGAAGAGTGTTTGTAATTTACTATATTCTTATTATTCACATTTTCTATCATTAAAAATTGTTACATTGCCACTTTGCACTTAAAATTTATTCTTAGGCATATGTAAAGTGATCAAAATAGTTAGATATTCAACAAAATTTGTATGACCGCAAACCAACCTAGATTCATCTTAACCTCGGATCTATCAAGCACCAAGAGAGATCAAATCTCTCGAGGTGCAAACCTTTTCTCAAGTTTTGCACTCAAAAAAGAGTTTTTCACCTAGAGAGATTTGATCATTCTAAAGGCTTGATAGATCCAAGATTAAGATGGATCTAGATGAGTCTTGAAATAGAGTTTAATTTGAAATCTCATTCTACTCCAGTAATTTTATGTAAAATTAATATTACATTTATATTGGTGAAAGTTAAAGTTAAAATAAATATATTTTGATTAAATTTTGCATTTTAAATTATAAAATTAATATTACATTTATATTGGTCAAAGTTAAAGTTAAAATAGAGATATTTTAATTTAGTTTTCTCTTTCAATATTTTTTGAAAAATTCTATAAAATTTGTTTCAAAACACTTGATATTAAAACTGCTATCTGCCATTGTAATTTTTCCATAAATCTGGTATCCATTGTACGGTGGAATCGCTTATTTTATTCTCAATGCAAATAAATAATTATTGTCACCGCAATATTGAAAATTTAATGTAATGGAAAACCCCCAAATACCTCCATTTAGCCTAGACTCCTGGTAACTACAGGAAATAAGAATAGAATAATTAACGTAGGAATCAATACTCGTCTACCCAATAGGTTTTAGGGCAATCTCAATAGGTTTTGGGGCTTTAAGGAGCGGGTGGCACAGAAAGCCATTTCAATTCCTTCTACTGACCTCAACACAATAGCGATGGTGTCCACTGCGACGAGGGCAAGACTTTCTATTTGGAAGAAGATTTCAGTTGCCCCTCAGATCTCCTTTCACACTTCGAATGTACCTCCAGACACGCGTATTAAAACATTGTGCCAAACTAACAAGCTTACGGAGGCAGTTGAGGCATTCAAGGATCTGCTTTCAGCGAAATCTAAAACCATTCTCACTCTGAGCATTGGTAATCTTTTGTTAAGTAGCCTAGTCCAACGGAATCGACAGCAATCAGCATTGTTTGTTTACGGACTTATGGTTGAAGCAGACATTGCTCCAGATTTGATAACCTTGAACATTGTCATCAATTGTCACTGTCAAAGAGGTAGAGTCGAGTATGCATTCGAAGTGTTTTAAGGAATGGAAGCGCATGGGTATGTTCCAGATGTGATAACCTTCAGTACTCTCATTAAAGGGCTTTGCAGGGTGGGAAAGACTGAGGACGCTGTGGAACTTTTCAATCAAATGGTGAGCAAGCGACAGTTTCCTAATCTTGTTACCTATAACACCTTAATAGATGGGCTTTGCAAGAGAGGGAAACCCAAGAGGCGTCTGCTGATAGCTGTTATGTTGCGAAAGGGCCATGAACCTTAACACCATTACATTTAACGCCCTTATAGATCTGCTATGCAAAGAAGGGAAGCTCCAGAGGCCAATCAACTACACTGTCAAATGTTAAAGGAAGGGCATAGCCGTGATGTTATTACGTATACTGCTCTTATTGATGGCTTCTAAAGGAAAGGGGTGCAAGTTGGAGGAGGCGCAGAAGCTTTTCTATGAAATGCCCAACGAACATATTTCCTAATGCTGTCACCTACAGTGTGCTTATTGATGGTTTCTGCAAAGAAGGCAAGCTGAAGGAGGCTAGGAAGCTCTTCTATGAAATTCCTAACAAGAACATAGTCCCCAATAATGTCACATATAATGTCCTTATTGATGGTTTCTACAAAGAAGGCAAGCTGGAGGAGGCTAGGAAGCTCTTCTATGAAATGCCTAATAAGAACATAGTCTCCAATACTGTCACATATAATGTGCTTATTGATGGTTTCTGCAAGGAAGGAAAGCTAGAGGAGGCTAGGAAGCTCTTCTATGAAATGCCTAACAAGAACATAGTCCCCAATACTGTCACATATAATGCACTTATTGATGGTTTTGTAAGAAAGGAAAGCTGGAGGAGGCTAGGAAGCTCTTCTATGAAATGCCTAAAAAAACATAGTCCCTGACGTTGTCACCTACAATGTGCTTATTGATGGTTTCTACAAGGAAGGAAAGCTAGAAGAGGCTAGGAAGCTCTTCTATGAAATGCCTAACAAGAACATAGTCCGCAATACAGTCACATATAATATGCTTATTGATGTTTTTTGCAAGGAAGGCAAGTTGGAGGAGGCTAGGAAGCTCTTCTATGAAATGCCTAACAAAAACATAGTCCCTAACGTTGTCACCTGCAATGTGGTTATTGATGGTTTCTGCAAAGAAGGCAAGCTGGTGGAGGCTAGGAAGCTCTTCCATGAAATGCCTAACAAGAACATAGTCCCCAATACTGTCACATATAATGCGCTTATTGATGGTTTCTGCAAGGAAGGCAAGCTAGAGGAGGCTAGGAAGCTCTTCTATGAAATGCCTAACAAAAACATAGTCCCCGATACTGTCACATATAATGCGCTTATTGATGGTTTTTGCAAGGAAGGCAAGCTGGAGGAGGCTAGGAAGCTCTTCTATGAAATGCCTAACAAAAACATAGTCCCTGACGTTGTCACCTACAATGTGCTTATTGATGGTTTCTGCAAAGAAGGCAAGCTGGTGGAGGCTAGGAAGCTCTTCTTTGAAATGCCTAACAAGAACTTAGTCCCTGACACTGTCACATACAATGTGCTTATTGATGGTTTCTGCAAGGAAGGCAAGCTGGAGGAGGCTAGGAAGCTCTTCTGTGAAATGTCCAACAATAAATAGTCCATAATGTTGTCACATACACTGCATTTATTGATGGCCTCATCAAGGAAGGACAATGGAAGGAGGCCACCAAAATGCTTCATGAGATGCTGGACAAGGGGATCAATCCAGATGTTATCACATATAATGCTCTTCTTGCTGGTTTGTGCAAAAAAGGCAAGCTTGAAGAAGCTCTCTGGTTGTTACATGTTATGGTTGAAATAGGCCATCGACCTGATGATACCACATATAATACACTTATAGGTGCGTTTTGCAAGGTGGGTAATCTAGAGAAGGCCAGTGAGCTCCTTCAAGAGATGTTGGAGAAAGGTTGCGGATCTGATCTTGTTCGGTGTAGTAAATTAATAGATGGACTTTGTAAGGATCACAGAAAAGAGAACGCTTAACCACACTTAACAGATTTCTATGAGTTTCCAGAAAGCTAAAAACGGCAAACCTTGATGATGTTGCATACAACACATCGATGGATGGACTTTGCAAAGCCAACAATCTTAACAAGTCAATGAAGTATTGAAACTGATGAAAGATAGCAGTCATCTCCCTGATATGACTACATATACTGCCCTCATGGATGGACTATGCAGGGAAGACACACCCGAAGACATCTTAAAAAAGGTTTGCCATGACGCTATGAGATATTCGGCAGCAAACAACAGGCTCTGTAAAGATATTGCTGAAATGCACTGGGCAGGATTCGGTAGCAGTTAGTGACTTGAAATTGATGAAGTGCACGGTGACTTTGGAAATAATGCACAAGCAAACTTTGGCTGCTGAGCTTAGTGAGTTGATCTGAGTGGAATTTCCCTTGAGTACACCATGTGTTTACTCTGAAAACACATTTGGTTTAGGGTTAAGTGGGCTACACATCCTACACCAGTTGATACAATCTAAATGGATTCCGCTTGGCAGTTAGTGTGCTGCAACTTGCAACTGATGAAGTGCCCCTGGGAAATTTCAATGATATCATTCACAATAATAATCTGTAACTGGTTTGATACAATGGTAAGTGGCTTGTATTTGTCCTTGATAGTGTAACATGTGAAGTTCAATAGTGAGCTGTACTCTATGTAATGGACTAACCTGCTTTGATGTCTTGAGATGAGGTTTTTTTGCAATTTTATAGCCTGCTTTAGAAGGCCTCGTTTTTGTTAGGTTTTCTACTCTTGAAGTTGTGTGAAATATTTTGTTGTATTCATTGAATGCCCAGATTCCACATCTATTGATTACTTGTGCCTTTTATGGTATACACTGCGTAGAAATGATTGTCATGTCATGCCTTAGTACAGTGCATCTTTTTTTAATTAGAGATCTTCAACTATTTGAATGTACTGTTTCTGCTGTCCGAATTGTAGCAGACGAGACAACTATTACCTTGGTGGCCTCCGGCTCTGACATTGCAGCAATCGGCTTGATGTGCAAGCTGCATGGGTGTGCCTCTTGGAGAGGATATCAATTGACAACGAATTCTTTTTTTTAATCATAATTTATTTTATTTGCTGCCAGGTTAGGTGGTTGGGATATGGGAGTTGGTTTAGTCAATGGCAAACAAATGCAATGTCGGCTTGAATTCAGGGATTTTTTTTTTGCTATTTTCACTAAACCTTTAGGCATGGGATTTCCAATATTGCAAATGTTGCCAAGCAGTACCAAACGGAAAGTATGTTACCTGAAAGGCCTGGTCAACTAGAATGCCAGTTCTGTTGAAATTATCACCTTATGGTAATGGTTTACTGCACTCATATTAGGTGGTTGGGATATGGGAGTTGGTTTAGTCAATGGCAAACAAATGCAATGTCTGCTTGAATTAAGAGATCTTTTTTGCTATTTTCCAGTGTTCCACCTCAGGGTGGGGGACGCACTTCCCCGCTCTTCCACGCGAGATGGGAAACTCTTGGGGAAACTTTCCCCACGTTCCTTTTTTTGGAAAACTTGGGGAAACTCTAGGGGGGTGTTTTTTTGGTGACGAAATGCGTCTCGCTTGTGGGGGATGAGGGGATGCAGGGGGATGCAAGAGGGACACGCCCCCCAAATTTTTTCGCTAATAATAATTAAAAAAAACAATTTTTTTATTTCACTGCTTTCTATGTTTATTTTTAGTTCAGTTTTCTATGGTTGTTTTAGACTTCAAATGTTATTGTCATATGATGAATTTAAATTTTGATGTGCATTGCGTAGTTTCAATTGTCAAATGATGAATTTTATTTAGACGTACCTTGCATAATATTAATGCCCGTTGCCAAATGATGAATTTAGATGGAACATTGCATAATGTCAAATGATAGATTCAATTTAATAATTTATTTTAGATTTACATTGATGATTGCAGAAATGTCAAATGATAATTTTACTTCACAATAGTCTAATACGAAATGATGATCATATTTAGATGTGCATTTCATAATTAATAAGATTTACTATCTTTAGTTATTAACATATTGTTGGGATTTTTATTTTTATTTTTATATATTAAATTTTTAATAATTTTATAATTTTTATGGCTCTGACGTCTCTCGTTTCCCGAAATTTCCCTAAATTTTGGGGTTGCTTATATACCTCTCCCTTGTGCGTATCCCCACTCCGCGTTTCTCTGTCCTGGAAACTCGATGGACATTGCTAATTTCACTGAACCTTTAAACATGGGGTTTCCAATATTGCAACTGTTGCCAAGCAATAGCAAAGAGAAAGTATGTTACCTGAAAGGCCTGGTTAACCAGAATTCCAGTTCTGTTGAAATTATCACCTTATAGTAAGGCTTTACTGCACTCATATTAAAAACCTAGAGATAGAAATGAAAAGCTTTAACCCACAGAGCTGCAAATTTAAACCATGCAAAAAAAAATCAAAACATGTCACACAAAAAATGCAAAACGAACAACGAAAACTAAATAAACAATCAAACTTGCTACTGCTTTCTCAGTAACTCGAGAAAACAAATCAATACAACGCCTCACTCAAAACTGACTTTATCACCACTTTGCCCCCACCTTAATGTATAAACTAAGAAGGCAGAAGCTACAAAATAATCCATCCCTCTGAGGACAGATTAAAAAGAAAACACGAAAACTGCCGAGGGATCAGTGCTCAATAGCCACCTAGCAACAATTTGCCTCAATTGTAATAGGACAGTTAATACAGCCAAGTGCCTCGCTTTAGAATAGAATTCACACCTAATCTAAGTCTAGGTGGAAAAACTCTTTCTATAAATTGGAAAAGCAACTCAAAAATAGAGAAACACTGTGTCTCAAATTAGAAAAGCTAAAAATGCTAAAATTTAAGACAGTAACTATACTGGGAAAACTGAGGGTGATGCATCACTTTTCCCTTTGCTGTCCTCCTATAACATTTCTGTGCCTCCTCTTTTGTAACAGAATACAAAATGCTGCTGCTATTGGTGTGCCTTGGTGTGCCTGTGCCACTGGAAATGAATTCTATCGGAGCTAGAAGGTAAAATAAATTAACAAGTTCTGTATAAAGATGACTAACTTTAGATTATCCTAAGGAGAGTATCAATCCCAAAATAAATAGTGTCCTCTGTCCTCTCAGCTCACCCCTATAATATAAGATTTTTGCTTCTATATTCATACCTTTGGCTGTAAGAGTCCTGGCAGCACATTTGAAGACTGCTTCTGTATTGTAACATGAGATATAAAATGTGGAGCGCATGTTTGCATGCAACTTGGAAGTTTTTTTTTTCAGAAGAAAAAAACGCTGTTCTATTAATATAGTAACAATATAGTAACAGTACATAAAAATACATCAGCTAAATAATAGATAGTCCATGAACATCTGTAGCCATGCAGTTCATTTTCAAAATATCTTCAAATATAATAAACAAGCATAGGTACCATTGAGATACGAAAAAAACAGTCATCATATGAGAAACATCCAGATAGCCATAAAACCAGAAGGCTATCCCCAGATCATAATAACATTATAAGAGTCCATGCAAATAACTGGCAGGCCAGTCATGAGCGGCAGAGAGCAATACTAGTCCGAAGCAACCCAGAAACGTGGCACACCAGTTGCGCATCCCACAGGTTCGCATGATTAGGGAAACAAAGCCATTCACCGAATGTCATACAAAAATATACCTACAGCTTATATGACAGCCTCGCTTGATTCATAGGAAACTTGGAAGTTGTTCTAATATTTGATTCATACAGTTACTTTTATTCTGAATGTTTTACCTGCCTATCACATTTATAGTGTAGTTACGCAAAACCATTGAAAAAACATTTATGCTAAATATTCACTATTTAATGATGCTATCTCCGGATGAGAAAGGGTAAATTGTTGAAATTTAACTCATGATATACAAATCTGCACCTCTCACGAACAAGGTCCCTAATGTAGGAATCTGAAATTGCTTAAACAATTCTCAAACGAACAAACGATATATACTAAAATCTGAACTGTGCAGTCAGAACTGCGGACACACTACATGTTTAAAATAATGTGCAGATATTTTGTCAGAGTAACGGACTTACAAAAGCGTTGGAAACTTGAAGTCTTTCAAGCATCTACATTCAGCAAAATCCAAATCCATCGCTCTGCTCATCACCTGCAACTTTTGTTAAGTATCGTAGTCCGATGGAATTGACATGAATGAGCATGGTCAAAGCAGAGATTCTTTCGGATCTGATAACTTTGAACATTGTCATCAATTTTTACTATCAAACAGGTAGAATGGATTATGCATTCAATGTGTTTGGAAGAATGGAAGTAGACGGCTACATTCTGCTACATTCTAGATCTCATAGTCCTCATAAAAGGGCTTTGCAGGGTGGGCAGGATGGAGGATGCCGTGAAACTTTTCAATCAAAATGTGGGCAAACAGCATGCTCGTAATTTTGTTAGGTATAATATACTAATAGATGGGCTCTGGAGACAGGGGAATCCATAAGGCATTCAGGTTGATCGATGTTACGCTGCGAAAGTGCCATGAGCCTAACACTATTAATTCACGACCCCCATGGATTGACTATGCAAAGAAAGTAATATACAAGAAGCCAAGAAAGTAGTGTGTAAGGTATTAAAAGAAGGGTATAGCTTCAATTTTATCATATTCACTATTCTAATTAATGGCTGTATGAAGAAAGCAAGTTGGATGAGAGCACAGAGCTCCTCATGAGATGTCCAACAAAAGGGCTATATTGCAATGCTATCACAAACGATGTACTTATTGATGGTTTTGGAGATGTCCAACAAAAGTGTTATATTGCAATGCTATCACAAACGATGTACTTATTGATGGTTTTGGATGAGGCTAGGAAGTTCTTCTATGAAATTCCCAAAAAAATGTGTGCCCTAATGTTGTCACATATAGTGTGTTTATTGATGGTAATTAATGGCTGTATGAAGAAAGCAAGTTGGATGAGAGCACAGAGCTCCTCATGAGATGTCCAACAAAAGGACTATATTGCAATGCTGTCACAAACGATGTACTTATTGATTGTTTTGGATGAGGCTAGGAAGTTCTTCTATGAAATTCCCCAAAAAATGTGTTCCCTAATGTTGTCACATATAGTGTGTTTATTGATGGTTTTATTAAGAAGGCAAGCTTGATGAGGCTAGGAAACTCTTCCATGAAATGCATGATAAAATCATATGTTTGGGTGCTGTTACATCCAAAGTGCTTATTGATGGTCAAGAAAGGCAAGTTGGGGGAGGCGAGGAAACTCTTATTGTAATGCCTATCTAAAACATTTGCCCCATTGTGATGACATACATTGCTTTTATTTATGGTTTTTGTAAGGAAGGCAAGTTGGAGGAGGCCATGGAACTCCTCTATAAAATGGCCAACAAAAATATATCCCTGTTATTGTCACATATACTACATCTTTTTATTGTTTCCATGAGCTCAATGGGATGAAGCCGTAGGAGTGCTTCATGAGAAGTTAGATAAGGGGTGTAATTCAGATACTATAAGATACAATACTCTTATTACTATTGGGTAAGGGGGTGTAAGCAAAGGGCTCTAGCAGTACACCAAGAACGTGATTCCAGATCCGAATAATGACCAAGTGAAGTTTTTCATTGATAGAAAGAAGAATGAGCTGTTGGGGTCATTATGACCTACATTTCTCGAAAAATTCACTTTCATGCGAGCGGGATCATCTATCTCTCGACAGTTTCACTGTACTCGAGAAGTCCACAACACCTAGATTGTGATCACTGATGATCCCAGAAATATCACACCTAGACTTATGTAAAGCCACAATGCCATATTACATAGATACTCAAAGGCTATAAAAAGTAAATGGAAAATCGCTGATGTGAAAAGTACATATTATATTATTGATGAAAAACAGGAGACGATTTTGCTAACTAAAAAAGAATACAAGGATGCTTAAGAAATTTTGAATGTAGAACAGTGGGTAATAGGGATGCCAATGAGAATGATACAGAGTTAGTCATCCTGGAAGCACTGTCATCCTGAAAGACATTGCTTCTTACTATTATCAAAAGGTTGTGTCATGGGGTTCAAAGGATTCTTGTCCAGTTTGCATTTTTAAAGCTGCACATTATTAGTCAAGCATGCACAAGGTGCAACAAGCAATGAAAGGCAGAAAATAAGATGTGGCTGGTGCAAGACAAAAAGCATTTGCAAGGAAGCTATTTAATTGCAAGGCGAGTGCTTGCAATATGTCAACAATGTTTTATGAACCATTCCCTTTTCACAAGGCACTGAAAAGAACATTTAAGGTGTTTTATAACAAGGTAGTTGCCGTAAGCACAAATGCAGAATTATTGACTGCATTTTGTGACAACATCGTCAAAAGGAGTGGATAATGCCTAGTTTTTGGAGTTAAGATTTATTTGAGGCAACCATCAGAAAGTTGGGAAAGAGAGGAAAGATGAACCAGTAAAAAAATAGAAGTTATTAGATCAAGTTAAAAAACCAAATACAATTCTTAAGAGATAAAGATCAGTTTGAAATATTGTTGGTTCTTTCTTTCAAAATGGAAGCAGTGAAATGGCCCACTTGTTATATTAAATTAAGAACAATAGACGTAAAGGAGCTCTGGCTGCTCAATGAGTTTTGTCAATGGTAAACAATGGTCAAAAGAGTAGTATGATTTCTTAGCTAAAACAGTTATCCAGATTTGAGCCCACAAACCACTGCATCTACCGTACACTCTATATGCATGTCATATGGTAATGTGGAAGGCCTTCAAACAAAAAAGCATAGTTCGATAGAGGTTCATTACAATATCCATCAGCTTCTCAACTTGCCGAAGATTTTGGGAATGTTGAACTAAATGGCAATTAAATGACAATCGATGGATGGCTCAACCGGCACTAAGATTGCCCCAAGGTTTGCCTAAGGCAGCAGAGGATCTCTTCCAAAATAAAATATCTCCCTTCCAAGTTGTAGTAGCAAAGCTCATTGTATATCATTGTACTTTTTTTTATTGTAAATATTATTTTGTCATAATTATGGAGATGGAAAATTATCAAAGTCATGTAAGAATCAATATGAATTGTAAAAGTCATTATGAATGAAAGGTCATGAGTATGTAATATTCCTTTTCTTGATCTGGTCAAAATGGACGAAATCTGTCCATGGTATTTACTGTGGTATTTTCCCATGGTATCAGCGCATGGTATTTGCCTTTGGTTTTTGAGGGAAAATAATAAAATAAGGTCTATAGAGAGTCCATCAAACCTATAAAAGGGGATAGAAGTAAGGTATTGGGGATCATTCTTGTTTATCTATCTTATTGTGTTTTTCTTTAGAACTTGGCATGGTCATTCTAGCTTGATCCCATGGACGAAAACCCCCGTGGGTGTTATTTTGTTGGTGGATCTATCCAAGGTCCACGATTGTGTTTCAGTGTTTTGTTTTCTATATTAATGAGCATCTGAGCATTCCACTGCAAGGGCTCAAATATTTTTGTATGGGCATGTACTCTTTCTTTAGTTAATAATATAAATAAAGGTTGCATTTCCAGATCCCATTGTGTTTAGTGTTTGATTGCAAGTATTTTAACTAGAACACTAAAGTGTGCTAGATCTATCGAAATTTTTAAGCTTTGAGATATTACAGTGGTATCAGAGTTGCGCATTTTGCCAACCTGAGAGTTTATTATATATCAACTATAAAGAAAATCGTGATCCAAGGTTTCAAGAGAAACTAGTTTTCGGTGATTTCACCCTAACTAAAATCTCGGCAATTTCGGTGTTTCTCTATATCCACCCTAATTAGCTCATTATTATTGAATTTTCTTGGCCACGAGGCCATACTGTTTGTGGAGAAGCATCATATCTGAGGTATCTCATAGGTCTCGCCCGTTAGTGAGCCGAGATTGGAGATTCCCAACAGAAGTCAAGGCCATCTAGTATTCTGCTAGGCGATCAAACAATGTGCATGTAGTAAAGGTGCCATCCAGTGATCTGCCAAATAAGTGTGGGTGTTATTGCCGAGTGGCTGTTCGAATCTCAAGGGCCAGGGTGGGCCATGGAGACGTCTGAGTTAAGGTGACAGTTACAATTCGATTCCTCACTCAACTGAGGATGACTCATTTTCCGGTGCCTCACGTCGATTATGCAACGATTTTCTATCCAGTAAACTAGCACATTCGAGCTGCCAATACACTCCAAAAAGGCCCAAAACCATCAAGAGGAAGTAAATCAATACCGCCAGAGGGAAAGTCTTGTGCATCTATAGCTTCCCATCACTTGAACGTTGTCACGCAGGAACCAGGGAACCAGAGGAGGATGTGAATACTGAAGCTGCTTTCACAAGTCTCATAATTAGACACAATCATATATATATATATCTATATATATCTATATATATATTGCGATAGTGCTATACAAACGGGTAAGATTGACAACATGATTGCAAGAGGCCAGATTATTTTACATGGTTAGCCAATGTTAAATATTAAAACTTAAGAGATATGTCCCTATGGATATGTTGCAACTTCATTATTTAATGATTTGTGAATAATCTATTATGCATAGAAAGTTAAGGTTCTTTCGAATGAAGGTGGGCCATAATCATTTTAATCATTTTTGGGCGTGTGTTTCATTGAATTCTTAGGCATTAGGGTATTAGCATTATGTGAGCATATAAGAGAAATATTGGCATCATTAATAAAGGTTAACATGGAAAACATGGGATTTGCTTTAGGATTCATTTAGTTCAAATGGCAGATTTCTCATTCAAGATTTTCCACAAGGATTAAATCCAAATATAAATATAAATATTTTGGGATTTCAAGAGAAATTTCCAAATATGAAGCTTCTACTTAGCAATCATAGTGGTATGGGGGAGTGAGCTACCATTGGAGGATTAACATATTTTTAGGTGGGGCGTACATATAAATTACAAATAAAGGAGTTTAAAAAGGAGGAGGGAAGAAAGATAAGGAGAGAGATGGAAGGCCAAGCCATAATGTCATCATTTTACTTTTCGAAACACCTATCAACATGGTAATACATCAATCGTTCCCCTACACTACAATACTTCAATAGATAAAAAAATGGAAAAAACTTACAAATAAGAAGCAAAAGCAGAACAAAATAACTTTCTCTTGGAAGGTCCATGCTATCCTTCAACAATCAAAGGCTACCCATTGAAAGGAAGATATAAAAAGCAAGTGTCTCTTTGAACTTGGATCCAAACTGCAGGGTACAAAGTCAAAAGATGTCCTCCTACACTTGGACACATTAGATATGGCTTTGAGCCTGATAAAGCAATCATAATGGAAAGGGTCAAGTTGGGTCTTGAAGCCATCCATGATTTCTTTGATACAACCTAGGTTCTTGGAGCATTCTTGTGAAAAGGTTAGACTCATAGTTGCCTCCTGTCTGATTAAAATCATAGCCTTACCAACATCGCTACTACCCTACAATGATTTCATCATGAGGAGGGTTTCTTGGGTAATGGTAGAAGCACTCCAAGGGTTGGACAACACCACCCTTCTTACATTTTTTTAGAGGTGCAAAATTTTGGAACACATGGAGAAATTAAGAATTGGTATACTTATGCTAGATCTAGAGTGTGATGACTTAATCCTTCAGATGCTCCAATACTTCTGCACCATAATTACAACATCTCATTCAAACTTCATCAAAACAGATATGTAAAAGATCATGTCCCCAATCTTAGGAGAAGATAAGACCATCTGCGAACAATTGAGATCCAAATTGTTGGCCATTTGGAGGAAGGAGTTAATTGTATCGCCTATTGCTTATGAACTAGCTGAGGGGTTGGTCAAACAAAACCTCAAACTACTTAGAGAGAAGTTAACCAAGGAGGAATTAACACATATTTGTGGAGATAGCAAGAATGAACTGAGGAGGAAAGACTTATGCTTTATATGCAAGGGAGTTTGGGCACTTGACCATTCATGTCCAGATGATAAGGAGGCAACAAGGGCAAAAAAATTAGAGACTTCTTCAGATCATGGGGATTTGTCCATAGTTGGGTTCACCGATTTTCAGAAGAGAACCTACGAAGCATCCAAGCAGACAGGTACAGATGGTGAGCAGAAACACCATAATTTTCAAAGAAACTTGCAGGACAAGCCGATGATAATAAGTTAGCTTGACAAAGTACATGGCTAAAGGAAGGAGGTAATTCCTCCTGATGATGTGGTACTTGCGTCTATAGATATCCCAGAGAACATCCATAAAGAGTATGGGAAATCAGGTGTAGATTGCAGTCCACTAGTACATCCATGTTGGACAACCAGACAGGGTGGACAACTTATCCCCACATGTGGGGAAGGCTAGGAAGAAGACAATCAAGGAGAATCAAATGAGGAGCCAATAGTAATAAACTGACATGATGAGCATGATCATGTAGGGCATCATGAAAAATATGGTATGCAGGATGAGCCATTTCTGGAGGGTCAAAAAAGGTTCAAGTTGAAGCTATGGTCATGGGGCATCCAGTGCAGACATATACAAAGACATTCAACAAGGCACTAGTATTTTCCGAAGAGGACTTTTGGGAAAAGATCATGCATTTCAAGATAGATCTTATGATGTTGAAGCAGAGAGTCTAGACAGTCTGAGACACTGTCTTACAGGAGAATAGAAAATTTGAGGAGCTCACAAGGGTATGTGCCGAACCAATGACCAAGTTGTCTAGTGTCGAGGAATGACTCAAGTCCCTCACAAGGCAGCAAGAGGAGTACTGTTGGGAGTTCCAGAGAAGCCCTCTAGAGGAGTACATAGATAAGGCTTGCAACACTACCAACCCACCTTTATACATTGGGAAGAGCAGGGAAGAGTTCTCCAAATGCATCATGTTGGGTGAGTGAGTGGAGAAACATGAATTGAGCATCACGCAACATCAACATAGTATATTTACAAATATTCATCCTTCCCAAGGCCTGGATTTGCGAATGACTACGAGTTGGTACTCTATTTATGGGTTGAATCTGAGGAGGATACTCACAACCAAGGGCATATTGCAGCTTGATCCCTTTGGCATAGACAGTGATGGAGGGCTGAGATGGTACTATAACCCACAGGTCCTAGGACTTAGGTGGCATTGGGATCTAGGAGAATCCACTGGGGCCAGGATTGGCCAAAGGATTGTTTAGGATCGAGATGAATCTATCAAAGGAAGGATTGGTTGGAGGATTGTTTGGGATCTAGGTATCAAAGGATCCATTCGGGATATTTTAGCCCACAAGGGCAAAAAAATTAGAGACTTCTTCAGATCATGGGGATTTTTCCATAGTTGGGTTCACCGATTTTCAGAAGAGAACCTATGAAGGATCCAAGAAGACAGGGATAGATGGTGATCAGAAACACCATACTTTTCAAAGAAAATTGCAAGACAAGTCGATGATAATCAGCTAGCTTGACAAAGTACATGGCTAAAGGAAGGAGGTAATTCCTCCTGACAATGTGGTACTTGAGTCTATAGATATCCCGAAGAACTTCCATAAAGAGTATGGGAAATCAGGTGTAGATTGCAGTCCACTAGTACATCCATGTGGGACAACCAGAGAGGGTGGACAACTTATCCCCACATGTGGAGAAGGCCAGGAAGAATACATTCAAGGAGAATCAAATGAGGAGCCAATAGTAATAAACTGACGTGATGAGCATGATCATGCAAGGCATCATAAAAAATATGGTATGCAGGATGAGCCATTTCTAGAGGGTCAATCAAAGGTTCAAGCTGAAGCTATGGTCATGGGGCATCTGGTGGAGACATATACAAAGACATTCAACAGGGCACTAGAATTTCCTGAAGAGGAATTTCGGGAAAATATCATGCATTTCAAGACAGATCTTATGATGTTGAAGTAGAGATTATAGACAGTCTGAGACACTGCCTTACAGGAGAATATAAAAATTGAGGAGCTCATAGGGGTATGTGCCGAATCAATGACCAAGTTGTCTAGTGTCAAGGAATGACTCAAGCCCCTCACAAGGCAGCAAGAGGAGTACCGTTGGGAGTTCCAGAGAAGCCCTTTGGAGGAGTACATAGATAAGGCTTGCAACACTACCAACCCACCTTTCTACATTGGGAAGTGCAGGGCAAAGTTCTCCAAATGCATCATGTTGGGTGATCGAGTGGAGCAACATGAATTGAGCATCACACAACATCAACATAGTAGATTTAAAAATATTCATCCTTCCCAAGGCCTGGATTTGCGAATGACTATGAGTTGGTACTCTATTGATGGGTTGACTCTAAGGAGGATACTCACAACCAAGGGCATATTGCAGCTTGATCCCTTTGGCATAAGTAGTGATGGAGGGCTAAGATGGTACTATAACTCACAGGTCCCAAAACTTAGGTGGCATTGGGATCCAGGAGAATCCACCGGGGCCAGGATTGGTCGAAGGATTGTTTGGGATCCAGATGAATCTATCGAAGGAAGGATTGGTCAGAGGATTGTTTGGGATCTAGGTATCGAAGGATTCATTCAAGATATTTTAGCATGGAGGTATGGAATATCACACTTGGTTGTATGGGATCTTGGTATCAATGCTCATGTTGTGGATAGCAATGAATTACTTGAGGGAAATCAATATTTGGGTGTGACGATTTGTAATATTCCCTTCTTGATTTGGTCAAAATGGACGAAATCTGTCCATGGTATTTACCATGGTATTTTCCCCTGGTATCAACCCATGGTTTTTTCCTTTGGTTTTCAAGGGAAAATAATAAAATAAGGTCTCTAGGGATTCCATCAAGCCTATAAAAGGGGATAGAAGCTAGGAATTAGGGATCATTCGAGTTTATCTATCTTATTGTGTTTTTCTTGAGAAATTGGCGTGGCCAGTTCCACTTTGATCCCAGGGACGAAAACCCTGTGGGTGTTATTTTGTCTGGTAGATCCATCCAGGGTCCACGATTGTGCTTCAGTCTTTTGTTTTCTACTTCAATGAGCAGTCAAGAATGCCACTACAAGGGCTCATATATTTTTGTGTGGGCATATAATCATTTCTTTAGTTAATAATATAAATAAAGACTACATTTCCAGACCCCCTTGTGTTCAGTGTTTGATTGCAAGTATATTTAACTAGAACACTAAAGTGTGTTAGATCTATCGAAATTTTTAAGCTTTGGGATATTACAGAGTAGTTGTAAAGTCAAGGGGAAGGTGAAGAGTCACCCACCCATTTGTATAAATGTCTCCTCATGCCTCTAAGCTAAGGGGCTTTTAGCACTTGAAACTTTGTAGCATAAAGATCGCTGTTATCACTTAGGTGGCTGGGATCACTTTTACTTTTGGAAATTTTAGAAAAGTTGTGGTGAGGCTTGGGGGCTTATTTCGGAGATGATATGAGTAGTCCACCTTCCACTATTGGATTTTGATGGGCTTATGGAAGCTGTACTTGATATTGCAACATTATCAATGAGAAGCTCTTCACTCTTGACATAGATTCTCGTGTTCTTTCATGGTGGTTGTAATGACTATCCAATACTTCTATTGTGTATGCATGTTTGCTTTCTCATGAGTTATATCATTAGGGGAATTTTGAGGTCTAAAATGGGTCTCCTAAGGAAAATGTACAATTAAAATTCACTTTATGAGAACCAATCACATTTTAGGGGATGACATCATCCCTAATGGTTGATGTGGCATTGCTTGAGTTAAAGGTACTTACTTGTCACATTTTCAATGGTGGATAAAAACTCATGGTTAACCATGGTAGTGCTCTAAGTACTTTTAAAGTCAAAGTAAAGTACTTATAATAAATGTCATTTCACACTTTTTGAATAAAAATATATTATTGTCATTTCATATTTCTTGAAAGAAACAATGCATATCCCTATAAATTTATTATATTATATTATATTATTTTTATATAGTATATTAATTACATGTTATTATACAATTTAAATAATATAAATTTTAATTAATAACATGTAATATAATTAAGAATTTATAAATTTATATTTATATTTTATTTCAAGTTATTTAAGTACAAAGGACAAATGCATTAGTTGTTCAATGATAATTACTTTTTCTTGAAAAACTCATTCTTATTTATAGTGACATCAATACAATTTGTTTATTAATTTTATTTTGGTACAACTTTTGAATTGAATTTAACTATGGTTACATGAAGTGTGGTGCAAAAAATGAATTGAAAATTCATAAATATTATTTTATTGGTTTAGCTATTATTTTATTATTTCCTTAGGAGACCCATTTTAGACCTCAAAATTCCCTTAATGGTTGATGAACTAATTTGTGGCTTATTTCTCATAGGTTTGCTTGAATCTTTGTTGTTTCATTACATACATTACACTAGTAATTAGTGGTGAACTATTTCACAATTAGTTTCTGGTGCTCTTTCACTCTTGTATGTCTTGGATGGTTTTAAATAACTAACTCCTCTTGAGATATACTTGATCTTATTGCAATGCTATTGTATTCTTGTACCTTTTTCCTCAAGTTTGTCATTTTTGGATTGATTCCTCCTCACTCTTTGAGTATTTCATACTTTCTTTAACATTAACTTCTATTCACTCAAAAACCAAGAAAAAACAAACATGGTGGCAGTCAAACCCACATACCAGATGGGAGTCCTGTCCCAAATGGTGTTAGGTCTAATTTGGATCACACTAGGGAGATCCCTTTACTATTGTTGGTACATTTTTCCACGTCAATAGTTTTGGTGCTATAAGGAGGATCAGATGACAAGCTAACCTTGTGGAGCCCACATCCTTTTCTTTTTAAATCTCTATTTGTGGTTATTTTTTTGGAAAACTAGATATTGAAATCCCCATCAAGATAATTAATCTCTTATCAAAAAATAAGTTTGATGGAAAGGGTGAGATCTTTGCATCTGAACATATCCTTCTATTTCTACAAAATTATGTTTCTAATAATGTGTATTGTCAAGATATCATATGCAAAATTTTCTCTCACGTTTCAAGGTCGTGTCAAAGCATAGTGTGAAACCTTATTAGCCGCATCCATCCATTTTCTGGAACAATTTGTTGATGAGTTTTAATCTACTTGTGACAGGTATTTTCCTGAGAAATTATTTAAAGAAATTAGTGAGCTTAGAATGAAACTTGATGCATCATTGGAAGATTTTGCAAATAGTTTTCTCAATATTTGTTATAGATTGTTGAAGTTTGCAACAAGAAACAATGAAATTTGCATCCAGAAACAACATGACAACACCGACATTAGTGTGGGACCACAGGTCTTGTAGTGATGGGTCCTAGCGATACATTAGTGTGAAATTCAATTTATTTAATAAATTGGAAATGTGTCAAATTTAATTTTCCCTTAATTAAATTGGACAATAAAATGTAAGAGTGTGATAAAATCAGTTAGCTCATGTATTTCGAGTTGAGGGTGGTTGGTGAGGCATGTAGAGTAATTCTATTAGTTATGGAGTTTGAATTGCAGTTGGTGCATTAGTTTAATGCATGTGTAATCAGTTAACTCGGTTAAGTGAGTTAGAGTCAGTTGAACTAGTTGTAATTGTTTGTTGCACTAGTGAGAGATCAAGTGAATTAAATCAGAATTAATTCACAATCACTGATTTGCCATGCATCTAATGATTTACTATTAATAGTTGCATTCATGTCAGTTCCAGTGGAGACCCAGTTGAGACAAAGGTTAAAGGGAAGTTAACTATCAATTGTGTTATTAAAAGGTTGCCTAGATGCAGTTAAAACACCACATGATTCCCATGATACTCAGCGCAGTCAAGGAAGGTTGAAATTCTTAAATAATAGGGATTGCATTCATCAGGAATTGCGTGAGCAAGGCAGGTTGAAGACACGCTGAGAATTGGTTAAGTGTTGGTCAAATTTTTCTTGGATCAGTGTGAGACAGTTGTGAGAAGAGTGTATTGTAATTGTTTCATGATTCCTTATGGAATATTAAATATATGAAAGAGAGGTTTTGAGCAGTAAGCTTTCCCCGGGGAATTATCTGTGTTGATATGATAGAGGGGTTTTGAGCAGTAAGCTTTCCTTAGGAAATTATCTGTGTTGTGGTTTGATTTGTTTCTTTCTTTAATTGTTGTGATTGACGATCGTGTTTATTTTCCGTAATTGATTTTAGAAGGATTCATTATCTAGCTTTAGGAAATTGCTTGATCGGATTGAATCCATTGATATACATATGTTTGTATAATTTCTACATAGTATCAGAGCAGGAATTATTTGGGTGCGCGAGTTTGCAGAGAATATATAAAAAATTTGATGCAAAATTTTCAAAAACAAATAGCATATTTGGATTCCTTGCAAAAAAATACCCAAATTGAAAAAACAAATCGGTCGAATCGGAGCTTGGGTGAGGGAGATATAGTCGATTTAAAATCAACTATTTTTTTAGAAAATTTTGTGATGGTGGGAAAATTACAATGTGTGCGAGTCAAGAACCTGCATGCACTTGAAGTACAAGATGCATGCAAAGCTTTGAGGAGAAAATAAGAGGTTAGTGACTTGGTGGTTGAGAGAGAGCCTCTCAACATGCAGCGTTAGAAGTTTGTGGAGAAACCACAATTGGAGAAGACGAGAGGACATCGAGTGGAAGGGTCCACTCAAGCAGAGACCTCCAGGAGGGGGAAATTTTGAGCGAGATGGGCAGAGGGAGTACATGAAGCTATACCTCTAGGTGTGAGGTGGGGCGATGTGCAAGATTAATCCCAAGAAGAAATTTGGGCAAGATCGTAGAGATGGTGCGTCTCATGGATCGAACCTGGCTACGAGGAGCCCACAGTACCGCAGTAACAGGATCAATTAGATTGATGCAGTCAGATGTCAGGAGGATAGAAATCAGAGTGACATGTGTCGGATATTGGAGTGCATATCAAAGTTGGCAGTAGTGTAGAGTGCATGGATGCAAATGTCAAAAGTGTAGAGAATACAATAGACATGTGCAATAGGTACCAGTAGTTAGAAGACTCTGATAACATATGCATTAGACTGATTCAGTTGTTTGGAGGCTATTCAGGTTCAGATGTGTTGCATGTGCGAGAAACACTAGATAAGTGTTGCATGCAAGAGTTGCATGTGCGAACAACAGTAGAGAAGTGTTGCATTTGCATGCAAGAAGATTCCAAAGGTACCAGATCGGGACATATTGATTCCTTGCTTGTTGAGAGGGAGTGTTGAAGTTTGCAATAAGAAAAAGTGAAATTGGCATCCAAAAACAACATGACAACACCTACACTAGTGTGAGACCACAGGTCGTGTAGTGATGGGTCCTAGCGATACATTAGTGTGAGACCACAGGTCGTGTAGTGATGGGTCCTAGCGATACATTAGTGTGAAATTCAATTTATTTAATAAATTGGAAATGTGTCAAATTTGATTTTCCATTAATTAAATTGGACAATAAAATGTAATCTTATCTCATGATCACTTGTAACTGTTAACTGAGTGTGATAAACTCAGTTAGCTCATGTATTTTGAGTTGAGGGTGGTTGGTGAGGCATGCCGAGTAACTCTATTAGTTATGGAGTTCGAATTGAAGTTGGTGCATTAGTTTAATGCATGTGTAATCAGTTAACTAAGTTAAGTGAGTTGGATTCAGTTGAATTAATTGTAACTGTTTGTTGCACTAGTGAGAGATCAAGCGAATTAAATCAGATTTAATTCACAATCAGTGATCTGCCATGCAACTGATGATTTACTATTAATAGCTGCATGCATGTCAGTTCTAGTGGAGACCCAGTTGAGACAAAGGTTAAAGGGAAGTTAACTATCAATTGTGTTATTAGCAGGCTGCCCAGATGCAGTTAAAACACCACAGGATGCCCATGATACTCAGCATAGTCAAGGAAGGCTGAAATTCCTAAAGAATAGGGATTGCATTTATCAGGAATTGCGTGAGCAAGACAGGCTGAAGATAGGCTGAGAATTAGCTAAGTGTTGGCCAAATTTTTCCTGGATCAGTGTGAGGCAGTTGTGAGAGTGCAGGAGACTCTTGTGAGAAGAGGGCATTGTAATTGTTTCATGATTCCTTGTGGAATATACAATAAATGATAGAGGGGTTTTGAGCAGTAAGATTTCCACGGGAAATTATCTGTGTTGTGGTTTGATTTGTTTCTTTCTTTACTTATTGTGATTGACGATCGTGTTTATTTTCTGCAATTGATTTGTAGACTCAATTCAATATCTAGCTTTAGTACTTTGCTTGATCAGATTGAATCCATTGATATACATATGTTTGTATAATTTCTACATATATTTCCCGTGAGAGATGTGGATTAGGATCATTTGCACAAAAAATTTCCACAATTAGTTTACCTTTTAAAAGAATAGTTTAAATCTAAATTAAATATTGATAATAATTCTCGAGATGATTCTAATAATCCACAAGTTAGTAATGAACGTTAGCTTATGCCTAATTTTTTCATTCCAATTTTTACCTCTTTTTCGCATGTGATTCAAGGTGAATCTAAGGCCTCAAAAGTGGAATTTTTAACTGCTAACATCGCTCATTCCCATTCACCTTCATCACCTAATGAAATAATCTCTTGTACAAACAATGAAATCTCATTTATCAGTAAACTAGGTGATGAGGAAATTTTAAACGAAAAAGAGAAAATTTTCTTATTTCTCAAACTGTGATAAATTCCTCAAAAGTGGGACAAGATAAAAATTAAATTGGTAAACCATTTATTCCTTATCATGATCATGAAAGTCAATTTGATTCCATTATTCTTGCATCAAAAACCATCCCAAAATCTCCTCATGATATGAGTTGTGCATTACCTCCTTGCTATGACCAAAACATTGTCATGGATAAAGCATAATTCTATAATTCTAGAAAGCATTACATGTATGTTGATTGGTTTATTCCTTAGAAAGACATAAATGTGAAAAATCTAGATTTTGAATCTGATTTGATGGGAATTGATGCTTCTTCAAGAAAATATTTTCATCTTCTTTCATCTTCAACTCATTACTCCTTGTATCTTCATTTATTTGATGAGTCTGTTACACCAAAAACTACTTTAAAAATACATTTAAAAAAAATGAAAATAAGGGAAACTGGAATTTTTTATAATACCACATATGCTCAAATATGCATGAAGGCGGATTTTCATAAGGGTTTTCCTACCGAGATAAATCTGAAAATTCTAGACCATGTATGGGTTCAAAAGCTTGATTATGAAAATGTGTCATTTCGATGGCGAACATGTTATGAAACAGGGCATGTAATAAAATATTACCCCAAGCGTTTGCAAAATAATAAAGCCCAAAAAAATAATAGGAGGCCCAAAAGGTGGGAAGGAACTCAGAGCAAACATTACGTGTATACAAAGAAGAAGAGACTCAAGGTAAGAAAGAATAAAAACAAAATCTAGAAGAAGTTTTTGTCAAAGAAGATTCACCAAGGGAAACAAAAATCAGTGAGAAAGAAGTACATGTCAATGAAGACCTCTGGATTCAGCAACAACGGAATCTCATATGCGACAAACACTTGTGAAAGTTGGATCCGCTTCTGAATCCTCAAAGAATAAAGTTGGAAAAGTAGTTTCTTGGGCATATTCGGTAGATGAGGAAGAACCTAGCAACAACAATGGTCACTCACCAAAGGGTGACCCATTGTATTTAGCATAAAACATGGGTTTGACTGTAATAGATATAGTCTATTACATACTTTAAACATAACAATTCGTAATGCTAAAAGGGTAGACATTAGGGGAATTTTGAGGTCTAAAATGGGCCTCCTAAGAAAAATGTACAACAAAAATAAACTTTATAACAACCAATAGGATTCAAGATGATGATGTCAACCATGGGGGATGATTCACCATTTTTTAAATAAAAGGGTAAAAATATAAAAAAATAATAAAATAATAAAACTATTTTTTCAACTCGTATTTTCAACTTATCTCCCAAAATTTTTACTCAAATTTCAAACGGGAGTACTCGTTGGATGCGAAATTTAATTCCTCATCCAAGGAGTACCCATGTTGCATACTTTCGATGAACTCTACTACATGAAAATTGATAAATACATAAAAAACGTGATTGTAATCATGTTTTTTTATGTATTTCTCATTTTTCGTGTAGTAGGACCCATCGAAAGTATGCAACATGGGTACTCCTTGGATGGGGAATTAAATTTCGCATCCAACGAGTACTCCCGCTCGAAATTTGAGTAAAAACTTTGGGAGATAAGTTGAAAATATGAGTTGAAAAGTAGTTTTTCCATTTTTCCCTCTAAAATTTGATGATGTCATCAAATCTTATTTGATTTTTTCCACTATTATTTTATAATTTCCTTAGGAGGCCCATTTTAGACCTCAAAATTCCCCTAATGCAACATAGTAGTAGAAGACTACATCATAGAAATAGAAATTAATGTAAAAAAATTTAAAATGAGGTGGAGACTTTTATCGAATCATGAGCAACTAGACTAGCCGAAGGAGCAAGTGCGATTGCCATGCATGTAAGCCCATTGTCCATGTCTTTGTGTTCCATTTTTACCTCATTAAGTTGAAGGATGATCTTGTTGCTTGCTTCATTTCTTTCTAGAGTGGCTGCTGGATGAAGGTGCACCACCGGTGGGTATACATTGAAGGATCTGGGCAAAGTTATCCATCATCGTGTTCCTTTGTTCTCAAGGGCCTCCTTGAGACTTTTTTTGATAGGAACTTCTACTCCCTCATCTTTCTTTTCTTCCACCATAGGAGGTTTGCGAGACTGATCTTGCAAAGGTTCAACCAGATTGAGCCCTAACTCCTTATACCTCGAACTCATTGGGGACATGTAAAGAAAGATCGAGAAAGAGCAGACCGCTCTGATACCACTGAACCAGACTTATGCAAAAACGAAATCAAATATAGAAATAGAAATCAACGCAGAGATGTAGCAGGAATAACACTTCATTTCATTAATCAAATACTGAAAATTCTTACAGATAGAATGGAAAAAAAACTAGCTCGGGCGATGGTATATTATCTCTGAGAAGATATGTGGCGACAACAGTTCTCTGAACTATGTTACAATGAGGCTTGAAGGCCTTATTTTTTATGAAACCAGCTACAAAAATAAAATAAAAGAGATATCAACGACTTAGAATTCAGACACTTCGAGGGGGAAACCTCCTTTACATTACATAAATGAATAATTATTGGATGATACAAATGAAAAAACCTCCTTTCTATATATAGGAGTCCATGGGGTCACGTTATAATCCTAGCCGACCTAACAATAATAATGTAAGGGCACAATAATAACAATATGGGGGTTACAGGAGCACAACAATAACAATAAGGGGGCTACACTAACAACAATAAGGGACTACACTAGTAATATAGGGACCTAACATGCCACTCTCCTTCCAAAAAGTGTTGTCCTCAACGCTTGAGTAGCTATGGATGCTTCTATATAAAATTCTCATCCTCCCATGCAGACTCATAAGTGGGTAAGTTCTTCCACATGATGGGATACTCTGAAATTTATCGATTTCGTAGCTGTCGAGTTCTTGTTTCCGTGACACTTCAGGTTCCAATATGATTTTTCCTTCCTCATCAAGTTCTGGAAATATTGTTTTAACTGAAAGTTTGTCACCTATAACTTTAAGCATGAAACATGGAAAACAGGACGCACTCGAGAAGAAGCAGGAAGTTCCAATTTGTATGCCATAGTACCAATATTTTGCAACACCTTGTAAGGACCATAGTACTTTGGAGATAATTTATTATCCTTCTTAGATTTCTTGAGGGACATTTGTTTGTATGGTTGTAGCCGTAAAAATACCCAGTCTCCTACATCAAAACTTCTCACGCTGCGATGTTGATCTGTCTGTTATTTCATTTGATTTTGTTCCAAATTTAGGCTATCCTTTAAGAGTTGGAGAACTTTTTGTTGATGCTCGATGTGATCTTCCACTGCTTGAACCTTAGATTTTTCTCTTAAATATGATGTGATGGACAATGGATGATATCCATAAAGTGCCATAAATGGGGTCATTTTTGCTGTAGTATGGAAGGAAGTGTTATACCAATATTCACTATAGCAATTTTCCCATCGGATTGAGGATGATAAGATGAGCTATGAGCTAGTTGAGTACCCAAACAAGAAAATAATTATGTCCAGAAATTTCCAATAAAAATGGGATCTCTTTCGCTTACAATAATCTTTGGGTTTCTATGTAGCTTTTGAATTGTTTCCATAAATGCAATAGCAACTGTACTTGCTTTAAATGGATGAGATAATGAACAAAAGTGTACATACTTGGTAATTCTATCAACTACCACCATGATGACACTCTTTCCTTAGGACTTAGGTAAACCTATGATAAAATCCATTGAAATCTCCTCCCAACGTTGACTTGGAATGGATAAAGGTTGTAGAAGACCAGGGGTCTTAATTGTCTCAACTTTATTTTGTTGGCAAACCAAACATTTCACCACAAAATTTTGAATATCATATTTAAGGCCATCCCAAAAAAATTATTTCTTCACCCTGTGGTAAGTTTTTAAAAATCCCGAGTGTCCTTTTAAGGGAGAAATGTGCAATGCCAAAAGATTCTTTTGTTTTATTTGGGAACTCTTACAAATATATAAGCGATCTTTGTACCATAAGGAATGATTTTTCCAACTAAATGTATTAGATGTACTAGGACCTTGCTGCGATTTTTGAATGAGTGTCCACACTTCTTTGTCCTTCTTCTGTTCATTCCTTTCTTTGGTTATCCAATCTGGTTGGATAATAGAAATGTCACAAAGCAATGCTTCCACCTCTTCACACTTTCTTGAGTGTAGGTTTTAACCCTGAACATAAATTATCTACACACGAATCTTATAACAGAAAATAAACAATAGCAAGAGCATAAAACATAAAACAGATAAACACAGAGATTTTTCCCCTGGATCCCAAATCGGGACGACCAGCTTGATTTTTCATTATATTCCTTTTAGTGTTACAACACATATATATACATGCTGGAGCATACATAAACCCCAATCCATTAACCCCGGATTAGAACATAACCGTAGTTCCCTTGACCGGATCTACAAAAATACCAGGGGCCGAAAACCATCGAACCCCAAAACCATGTGCAAAACCATGCACAAACCAAGGGACGCGACTACCTAATGGAAATTAAGGGAACTAAAATTTTTTAACATGGCGCCTGCCCCGGGACTCCCGATGGGGCTACCGCCCCCCAAGGGGACTTCCCCCATTACTTCCCAACGCAAAGGGGGGAGCTATCGCCCCCCTTGCCCCCCATGCGTGCTTAGTCAAGAATATAACACATATTCAATGGTTCAGAGTGCATCTGTAACAACATTTAGCTTCCCTTTTTTGTAAATTATTTCAAATTCATAACTCAACATCTTTGTGACCCATTTTTGTTTCTCTTCTGAAGATATTCTTTGTTCCAAAAAGTGTTTAAGGCTATCATGATCAGTTTTTACCTTTAAGTGTCTTCCCATTAGGTAAGTTCACCATTTCCTTAGTGCATGCAGTATTACTAACATTTATTTCTCATAAATATCTTTCAGAAATACTTTCCTTTGATCGACGCACTTTCAAAAGCAATGGGTCTTCCTTCTTGCATTAAAACAACACCAATTCCATTTCCTAAGGCATCGCATTCCAGCACAGTTGTTTAGGAAAACCGCGAGTTTAAGACCGGACAAGCAGTACATTTCCTCTTTAAGATGTTCAAAGGCCTTAGTTGCTTCAGGAGTCCATGAAAATGCATCTTTCTTCAATAATGTTCTTATGCATGATTCTTAACAAACTTGCGATAATACCCTGGTAACCCGAGAAATCCTTGCAAGTACTTTATGGTTGTGGGGAATTTCCATTCCTTAATGGATTTTTTTTTTTTAGGGTCTACCTTAACACCCTCGTGAGATACAGTATGATCTATATATTCCACCTCTTGTACTCCAAAGAAAAATTTGGAAGTTTTTGCATATAATTGTTTCTCCTCCAATAGTTTGAGCACCTTGTCAACATGTTGAACATGATCCTTCCAAGACCTGTTGTAGATTAATATATCATCAAAAAATACTAACACAAATATTCCAAGGAAGGGTTTGAAAATGGAATTCATCAACCCTTGAAATGCAGAAGGCACATTAGTAAGGCCAAAAGGCATGAATAAAAATTCATAATGATCGTCATGAATTCGAAATGCTGTTTTTGGAATATCATTAGTCTTCATTCTAATTTGATGATATCCTGAATGAAGATCCAACTTGGCAAAATAAATTTCTCCATGTAATTCATCCAATAATTCATCAATCACTGGAATGAGAAATTTATATTTAATAGTGAGCTTATTGAGCTCCCTATAATCCTGACACATGCGCCATGATCCATCTTTATTGTGCACCAATACTATTGGAGCACATAAAGAACTTTGACTTGGTTGAATTATACCAGCCTCTAACATTTCTGCAATCATACATTCAACTTCGCTCTTTTGGACATAAGGATTTCTGTAAGGCCTGATGTTTGGAGGAACACTTCCTGGAATCAAATGAATAACATGATCATGATCATGAATAGGTGGGAGTGCTTTGGGAGTTTCAAACACCTTTTGGGAGTTTCACTTTTTGGAGATATGGAGAAATAGATGATTTTGATGTTGGAACTTCTAGTGAGCATAATTGTGCAATTACGCCTCGTTGTTCTTTATTCAGAAGCTTTGTCATGACATTAGAGCTTATTATATTTCTCGGATTCCTTGCGATACCCTGTAATTCAACTTCCTTTCCTTCCAAAAAAATTCAAGAAAAGTTCTTGAAAATTAAAAGCTACTGTCCCCAAGGATTGTAACCATTCCACTCCTAGTACAACATCAACACCTCCCATCCGGGAATGGAAAACATTGGACTATTCATACATATTCCCCCATGGTTAGCTTGATATTATGGAATTGTCTAGAGCAATTTATAGTTCCTCCATTTGCAACCATCACTTGACATTTTGGTGCTGGGTATAGGAAGAAATTCAATTCCTTGGCTACCTTACAATGAATAAAATTATGGGTATTACCTGAGTCAATCAACACTATTACCTTTTTCTTCTTGATATGTCCTTCTATCTTGAGAGTTTGAGGAGTGGTAATTCCTGCCAATGCATTACAGAATATGGTTAGAATCATTTCTTCTTTTTCTAGGGTTGGTTCTTGGTATATATCCTCTTCTTTTCAAGTTTCATCTTCATTTTATTCCTACTCTTCGCAATCTATGTAAAATAGTTTCTTCTCAGCACACTTATAACCTTTAGTGTATTTGCTATCACAACTATAGGAAAACCCTTTTGCTATTTTTTCTTCCAATTGTTTTGGTATCAACCATGTAGGTTGTGGAAGTCTAGGAGTAGTCACACTTCCATCTTTATCGATGTGAGTGGTAGGCTTCCTTGTTGCCATAATTTTACTTTCAATTTTTCTTGCCAACCTTAATGTCTTCTCTGATGAATCAGGTTCCCAAAGACGAACCTCATGTTGGATGTTATCCTTTAAATTCCCTATGAAGACATCAATCTTGCGTTCCTCTGGAATATCAGTTACCCTTATATTTATTTTTTGGAAGTCCTCAATGTGCTTTACCATTGTACCTTTTTGTTTGAAATTTATCAATTGGCTAAAGAAGGTGTTGCTCTTTGTATCCTCATAATGTGCTATCACTTCCTCTGTAAAATTTTACCAAGTGACAATTTTTTTATGAGAGCAAAGCCATCGATACCATACAAATGTATTTTGTTCTAAATGTAAAGTTGCAATGAACCTTTTATGTGTTTTGCACATTATGGAGATCAAAATATTTCTCCATCTGTAGTATCCATGTTACAGGATCCTTGCCATCAAACTTCCTCATATCCATCTTTGGAATATGGTAGGTCTTACATCCAACATTAGAATTTATGAAATCATGATTAACATTTATTTTATTCTCATCATGAGTTTCCTGTACTACCTTTTCTCCATTAAGAATCATTTTTTGTATCAACTTTGTCAAACCTTCTGTTAGTCATCAGTAATTTTTGTTGATATCAAAAGATGACTAAGTTATGATCCTAGATTTCTAAAAACAAGATTTGAGAAATATTGTGAGTTTTAGAAATCTCACTACCTTCATTATCCTAAGTCAAACTGTTTCAATATCTTTTTCCCTTCTTTTCCCTCATAGGTTTACCTCACTGCTCCAAAAAGAACTTCATTGTTGGGCCTGTTAACCTCATTTTCACTAACTCACCCTCACTCTCATTCATGGTCTTTTTCCTCTGAAAAACCCATTTCTTCCTTTCCTAAAAACCCTCATGAAACACCCCCCATTCATCATTTTTCCTCTAAAAAGCATTAAATAATGTAAAAGCTCCCTTTTACATTGTTTAAAACTAAGTTTCTTAGCCTATCGGGTCCTTAAAATTTTATAAAACTTTGTTTGATATTTAAAAACCTGCCTTTGTATAAAGAATAGGCCTTAAGCCCTTTCCTTCTTAGCCCCAATCCCCTTTACACCCATAAAACCTTGACCTTCGCTATCCCTAAGCCCTTCCCCCAATGCAAATAAACCTCCTCCCCTTTATTTTCCATAAACCCTGAAATACCTTATATAAAGACCCTTAAACCTTCGGAAAATTAAAAATACGGGCCCGCCTCTCATTACACTCGATGCCCTCCCCTTAACCTTACAAATTAACACATTTCATTAGTATTTAAGGCCCTGGGTCCCATCCTCCATTTAAACTCACTATCCAATCACACAACGCCACCTTTCCTCCACTTCCGCAAACCCGACCGACTGTTCACTGCCTCCTGGATGTGCGATAGCCATCGATCTCCCATCCTGAGATCTGATGGCCAATATCGCATATCGCAAATAAATTTGTGATTGGATTAGTTTTTCGCAACCCACGCGAAATCAACAGTTTTTCCCCACCAGGTGTCTCATCCTGAGACGTATCGCATGCCCTCCACCGAAAACTTCTTACCGCCTATTTCTCACACGATAAACTACCCCGGTTTTCGAAAACCGCCTACCTTCTACGCCATTTTTCAAACTTTTTCTGCCTCCTGTTCAAATTCCTCCTGGTTCCACCTTTGGAACCCTGCTCCCTACATCATCTCCTCCTCTGCAAAGCATTCCGACAGCATGAAACCACAGAAATTGCAATCCTCGCCCTCCCCGCAGGTTTTAAACTAACTGTTTATGTTTTGTGCAGGCTTTAATGGCGGACATATTTGAATATAATCCGTAGGGCCAAAATTGGTTACTAAGGGAGTCTAGATGACAATCCAGGAGCTCATAAATGGATCAATGATGGCCAGAGAGTTTGTGTCAATATTTGGAATCGATGAAACATGATCATTAATGGATCAAATGAACCCTCCAGCCACGAAGAAAGCTTCCCCTACACATAGAATACATAAGCAGTCAAAGAAACGATGAACAGAAGAAGTCAGAAGGATTAAAGGGCTAATCCTAATCAAAAGCCAAAACAAAAGGGTTAGCCAGTCAAAGCATAAAATTAAAGAAAAAGGAAGACAGATAAAAGTCAAAGATGAAAGGATAAAGGCAAAAGGATCAAAAGGATAAATCAAAATGATTAAAAGAACAGAACAGAGATCACAAACAGATTAAAGAAAATATGATAAAAACAGACAGTCAGAGCATAAAGATAGAGTTTAAGGCCTAATGACAGAGATTAAAGATAAAAAAAAGGGCAGATTAACCCAAAGAAAATTCGAATGACTCAGCCTATACCAGTTACTCTTCTCAAAAGATATTTTTGCCACCTAGTGCTTTGTTTCCTTCAATAAAGCATTATGCAGTTATTGAGCTTAGTCAAAGATATTTATATCTACCAAAAAATTATTGTAAAAGTTATGAATAGGCCTTAAAAGTCAAACATTCCACCTATTTTCCCTTAGAAGTTATTATTCAGAGAAATATCTACAAATATTCCTGCCTTGAGCCTTGCATGGTCTTCAAGGTTAGGAATTCATTAACTCTGTAATAAATGACACTCAAACCCTAGCTTAAATTCACCTCCTCATTTGAAGATAAATACTACATCTAAATTGATTATCTTGTTGGCATTTGATGACTCTTTGGAGTAATACATAGTCTCTTGGAAGTTGAAAAGAAATTGATGTCTTAGAACTTGTGGATGCCCTGATTTGTTTGTTGATGGAGGAGGCTAGATCAAAGGATCCCTGAGCTTGGTTGTTGATGAAGTGCTTCTAATCTGTTATTTTTATTTCCTGTTTCATTATGTTTCCATCTTTCTATGTTGCAGTAGAGAAAAATATTTAGACTAAGAAATGTCTTTTGAAAGCACCTTAGTTCTGTTTGTTCTTCACTACCTTAATGTTTTCTTTTGCTAGGACATTTTAGAGAATTCTTAATTGCTCTCTAGACACCCTAAGCTTGTTTATTTCATAAATAGTTGAATACAGTTGGAATCAAGCATGATTTATGGCTAGCTCTGCTTATTTGATGTCACTAAAACACTGTTTTTGAAGTCTCTCTCTAAAGTACCATTCTTTAAAGTCTGCCAAAGAGGTTTTGTTTCGATCATACCCTTTGTACTTGCTTAACTAATTGTTTTAGAGATTTTCATAGCTATAATCAAGGATGTTTAGGAGTTCCCTCTTCTCTGATTACAGTTATATGTGTGTCTTAAGTGTTTTCTGTCCTTGAAGGCGAAATCGCTAGAAGTTAAATGAGTTTCTCTTCTTCTATATTTCATTGGAAATGTTTGTCTTGAATAACCATCTGCTTTAGTTGAATCAAAGGATTTATGGTTTGCCCTGTCTATTGATTGCCTCTTCATGCTTATGATATTTAAGTCCCTTTGTTGAAAAGTACATATGATCAAGGATTCTTAATTTCCCTTTGTCCTACTTTTCATTCTTACAATTGATGTCCTTCTCATTACCCCTAAAAAACCTTCAAGATCCACTGATCAAGTTCAATTTTCCCTATGATGCTCCCTGATCCATTAATAAACTTATCATGACTTTCATAGACTCCATTTTCCAATGACTCAGATATTTCCTCATTCTACCTATGCTGCTTGATCATCATACCCGACCAAAACAAACAACAAAACCCCACACTTAATAACTAGCCTAAAATCAACCCTTTAAAGCAAAAAAGTTCATATCCTTTGCAAACAAATAGAGAGATCCATCTCTGAGTCCAGGAAGGCTAGGTCCTAGGGCTCCAAAGATTGGTTTGATGTTACCTTGTACATTTGGTCTACCAATCTGCTAAATCATGGGACACTAACATAATGGCGATCAAGGTATGACCTTTTGAGTAAATATTAAGCTAACAAATTCTACATCCACTGATTTATTGCCACCTCATCCCCATTACTAACATAATGGTGATCACGGTGGGACCTTTTTAGTAAGTCCTAAGATAAATCACTCAATACCCATCCATTCATAGCCACCTCACAACCATTACTAACAAAATGGTGATCACGATGAGACCTTCTGAGTCAGTGACAATCTAAGTATATCATAGGACTTTAGAAACTCTTATAGACTCATTTGACCCTCAGTTAAGCTTAAGAAAATCAACTGATAGCCAAGAGCAGACTCTGTTTGTTTCACCATCTTAGCTAAATGATGATTCAGGTATAGGACACTATTACAAACCTTAGGGCTACATAAAGAAACTTAGAAAACCCCAAAAACATCCCTAGATTGGTTTTTGTCAATTTTTGGTGGTGGACCATATACATTTATCTTCAAAATAACCAAAAATATCCACCTGGCGACTCCACTAGCCTCCAGTAGGCCTATTACTTCATTAGTTCTCTTTAGACTTCCTTAGGATTGTATCAAACCAGCCCTAAGAAGTTTAGAAGCCTAGTCCTACATTTTAGAAGTTTACTAAACACTGTGAGAGGTCAACCTTCTGAAAACAGTCCTAAAACTTTCAGCCTCTCCAAATTTTGAGTTTGAAATCTGGCTTCACAAAGGATCAATACCAAATCTCATCTAGACCCTAATTATCCTACAGTAGTTGATGATCCATAAAAGATTTTGTGGCAAGCTTCTAGAGCTAGAAATTTAACTACTAATAGAACTATCCAAAGAACAAGATATGTCCCTGAACACCTTACAATCTTGAAAGATCCTCAGTTTGACTTGCAAAATTCAAAAAACCTATTTAGAACCAAATCATATAGTGATATTGACCAAACTGACCTTGAGCCCATAGATTTGCAGCAGAATTCTAGTAGAGAAGCCTCTCCTTCTACTCCTCCTGATTTTCAACTTCTCCATCACTTTAGCTCCTTCCATAAAAAATCTGCTCAAAATCAATTTGCTGGTCCAAGAACTTCCACCACACCCACCCATACTTCCACTATTCAAAACACTCAATTTCATCCCTCACTCCCTTTCACAAACCCACCTTTTGTAAATCTTCCATTTTCTCCCATCATGGCAACATGGTATGCCCCTTTAGTGTTACCACAACCTCTGGTTCCTTTACCAAATGATTATCAATCCAGAATTGCCCATTTCACTGGAACTGAATCTACTACTGCCCAACAACATGTAGATAAAATGGATGATGCCTTTGATTACATGGAAATAGAAGAAGAGACCATTAAGATGAGAATCTTCACCCAAAGTTTAGGAGGAGAAGCCAAAAAAATGGTTTAAAATCTTAACTCCTAATAGCATAAATGATCTCCCTTCTTTATACCAAACATTCATAAACAAATGGGAAATTAAAAATAACCCTCTCCAAATCCTTTTAGAATATAGAAACCTTAAAAGAAATGCCGGGGAAAGTGTCCAATATTATTGCACTAGGTTCAATAGTGTTTACAATGCACTTCCCCCAAACATGAAACCCCCACTAGGCTTAGCTTTAGCAAAATTTCCAGAAGGTTTTGACCCAGACATGGCCTATCAGTTAAGAGAAAGAGACCCATTAACTTTATAAGATATGCAGAGGGGAGATATAAGTGTAGAAGCAAATTTGATTGAGAAAAGAGCTAGGTTGAAATCGGAAAAGAGAGTTACATACAAGGATGAAACAATGGCATTAGCCTCATCATCTGATGCCAAAATTGATAACTTAGTGAGGGTAATGGAAAGAATGATGGAAAGGATAAAATTAATTGATAGAGTACCTCTTAGGGAGAACCAAGTGTACCCCAAAAACAGAAATAGAAATCCAAATTTTAGAAGAGATCCTATTCAAAATAGACAAAGAGATAATGAACAACAAATCAAGCCTCCTTTCCAAGAAAACTATGTAGATGAAGAAGAAAGAGAGACAAAAAGGTTGGAAGAAAATCATGTAAAATCTGATAGGATCTAACAGTGAGGGTGATGCTTTTCTCACTGAAGAAGAACAATGATTCTTTTCCTCAGAAAAAACTGAAAACAACCATGAGGATTCTAAAGATTACCAATTGGGGTTTGAAAATGCTATAATGGAGGTCCACAGACAATATGATCTTAGGAGCAAAAAGAACCAAGAGGCATCCAAGAATAATAATACAGAAATTGCTGTTAGGAATACCTTAGAAAATATTCCTAAAAAGACAACAAACAGTATCAACACTGTGGCTAAGAAAACTGACTTAAACAAAGACAAAACCAGTGAGCAAAGTGTTGACCCAAGTTTCCCTAGTACTTCTGCTAGTGGCCCTAAGAAATCTGTTCAAAATAGTAGTCCTAATAAAACTCAGCAAATCAGAATTGCTGAAAAGACTATGTTTGAAAAATCAGATGTAAATATGTCAAAAACACTAGTCCCTTTCAGCCTTGAGGGAGAAATTGCCAAGATCAAAATTAGCATACCCTTAGCTAAATTAGTAACTCAGGATGTATATAAAAATCAAGTTTTGAAAGCTTTGAATATAGGGAATGATACTGATATTTTAAACATGACAGATGATAAACTAGAATTGTTGTTTGGTCTTGAAGTAGAAGGAAAATACCAAGAAGGAGCTATCCCTCCATTCTATGTCAACTTAAATATACATGATAAGATCTTACACAATGCCATGCTAGACTCTGGTGCCTCTCAAAACCTTATGCCAAAAGTGGTGATGGAGAGATTAGGCCTAGAAATTACTTAACCTTACAAATACTTGTATTATTTTGATTCAAGCAGAGTCAAGTGTTTAGGTCTGATCAAGGATTTATGTGTCAATCTGGCACAAATTCCTGCTAAGGGTCTAGTTATGGACATAGTAGTTTTTGACATCCCCCCAAAGTATGGCATGCTTCTATCCAGATCATGGGGAGCCAAACTTCAGGGAAGCCTTCAAATGGATAGGTCTTATGCTACCATCCCAATCTTTAACCATACAAGAGGATTATACATGGAATCTCATATGAAATATATGGTAAACAAAATAGATAGGCCAAAAAACACTCCTGTTTATTCCAACCATTTAGATCTTGTTTCATTTATCTTGTACAATGAAGATGAAATCAACAAACAAGAAAATGAAAATGAGAAAGTATTAAGCCTATCAAAACATTCAAATCTGTCCTCAAATGAAGAACCCAATAGCTCAAACTTCAGCAGCCTTGAACAAAAAAATGAGGATGAATATGAGATAGAAACACTTTGGAACATGAGCTTTGATGGCTCTTGTGGCAAAGCTGGTTTTGGAGAAGGTGTATGGATACACAATACAAACAAAGGACATTCCTACAAACTTTATTTCCAATGCACTAATAACATTGTAGAATATGAAGCTCTCCTCCTTGGCATACATTTTCTTAAGGACTTAGGAGCCAAAAAAATATCAGTCCAAGGGGATTCAAAGCTGATCATTAGGTAAATAAAAGGGGAGTATTCAGCCAAAAACCCAAGATTAAGAGAATATAGGAATGCTGCCCTAGATCTCCTGAAAACCTTTGAAAAACATGAACTCACTTTCATCCCTAGAGCTCAAAATAACCTTGCAAATGAGCTTGCCTTTGCTACCAGCAATTGTCAAGTACCCCATGTAAATGAACTATTCATTGTCAAAGTAAAAAATCAGCCTACAGTCCCTGAAAATGAAAGCTATTGGCATGTATTTGAGGGAGATAAACACATTGATGATTTTCTGCAATCTAAAAATGATTTTGTGACGCAGGTCTAGCCTGCAATACCCAGGATCTCCATAAACTTCTTCATTAATCCTCATTTGCACTCAATTCACTATTCACATCATCCCAAAATTACAATGTGCATTTACAATTCCAGTTTACATGCCTTCATATTAAACAAACATCATTCAATCCATAGTCCAACCTTGTACATGCGCCTTTTAAGATCAGAGTTTATTCCACAATCAAATTTTAACCAATCAAACACCCTATGCATCAAGACCGAGTCTGGCAATGCATTATAGCTTTATGCAACTCCATCATATCTTACCCATTTAGATCACGTTCTGGACTGCGCCTTCTGGCTCATTATTTCTGCATCAAATATTCAAAGTGTGCCTTTTTCAAATCTGCTTATCAAACTCATAAAATGAATTTCCCATACTTATTATACTATTCATCCATATGAAGGTTTTAATTCAAATTTTATTTCCCAAACTCAGCACAAACTGAACGGATTCAAAATCCTGGAAAGCGCAGATTAGTAATTTGCATTGACAGCAATGCAATTCAAACATTTAAACTTCACTTACCAATACTGCTACCAGACTTGTATTAATCCATCAACTCCATATTAATTGAACAGAATTCCTTCAATCGATGACACTACAGAAATCGATTTCAGCAACATATCCACAAAATCCAGAAATTTACTTACTGCATTCTTCAGCGCTGTCCAATCAATCTTCATTTCCTTCAATGGTGTTCAATCTTCGTTCACATATTTCTGCAAATAGTTTCCTGCTATGGCAATTACAAAATTTAACATACCTCTCAACAACCATCTGGTTATTAAAAGCCCTTCAACGCTTACAGACCCACGAGCATGTATCCGTCTTACTCCAACCTCAGCACCAAAACCAAAGCGAACTCCATCACAAAAGTGTATACTCGCCTTATGAAATACAGTTCAACGCCAATTCAATTATGTTATGATCGATCTCAATCGAATGGGGTTTCGATTCCAGCTATAGGATCGATGCAGACTTCAACGTATTTAACAATTATTACGCCCTTCAAAATCCCTTTGAATTTTCTGTGTAGTGCCTACACCAGAATTGGTATCGATTTCTTTTGCAAATCGAACCAGCCCAATTTAATTCAAATAAAAAATACATGTCTATGATCTGAAATAAACATCGCTTGTATTTCTCAATTACAAGGATAAACCGCAATGACTTTATGGAACTCTTCTCACAAAACAAATACGCTGGTCATTATCAACCAGAACGTAATTCAAATGCTTCTTTACTGTTTATAATTTAACAAAACATGCATCGATTCAGTCGACTTTAACAAAAGGAACCAAGTTCAGTCCCTGCAGAATTTAATATGTCGTGCCTTCATCCTCATGGTGCCAAAATCTCTTGTTGTTCCAAACTTACCTCACAGTTCTATGTTCGATGCACCTTCAACACTAAACGAATCATCAAATGCATTTGCAGTATCAAAACATTCATACCCAATTCCGTCAATTGACATCGGCTATTTAAATCTGCGCCCAAGTGATGCTACAGGTCCTCAATTCGTTATAACTCAATCAATTCATTACAACTCAATGCCAGTTTAACACAAAGGACCAGGTTCGATTTCATATGTAACTTCAGTGCTTTACCAATATAAAACACACGACAACATCTATGGAAATTAAACTCTGCTCAGAGCTATGAAATCGATCTTGAAATTTATTGAAATGGATATTCAATTTAACATATAAAACAGTTTTCCACCTTGTCCTATCAGTGGTTGTGCTCAATCACCCATGCACACTCTTAATTCAAATCACAGCATTTAAATACCCAATTCAGGAATGTAACCATGAACTATAAAACACACTTATCAAATTAATAGCAAAATTACTTACAAACTGTTCTTCTTGGCCCGATACTTCAATTCTGTGGCCCTTTACAATTGTTGAAGGCGTACAGCCTTGCTGTACAAACCTACCCTCAATCTCACACTTTCTCACAATCTCAATGTATTTTCCTCTCAAAACCCCTTCCTATTTATACAATTTAAAAAATGATCTAATTAAATGCTCAATCCCCTTAATATCTCATCAAATCCCTAAATCTCTCAACATCCCTAAAAGATAGATTCTCATCCCTAAAACTTAGAAACTAATCCCAACTTAGGCTCCTTCATTAATTCTAAATAATCTAGAAACTAATTTCTCTCACATTTACAATTTCTCACAAATAATTAATTAATCACTCAAAATAATATTTACATGAAATTGTAATATTTCTTCAAAACATGAAACCCCCTAGCTTAGGTAAAATACAATGTGTTTTTCGGAGATGATGCTCCTGCATCATTTTGCTGTACCAACACCTAGCTCAAGCCATAAACAAGATTGTTTTGATGAAAAACAAGTCCCTAAAATAGAGTTGTCCTCTACTGCTGATATAAACCAATTTGAACATCTTTATAAGGCAGAATTATTTGACAACCTAGACCAAAAGGACCTTGAGGTTTTACAATGCAAAGATGATTCAATACCAAGGGGCCTTACACCATTAGAGGAGCTTTTTGACTTCAATGATATAGCTGAAAAACCAAAGATGGAGCCTACAGAAACTAATGTAGAAGAACATAACATAGGCAGCATGAATGAACCCAAAATGATCAATTTATCCAGCACTCTTCCTACTCATATAAAATAGGAATATATTGAACTTTTCAAAGAGTTTGGAGATGTGTTTGCATGGGGATACAAAGATCTGAAATCATATGATACCAGCATTATTCAACACAAAATTACTATTAAGGAAAATCAGAAACCTTTCAAACAAAAACTAAGAAGGATAAACCATGTTTTATTACCTTTAGTTGAGAAAGAGATCAAAAATATGTATGATGCTGGGATCATAGTTCCCCATTAGGTACTCACAATGGATTTCCAACCTCGTGTCTTTTAGAAAGAAGACTGGGGATATTAGGCTTTGCATTGACTTTAGAAATATGAACAAAGCCTCCCTAAAAGATAATTATCCCTTGCCTAAAATGGATCACATACTCCAAAAAGTGGTTGGATCTACGAGAATATCACTCTTGGATGGTTTTTCAGGCGACAAGCAAGTGCTAGTACTCCCAAGTGATCAACACAAAACTGCCTTCACCACACCTTGGGGTACATTCATGTATGTTAAAATGCCATTTGGTTTGATGAATGCAGAGGCCACATTCCAAAGGGCCATGGACATAGCTTTTTTAGAAGACATAGTTTATTTCATATTAATTTACCTTGATGACATCATTGTTTACTCCAAAACTGATAAAGAACACTTAGCTCATTTAAGAAAAGTTTTTGAGAAATGTAGAAAATATGGCTTATCCTTGAATCCCAAGAAAACACTTTTTGGTCTCCAGGAAGGAAAACTCCTAGGCCACATAATCTCTGAAGAAGGAATCAAAGTAGACCCCAAAACTATTGAAAGCATATTGAAAATCAGCCATCCTAGAAACCTCAAGGAATTGCAATCTTTCATTGGGAAGATCAACTTTTTGAGATGGTTCATCCCCAACCTTGCTGAACTTTTGAGGTATATCACAAACATGCTCAAAAAGGAAATAGGAGTTAAATGGAACTTAGAGGCCAAACAGTCATTTGAAATAGTGAAACAAGCTCTCACTCAAACACCAGTTCTTATCAGTCTTGATTTCACCAAGGATTTCTACATTTTTTCATTTTCATCTGAGCACACCATTGCTGCAGTGTTGTTGCAAAAGAATAATATAGGGCAAGAACAACCAATATCATTTTTCAGTAAAGCCTTAAGAGATGCACCACTCAAATATAACATCATGGAGAAACAAGACTTAGCCTTGATAAAAGCATTGAAATATTTTTGAGTCTACATTTTACACTCTCATATCATTGCTTTTGTCCCACATATAGTTGTCAAGGACATTCTAAATCAAGACCTTGATGGTAAAAGGGGAAAATGGATTGCTATTATCTTTGAGTATGATTTAGAAATCAGGCCTACCAAGCTGATTAAAGGACAGGGATTAGAAAAACTCATGGCAGAATCAAATTTCCAAGCATTAGACATAAATATGATTGATGTTTTAGAAGAAACAAAAGAATTCATAGCTCCATATATTGAAGAAATATTTTTGAATTCCTCTTGGTATGCTGATATCATTTATTTGCTTCTTTATCTCAATACTCCTCCTACTTTATCAAAGACCAAATATAGATTCTTGAAATGGAAAGCTTTAAATTACTTCATTTTAGATGGAGTGTTATATTGGAAGAATGATGTTGGCATATTACTTAAATGTTTGCTTGAGAATGATGCAGGAAAAATCATGCATGAACTGCAAGAGGGAGAGTGTGGAGGCCACCTTTACTGGAAGACCACAGCAAAAAAGGTTCTTAGAGATGGCTATTATTGGTCCACCCTTTTCCCTGATACTAAAAAACTAGTCATGACTTGTCATAAGTGCCAAATTTTGGATGGCAAAAGAAAAATCCTACCTTTACCTTTGCATCTCATCAGTATTGAGGCTCCCTTTCAGCAATGGGGTTTAGAATTTATTGGCGAAATTCACCCAAACTCATCTACCCAACATAAGTGGATCCTTACTGCCACTGATTATTTTACCAAGTGGGTAGAGGCTATCCCTTCTAGAAATGCTACTGACTCAGTCATTGTCAAGTTCCTTGAGACCAACATATTATCCCAATTTGGTTGTCCTAGAAAGATCATTATAGATAGTGATGTTGCCTTTAAATCCAAAAGAATGGTTGATTTCTGCTATAAATATCATATCACATTGGGGCATTCCACATCTTACTATCCCCAAGTAAATGGGCTCGCTGAATCCTCCAATAAAATCTTGATCAACATTATCAAAAGACTGCTGGAACAAAATCATAAATCATGGCATAGTAAGTTGGTTCATGCTGTATGGGCTGATAGACTAACCACCAAAAAATAAATTAGTATGTCTCCCTATCAATTGGCATATGGCATGGATGTAGTCTTCCCAACATCTTTGGGAGTTCCAGTCATGAAACTCCTCCAAGAAGTGCAATCAGAAGAAAATGACATGCAGAGAAGGCTAAATCAAACCATTCATTTACAATAGTCAAGAGAGGAGGTTTACAAAAGAACACAAGCAGTACAAGACAACATCAAGAAGATCTTTGACAAAAGGACCAAAGCTAATAGTTTCCAAGTTGGAGACACAGTTTTAAAATGGGATTTTAGAAGGGAAGATAGAGGTAAACATGGAAAATTTAAGAATTTGTGGAAAGGGTCTTATATCATTCATTTAATTAGGGGTCATAATGCTTTATTTTTACAAGGGCTGAATGGAGAAGAGTTGTTTGGAGGTCCTGTCAATGGCAGGATGATCAAACATGATTTTGGTCAAGAGTCCTAGCTTCAAAGTTTTCATTCATTATACATAAACATTGCATGAGAAAATCTTGAAAACAAAAAATACAAAAACAATGAAAGAAAGGAAAAAAAGGGCAGATTCCAAAAGAGGTATAGCCCCATACCCAAAATACAATTCTACTAAAAGCATGCAAGTCTAAATGCCACTACTAATTCAAAATAATATCTTGTTCAGTCATATAACCTAATCATGGCCGAACATGCTTTAAATTTATGTTGATAAGTTAGTGAAAACAAAGATTGTCAAAATTATTCAAGCTTGACTTATCAGGAAAGATAGATTAGGGAATGAAAGATACTAGTTCCACATGCTCAAAACAGAACCAAAGAGAAAGATAAGGATGCATAACAAATGATAGCTCACAACCTTATCTTTCTACTTACTTTTTATGCAAAAATAATGTTTTGTGTGCAGCTTGTTCCAATGCCACAAACCATGGTGAATCATACTGCCTAATCTTGATTTGAAACATGTTTTCAATTTTATGTCACTAGTTTAGAGAGTCAAGACTACCAAACAACTTAATCTTGGAAATCAAATAGCTTAGGTAGAGAAATAAAAGAGTTCACTAGTTTAATCTGAACTCTTGGAAGCAATAAGGATAGAAGTAGATAGTTTATTTCTATTTTCAAAATAAAAATGTTAAGAGTTCGCCAGTTCAAGTGCACTCAAGGAAGAAAAAAATTGTTAGGACAAGTAGTTTGGGTAGGTAGAAATGCTGTTGAAAGAATCATTTGTTGCAGATTATTAAGATCATCACTTCAAAAGGAATATCAACAAGTGAAAAGAAGGGAAAAATCTGCCCAATGGAAGACGCACTGGTCTGCAAAAACTCATAGATTTGATAAACTGAAAGTTCTAGACACCTCCAAAAAGGGAGCTGCCCTCCCCAAGTGGAGCCACTATTAGTCATCAGTAATTTTTGCTGATATCAAAAGATGACTAAGTTATGATCCTAGATTTCTAAAAACAAGATTTGAGAAATATTGTATTTTTTAGAAATCTCACTGCCTTCATTATCCTAAGTCAAACTGTTTCACTATATTTTTCCCCTCTCTGCCCTCAAAGGTTTACCTCACTGCTCCAAAAAGAACTTCATTGTTGGGCCTGTTAACCTCATTTTCACTACCTCACCCTCACTCTCATTCATGGTCTTTTTCCTCTGAAAAACCCATTTCTTCCTTTCCTAAAAACCCTCATGAAACCCCCATTCATCATTTTTCCTCTAAAAAGCATTAAACAATGTAAAAGCTCCCTTTTACATTGTTTAAAACTAAGTTTCTTAGCCTATCGAGTCCTTTAAATATTATAAAACTCTGTTTTATATTTAAAAACCTGCCTTTGTATAAAGAATAGGCCTTAAGCCCTTTCCTTCTTAGCCCCAACCCCCTTTACACCCATTAAACCCCGACCTCTACTATCCCTAAGCCCTTCCCCCAATGAAAATAAATCTCCGCCCCTTTATTTTCCATAAACCCTGAAATACCTTATATAAAGGCCCTTAAACCTTTGGAAAATTAAAAATACAAGCCCACCTCTCATTACACCCAACACCCTCCCCTTAACCTTACAAATTAACGCATTTCGTTAATATTTAAGGCCCTGGGCCACATCCTCCATTTAAACCCGCCATCCAATCACACAACACCACCTGTCCTCCACTTTTGCCAACCCAACTAACTGTTCACCGCCTCCCGGATGTGCGATAACCGTCGATCTCCCATCCCGAGATCCAACGGCCAGTATCGCATATCGCAAATAAAGTTGTGATTGGATTAGTTTTTCGCAACCCACGCGAAATCGATGGTTTTTCCCCGCCACGTGTCTCATCCTGAGATGTATCATGTGTCCCCCACCGAAAACTGCTTACCACCTATTTTTCACGCGATAAACCACCTCGGTTTTTGAAAATCGTCTACCTTCCGCGCCATTTTTCAAACTTTTCCCACCTCTCGTTCAAATTCCTCCTGGTTCCACCTTTGGAACCCTGCTCCTTGCATCATCTCCTCTGCAAAGTATTCCGACAGCCCGAAATCGCAAAAATTGCAGTCCTCGCCCTTCCTGAAGTTTTTAAACTAACTGTTTATGTTTTGTGCAGGTTTTAGTGGCGGACATATATGAATATAATCTACAAGGGAAGAATTGGTTACTAAGAGAGCTTGGATGATGATCCTGGAGCTCATAAATGGATCAATGATGACCAGAGGGTTTGTGTCAATATTTGGAATCGATGAAACATGATCATTGATGGATCAAATGAACCCTCCAGCCACAAAGAAAGCTTCCACTGCACACAGAAGACAGAAGAAGTCAAAGAAACAGTGAAGAGAATAAGTCATAAGGATTAAAGGGCTAATCCTAATCAAAAGCCAAAAAAAAAGGGTTAGCCAGTCAAAGAAGAAAATTAAATAAAAAGGCAGTCAGATAAAAGTAAAAGATGAAAGGATAAAGGAAAAAAGGATCAAAAGAATAAATCGAAAAGATTAAAAGAATAGAACAGAGATCACAAACAGATTAAAGAAAATATGATAAAAACAAACAGTCAGAGCATAAAGATAGATTTTAAGGCCTAATAACAGAGATTAAAGATAAAACAAAGGGCAGATTAACCCAAAGAAAATTCGAATGACTCAGCCTATGGCAGTTACTCTTCTCAAAAGATATTTTTTCCACCTAGTGCTTTGTTTCCTTTAATAAAGCATCATGCAGTTATTGAGCTTAGTCAGAGATATTTATATCTGCCAAACGATTATTTTAAAAGTTATGAATAGGCATTAAAAGTCAAACATTCCACCTATTTTCCCTTAGAAGTTAAGATAGAAGTTATTATTCAGAGAAATAACTGCACATATTCCTGCCTTGAGCCTTGCATGGTCTTCAAGGTTAGGAATTCATTAACTCTGTAATAAATGACACTCAAACCCTAGCTTAACTTCACCTCCTCATTTGCAGATAAATACTATATCTGAACTCATTAGGTTGTTGGCATTTGATGACTCTATGGAGTAATACATAGTCTCTTGGAAGTTGAAAAGAAATTGATGTCTTGGAACTTGTGGATGCCCTGATTTGTTTGTTGATGGAGGAGGCTAGATCACAGGATCCTTGAGCTTGGTTGTTGGTGAAGTGCTTCTAATCTATTATTGTTATTTCTTGTTTAATTATGTTTCCATCTTTCTATGTTGCAGTAGAGAAAAATATTTAGACTAAGAAATGTCTTTTGAAAGCACCTTAGTTCTGTTCGTTCTTCACTACCTTAATGTTTTCTTTTGCTAGGACATTTTAGAGAATTCTTAATTGCTGTCTAGACCCCCTAAGCTTGTTTATTTCATAAATAGTTGAATACAGTTGGTATCAAGCATGATTTATGGCTAGCCCTTCTTATTTGATGTCACTAAAACACTGTTTTTGAAGTCTCTCTCTAAAGTACCATTCTTTAAATTCTGCCAAAGAGGTTTTGTTTCGATCATACCCTTTGTACTTGCTTAACTAATTATTTTAGAGATCTTCATATCTATAATCAAGGATGTTTAGGAGTTCCCTCTTCTCTGATTACAATTATATGTGTGTCTTAAGTGTTTTCTGTCCTTGAAGGTGAAATCACAAGAAGTTAAATGAGTTTCTCGCCTTCTATATTTCATTGGAAAAGTTTGTCTTGAATAATCATCTGCTTTAGTTGAATCAAAGAATTTATGGTTTTCCCTCTCTATTGATTGCCTCTTCATGCTTATGATATTTAAGTCCCTTTGTTGAAAAGTACATATGATCAAGGATTATTAATTTCCCTTTGTCCTACTTTTCATTCTTACAATTGATTTCCATCTCATTACCCCTAAAAAACCTTCAAGATCCACTGACCAAGTTATATTTTACCTATGATGCTCCCCGATCCATTAATAAACTTATCATGACTTTCATAGACTCCATTGCCCAATGACTTAGATATTTCCTCATTCTACCTATGCTGCTTGATCATCATACCCAACCAAAACAAACAACAAAACTCCACACTTAATAATTAGCCTAAAATCAACCCTTTAAAGAAAATAAGTTCATATCCTTTGCAAAAAAATAGAGAGATCCCTCTCTGATTCTAGGAAGTCTAGGTCCTAGGGCTCGAAAGACTAGTTTGATGTTACCCTGTGCATTTGGTCTACCAATCTGCTTAATTACGGGACACTAACACCTTCCTTCAAACCTTCCATGTCTGCTTTTAGACCATTCTTCATGTCTTCCATGTTAGATTCCATGCCATTCTTCAAACCATCCATCTTATCTTCCATGCCTTTCTTGAAACCATCCATATTAGCTTCCACACCTTTCTTAAAACCATCCATATTAGCTTCCACGCCTTTCTTCAAAACTTCCATTTCATTTTTTTTTCGGTCTTTGCAAGAGTGAAATTTGATGCACTTTCTCTTGTACTTTTGATATATCATGATTCACTTCTTCCTCTTCATGAGTCATAGTAGAGCCTTCTGAGGGCTTCATGGGTTTGAATTATTTTTAGGGGGCATTTTAGAACCCAATACTGATAACTATGGTTCAATATACCCTTGGAAACACTTCAAACGGATTTTTAAAACAAGACTTATGCAATTTGAAAAACAAATACACACCTTTTTCTTTCTTTTGAGGAGCTCGATATTGAAACTGATGTATCTCTGTAATTTTGGGTCTCCAAGAATTGATCTTCGATCATGAAGTATCCCTCTGAGTCTTATTTCCAATGCCACAAGTCTGACCTGATTTGGATTCTTCAAGGAAAAGTTATTCCCAATCTCCCATAATGACCTAATTATGGACTAGTTCAATAGAGCGAACTTGTACGGCATGCCACGTGACACTATTTCCTCCTTCGACTTTGAAATTGATACGCAAGAAACTAAAGTCCGTGTACTTTCGGCCACATCTTATAGAGTTCCAATCTGATGCTCAAAGAGAGAGTTATGACAATTTTCCCAAGGTCACCTCTTTGAGATGAAATTCGGGAGCCTGCAAAAACCATAAATTCCATAGATCATATCTCTGAAAATATTGCGAACCAAGATCTAAAATTTTTACACGAAGTTCCTCTAGAATTCTTCGAAATGGGTTTTTTTTTTAGTGTCTGAAACCTCGTAGAAAAAAACGTTATAGTGAAAATTCCACAATGACCTATGCAAAGTAGCGAAACCCTAGAAACCAAGGCTCTGATACTAAATGTTATGAAACCATCTCCAAAAATAGAAGAAAAGAGAGATCAGCGCCTTATAATTCAGCCACTTCGAGGGGGAAACCTCCTTTACATTACATAAATTAATAATTATTGGATGATACAAAAGACAAAATCTCCTTTCTATATATATGAGTCCATGGGATCACAATATAATCCCTGGCAAACCTAACAATAATAATGTAAGGGCACAATAATAAAAATATTGGGGATTCTGGGGGAACATAATAACAATAAGAGGCTACACTAACAACAATAAAGATATATTTAGTAATATAGGGACCTAACATATTTATTATTGAGTAAACAATGGAAAACCCTAAACATCCAAAAACCTAACCCCTAGAAGATGGAGCTCCAAAACTATGTGCGTTTGGGTAAATTGGTACATCAAATTTGTAGAGACATACTTTGTACGATCTCCGTTTGATGTATTAGCCCCCTATGAAATTCTTGACAAACAAGCTGGGGTTGTGTCTTTTTGGAGACCTTGAGAATGCATCTCCCACGAAAGACATCATCCTTGAGGTCTCTGTGCTTTGCCTTGGCACAAATCCCCTCTTGTCGATTTCCTATCCCTAAACACAGAGTCCACCTGTATCCTTCAAAATGTCCCTTTTCCCTTTTTTTCCTCCCTCTATCAAAGTGTTTTTGTTCCCCTCTATTTCCCCCATATCAGCCTCCTAATTTCCCAAGATTCCCCTTTACATTCTTCCCTTACTCTTTGTTGACCTTAATTTCTCCCTTTACCCCTCTATCGTTACCTCCCTTTGGTGTAAAACACACTAAAATGGGTTAAACCCATAACTCTACCATAAGCCTAAACCGCCCTTTTCTATACCCCGCAAATACATTCCATATAGAACGTTATTGTAAAGTTCTCACATAATGTATAAAAGGCCATGACGCGCGGTTACGTTGATGTTGTTCTTAATCCCCCTTTCTCCATTTGCTGCGATTTGCGATCGGCCCACAGATCTTACCATCCTGACTCCTTATTGCATTTTGTTCATTTCCTTCGTATTTCCTCAGTTAGTTAAACTTTCGTATTTGCGTTAAAGTTTAATGTTTGGACATTTCGCCCCATTTCATGTATTGTCCAACTGTTTGGTCTCATCGTTGATACGTCCCTCGGTCACGAAATCCAACGGTCCACAAATCTGGTCACCACCAAACCCTTTGTTGTATCGTTGTTTCCTCCATATCAATGCATTTTTCATTCATTTTATTAAAAAACAACATTCTCACCACGCCATGTTTATATCCTCCCGAAAAGTCTTCTACAACTACCCCTTATGCATAGTTTCATCACCGGTCTACTGTACACAGAGTTGTCGGATGGTCGAATGCCGCCATGGTTACACAACTTTCAATACGGCGAGGTGGCCAGGGACTCGCATTTAAAGAACGAGTTCGAGCCTACGCAAACTTCCTCCGGCGCCATTAAAGCAGATTGCACAATCCAAGACGGTACGGGAGCAACGAGAGGGCTCGAGGCAGAAATGGAAGTTTTTTGCACCTTTTCGGGGATTTTAGAAGGCGGAAGGTACCAACTCAAAGACATCGAGGGTTACATGAAAAAGTTGACACGCGAAACCACATAATGGAATTCTCAACAATCGACGGGCGTTTCTTCTAAGCACGGACACGGTACACATTATTGCTTCGGTGTCGTAAGAAGTGAAGTTTTCCTCCTCTCGTGTTAGTCGAGAATGTTTATCGAAACATTTGTTCCCCACAACATGGCCGAGACCATTCGGTGTTTATTTGCCATTTTTTTCACTGCACCAAAAGTACCACGAGTCACTTGGAACCAAAGTACAACAAGAGGTAGACATAAGTAAATGGAGGCCAAAAGGATTCGATGCTTTCGTCTTGAACATCTCGAGAAATAAATGCCAAAGATTTAAAAGCGAGAATGGGCTTCGGCCCTCTTTTTGTGAGTTCCAATGCGCATTTAACTCTTCACCTACCTCTTTTTCCCTCTTCGATTATAAAACCCATCGAAAATGTTAACATCGGTTGTTGATGAGAAATCGGTGAAACGCAACATTATTCCTTTTGAACAAGTTCTCTGTGTATCTTTTGTAAGATAGGGTGAGATATGATGTATTCGGACTGAATGTTCAAGCTATAGACTGATGCTTTGATTGGTGTTGCCTTTTTAATATGACAAGCATGTTTCTTTGAATTACGATCTGGCATTTGGTGATGTTTCCTTTCTGTGTTGTGATTGACTTGCTCTGTTTTCATTATGTTTCTGTGGGCTTGCATTAGAATTTTGGCATAAGATTTACCCTTGATAGGTACCTTGTATTTATTTGCTCTCCAATGTATATTTTCTGTATATGTGTGTCTGAATGTTGATTTCTATTGATTTGTTGATGTGATGGATGATATTTCACTGCTCCTGCAGTGTATGAATTGATGAAGTCCCAATATTTAGATGTTCTTGGTAGGATTTAGCTGGAAGGTTTGGGAACAACACGGGGATTAGTGTTATGCAATCACTTTAGGATCTTTGCACGACCCATTAGCCTTTCTAAGATCCCTTGTAATTGCCTCTAGTGTATCTGACGGGTCTAGATTTAATGACCTGCAGCTTTGATCTATAGACGAGTTGGCGGTTGGTTCTCACTCTCATTTTCTATCCTTAATGTTCCATTCCCAACTATCATCTCTAAGATCCGGATGATTTAGATGACTAACAGCTGACTTGCACATTGATTACAAGTAAATCCTTTCTTGACTCCATAGCCCAATAGCTTTGATGTTATTGAAGTTATCATCTCTGCCTAAAGCACACTCTTTACTCATCCTTGTCACACATTGATCCTTCTTTCCCGATTCCACTCAGCCAAGCAAACTCAATCAAACAAATAACCATGAGCCTATAACTAGCCTAAAATCATAACACCAGGAGCTTCAAAGACATAAACCTTTGACTTCTGTAGAGAGATCCTCTCTGGACCTGAGAGGGCTGAATCCTAGGCCCAAAGTGGTTGATGTTGTCTCATCTTTGATATTGCCAAATGCCTTACGTATGGGGCAACATCATCAGCGGCTTTCTAGTTGGGAAGAGACCGGTCATCTTTGATTTTGTAAACCCTTTGTGGTGGACGGTGCCACCCCTTAGAAACATCCTAAACCCTCCACTGGTGACTCCATTGTTCCTAAACGTTAAAGACTCTCACGGTAGTCGATGAGCACAGTGATTATCTCGGTTTCACAATCGGACTCCTTTGGGAGATGGGTCCATGAGAAAACATTACCTTGCGAGAAGTAATAAGTAGGGTTAAGGTAACAAACATAAACAAAATTACGCTTTCGAGCCATCCACACAAGAAACTTTCCCAGTCCAAACCCAACGGAAATAGTTGAAAATACGAGTATCTGGAAAATATATACAAAATAGCCATTTCTAGCCACATTCTTCGACAAATTCTGCACCAGAAAACCTAACATCTCGCATGTCATATCACCGGCCTAGACATACCTAATAGTACCTTTCCAAGAACTAGGTCATTCCATCATCTGAGCCGACAGAGACAAGTTTTATTTTCATCTAACGGTAATTCGAAACACTGAGGACGTTAAACCCCTCCTTCCACCACACAGTCTTCACTTCCTTCAAAACTTGGGGCTCTCTCACCGTGCTCAACGAGACTTATAGCACGGTCCCTGCATCCTGTCATCCAAATACCGGTACTCAGCCAACCTTTTACCTCATCGAAGAAAATTAACATGGCGGCTTGGTATGTCTTTAGTTTACCTCAGCCTATGCTACCCTTGCCAAATGATTATCGGTCAAAAATCCCACACTTCACGGCTAAAGAGTCCATAACGGCACAAAAAAATGTGGATAAAATGGAGGATTCTTTCGATTATATAAGTGATGATGGAAACAATCAAAATGAGAATCTTTGCCCAAAGCTTGGGGGGTGGGGTAAAGAAATGGTTTAAAATTACGCCTCCACGGAAGGATTCAAGATCTCTTTGCATTGTACGGACCTTCCTAAACAAGTGTGAGGTTAGAGCAAACCCTCATAGCTCCTAGTGAATACATGTCCCTTAAGAGGAATGTGGGAGAAAGTGTTCACGATTACACCACTAGATTCAACGGCATTCTGATGCTCTCCCTCCACACATGAAACCTCCACAAGGTATAGCCTTAGCAAAACATCTTGATGGATTTGAAATCGACAACTATGAGCAGAGATAAAGAGTATACCACCCTGGAAGACATGCGAGAAAGGAGCCATAACCATAGAAGCAAACCTAATGGAAAAAAGGGCAAAACTAAAAGTGAAAAAAGGGTAACATATGGGGATGAAAACATAGCTTCCACATCGTGGAAGTCCCAAATATGACAAGGCGTAAAGAAATGTGGAAGAACTACAGCAAATAATTAAAGGATGGTTGTCCAAAAACAATAACCAACACGAAGCTTCAAAACAGGAATATTAGGAAAACAATGCCTTAAACGAATGATGGAATCAGCCAAATTATTCCCCATTTTCAAGAAAATTTTTTAGATGAAGACGAGGGAATCATTGAAGAGTACGAGAAGGAATACAATAAACATGCTTGAAGCGAGGAGGACTCGGTCTTTAGCGCATGATTCGGAGGAAGACCGGCCCTCACCTTCCTATAGGGATGAGGAATGGTTAGAGGCGAGGATTACAGTTAGAGTTTGAAGATGCTGCACCATAAGTGCGAGTCAAGGGAACAATATGAACTTAGGAGCGAAGAGAAGCCAGACGCCTCCCAGCGAGGTTCTGAGGTAACCATCAGAAAGAGCTGATAAAATTCCAAAGCGACCTACGTAAATAACAAGACAACAGCGAGGATTACGGTAAACATAAGAAAAGACAACCAAGACAATGAAAAACAAAGACAACCAAACATGGTGTCCGTAACCGGTTAGTACTCCACGATATAACGGTTTCAAAGCTTGTACATAGTGAGAAAACACCAATTGACTCGACTACTAAGGCGATAGCAAATAAAATAGAGTCAAGTGTTTCAAGACACGATCCCGCACAATTTAGAAAGTGAGATTGCAAAAATCAAAATCTGCATGTACGAATTATCCTAAGGTAGCCTTTCAAGATGTGTATATAAAGGCCAAATTTTGAAAGCATTGAATACGGGAGAAATAAATGATTATGTAAATTTGAATGATGATCAACTTTAACCCTCCTATTTGGCCCAAAATTGAAGGGAAGTTTCGGGGAAGGGGGGTGATTCTACTTTTTATATCGGTCTCAACATTCATGACAAGATCCTCCATAATGCCATGCATGACTGCGGTGCATCACATAATTTAATGCCTAAGGTAGTGATGGAAAGGTTAGGCCTAGAAATTACGAGACCTTACAAAGACTTATATTCATTTGACTCTAGTAGAGTAAAATGCCTGTTCATCCAAGGACCTATGTGTGAGTTTAACCCGATTCTGCTAAATGTGTATGGTGTGGATGTTGTGTGGTGGCGAGATGTGCCACCAAAGTATGGCATGTTTCTATCAAGATCATGGGGAGTTATGTTACGAACAATACGGATGGATGGCTCGTATGCCATATATATTTGGCCAACTTAGAAGGTTGTATAGAGAGTCTCGAGATGAAATTTTTAGTCGGTAGCCCACGAGAAACACAAAACTCACCACTATACTGCTGTACACATACAAATCTAGACTCTTTCATTCTACACAATGACCAATCCTCGAAGAGCCTAGATCGGATAATGGAGATACCAACATACGGCCATGGATTTCAACATAATGGCTACTGCGGAAGAGACTACAAAGGAGACCATGGGAAAAACACGAAAACGTAACTACGAATAAAACATGAACGAGAGAAAAAACAACAAGTTTGCCACCATCTCCTGCTCCCGACGCCCATAATGAACCACAAAATGACCCCCTCTTCTAGCACAAACCTCACAACTCAACATAATGGCGAATTCGAGCATGAGGAGGATAAGACGAAGTAAACAACGAACCCACGGCAAATGAACTTTGATGGAGTCTGTACTAGGCAAAACGGCTGGAGCGAAGTGTAGGCTGAGGAAACATAGAAAGCAATTATGCAAAAAGCCACTGACATCATCTGCATTTCAAATGCACAAATAACGTTACGAGAATATGAGGCTCTCATCTTGGGCTTCATCTGTTGAAAAATTCGGGAGCCCATAGGATAGCCGTGAAAGGAAGAACTCGAGTTAGTAATAAAAACGGTGAATCGGCGGTACTCGGCCAAAACATCCCGGACTAAGAGCATACGGGGAATGACACTGCGGATTTGCTAAGCGTTTGTTGAATATGAATTGGTGTTCATTCCTAGGGGTCGAAATGCAATTGCAAATGGATTAGCTTGTCTAGCTAGCTCATATCCTAAAGCCCCGAGTGACCAACAAATTATCATTGAGACCAAATTCGAGGGCACACGGTCGGACAATGAAAAATATTGGCAAGTCTTTGAAAGGAGACAAACGGATCGAAGATTTCTGGTGGGGAATGAGTTTGAATTTTCGGATTTAGACTCAATTTCGACAATATTTGCAATCGAGGATCCCGGATGAACAAGAAACGCCTGTAACATAGAAATAAATTCTTTTGGAAGACAATCAACGAAAATTGTGAAACATAAGTAAAGTCACTGCGGAGCTAAAGTAAACATACCGGAAGGCACAGCACCACAGAAGACCTTTTTGACTTTGATGACGTAAGAAAAAAAGCCCACAATAGAACATTAAGTTCGATGTGGAAAGATACAACGTGTACTTGAAGGCAAAACCCAAAATGATAAAAGCGGCTAAGTCTATACCTGTGAGCTTATGAAGAAAAAATACATTGACTTGTTTTAAGGAATTCATTGATGTGTTTGCATGGAGCTACGAGCCTAAAGGCCTATGACACCAACATCATACAACACAAGATACCGCTGAGAAAATCGAAGCCTTTTTTAGACAAAAACTTCGAAGAATCAATCCAAAACAATTGCTAGGTAGAGAAAAGATCGAGGAAGATGTATAGTCTGAGGCATAATAGTCCTAAGTTTGATTGGGTGTCAAACTTAGTGGCGGTAAGGAAGAAAACATGCGAATTAGACTATGCACCAGACTTCGAAACCTCAATAGAGCCTCACTGAAAGATAACTACCCTTTGCCTAGAATGGAACATATCCTACAAAAGGTAGTAGGCTCTAAAAGGATCTCCTATGATGGTTTTGAAATTCCCTTCAATTCTTAGTACTCTGATCAACTCAACTTGTTACCACCATCACTGGGCACCAGCATGAAAGTACTTTTTGGTTGATGAATCACGAGGCTACCTTCAGAGGCTTTGAGTGGACATAGCTTTCCTAGAAAGAGATAGGACACTTCATAGTTGCTCCTTGATTAGCCTTATTTTCTAAGACGAGGAAGAAGAACACTTAAAGCATGCGAGGGAAGAGTTTTTGAAAATTATGAGGTATGAGTACATCCTAATCCTAAAGAAAAGCTGTTTTTGGGCTACAAGAAGGTAAAATTAAGACGTGCATATCGAGAAAGGGATGGGATAGACCCACGAGAGATTGAGGAATACTTCCCAGATTACACATCCTAGAAACATCAAGGAATTACGGTCCTTCTACAAAGTCATTCCTTGGAGATTTATCCCAAATCCTTGCAAACTGTAGGAAAGCAATAACATCTTTGAAGAAAGGTGCGAGGAATTAAGTGAATTTATTGAAGCCAAAAAATCTTTTGAATTTAGTCGGCTTGCACTCACTAAGGCTCTGTCCTTATTAGCCACGACTTCTCAAAGATTTTCTAATCTTCTCATTTTGCTTCTAACACACAATAATTTGTAGTTTCTTTGCAAAAAAACTTCAGAAGGTAATGAACAACCCATAGCCTTCTCGGTAAAGCCTTAAGAGATGCACCCTTAAAATACAACATCATGGAAAAACGACTAATATAAGTTAAAACCATCAAAAGGCATACAAGGTGTACATTACGCATTCTCTTCATTGCTTTAGGCTGCCAAATATAGTGGTCAAAGACATCTTGTCCCAAGACCACGATGGGAAAAGGGAAAATGGATTGCTACCATCTTGGAATACGACCTTGAAATAAAACCCCTTAAAGTGATCAAAGGTCAAGGCTTTGGCCCAATTAATGAGTTGAATCAAACTGCGAGGCCCTTGACATTAACATGATGAATGCCTTAGATGAGCGGGGGAAGGATTGCCCCATCCAGGCGATAAAGACGGTTGGAAGCTGTCCTTGGTATATTGATATCCTTTACGTGCTCAAAAACCTCAATTCCCTCACAGAACTGTCAAAACAAAAGTCGGAGTTCATAAACTCAAAGCTAGAAATTGCGTATGAATGAGAATACATATTGGAAAAATCCAAAGAATGGCCTTTTCTTCCCGAAATGTTTGTACGAAACAAGAAGGTGAAAAAATCAAACAAGATTCCACATCTTTGGGGAGTGTGGAAGCCACGAGTTGGAGAAACATTGCATAAATAAGATACTCGGGGCTGGTTACTATTGGCCTACACTCTTTAGTGACGTCCATAAAATTGATTCTTGCTGTACAAATCATCGAATGTTTGAGAGCAAAGAAAAATCCGCCCTCTCTTGCAACCTACCATAGAAGGTCCTTCATGCAATGGGGCCTAGACTTTATAGGAGAAATCCATCCTTGCCTCCTGCGGACAACATCGTGGATTTTAACAACCCGCAGTTACTTCACTAAATGGATAAAGGTACTCCCCGCTAGGAATGCCAGAAACTCTGTCATCATTGGGTTCCTAGAAGACTTCATCCTATCTCGTTTTGGTGTCCAAGGAGAATAATCACGACAATGCTGTTGCTTTCGGATCCAAAAGAATGGTTGAATGCGTCACGAGGTACGAATAGCACTTAGACATTCATTTGCCTATTACCCCGAGTAATGGATTGGTCGAATCATCGAATAAAAGCACGGTTACGATCATTGAAAACTGCGGAAAGAGAACAAAAGATCATGGCATAAAATTTGATACATGCCTTGTGGGCGAGCAGTTCACTACAAAGAAATCTATTGGCATGTCACCCTTCCGTGGTTTAGAGTAGAAGCAATATTTCCTGCTAGTTTGGGAGTTCAGTGATCGAGCTTGTTCGAGGAGATTCAATCGAAGATAGCATGATAAAGGAGAATAAATGAAGCAATACACCTTAGGTAGACGAGAACGGGTCTATAACGGAGGCGCCAATTCAAAAGCATCGAAAAGGCGGTTTGACAAAAGAACCAAAGCTTCATATTTCAAAATTGGTGACAAGGTTCTAAAATGGGATTCAAGGAGAAGTACAAAGAAAGAAAACATGGCAAATTCGACGGCTTGTGGCAAGGTCCTTTTATTATCCGAGCCATTAATGAGTCCTAATGCATTTTTCTTGCAAGAAATTGATGGTACGGAGAGTTGTTTGGGGGTCTTTGTCAATGGCGGGATATCAACCCCTCTTCTATTCGAAATTTTCATTTCAGTTTCATTTCATTGTATATAGTGCGGCCTTTATTTTCAGCAAAAACGAGAATGAAAGATGGAGGTTGAATATCACTCCAAAATATGAACCTCTAAAGTACAGGAATAGCTCAAGTACAGTCAAAATGCGAGCCAAAAGGAAGAAACGGGAATAGGCGGTCCTAATAAGCTCAAAATGCGGATCGACGGTGAAAGAGAAACCATTTCTAATATGCCCAAACCGGTGATAAAAAGGGGTGACTCAAATATGCTCAAGAGCCCAGTCACCAAAGAAAGAAGAAGGATATTTCACGGTCGCAAAATTTCATGCCTTCACGATTTTGTTTCCTACAAGTTTACGCCCAACAAGTCGGACAGTCTAATCACAAAGCCATTTTGCGTTTAAATTTCTTTTGTCTTAGAATGTAGGTGAAGAAACTGCATTGGATTCTTAACTGAGTAGTAAGTTAGGTAGAGAAATAGATGAGGGTCGAGTCTAATCTGACCTCATGGAGAAATAAGGGTAGATTTAGAGTAGGTTTGTTTTTGCTTTCAAAATAAAATAATGTGAAGAATGCCTTTAGCTCAAATGCACCCAAGGGAACATGCTAGGATGTAGTTTGGGTAGGTAGATTGGTTGGGAAAATGTTTAACAACTGATATATCATGTTTGTGGCGGTGAAAATCAAAGAAGGAAGATGGCTTATGATAGCGGGCATACGGCCTACTCAAAAGATCATATACGGATTTCTTGACTCCTCCGAGGAGAAGCCATCCCCATGGAGCCATGTTAGCCCCTATGAAATTCTTGTCGAGATTGAAATTTGTGTCTTTCTACGGAGACCACCAGGGAATGCATCTCTGAAGACACATCATCCTTAGTCTCTCGTGCTTTTCCTTGTACAAATCCCTGCGTTTCTATCCCAAAGCCTGCCGATCACCCTGTATCACTAAAATCCCTTTCCCTTTTTCCTCCCTGCTCTCCGAAAGTGTTTTTTGCTCCCCTCTATTTCCCCCATATCAACCCTCTAATTTCTAAAGATTCCCCTTTACATCCTTCCCTTACTCTTTGTTGACCTTAATTTCCCTTTACCCCTCTACCATTCACCTCCCTTTGGTGTAAAAACACAACAAAATGGGTTTAAAACCTTTTAACTCTACCATAAGCCTAAACCACTTCCCCTTTTCTACCCTGCAAATACATTCCATATAGAACGTTATTGTAAAGTTCTCACATATTAACCGTCGCGGACGCAAGCGCATTTTTACATTTTGGTCTTTGATTTCCGCCAAATGCCATTTGCGATTTTGCGATCGGACCCAAGGTCCCATCACGGCTCCCCTTGTTGCATTTTGTTCATTTCCTTCGTATTTCACTCTGTTAGTTAAACTTTCGTATTTCGTTAAAGTTTAATGTTTTTATGCATTTCGCCCCATTTCATGTATTGTCCAAGCTACATTTGGTCTCCCGTGATCTACGTCCCTCGGTCACGATCTAGCGGTCCACAAGTCATGATCACACCAAACCCTATTTGTCATTGTTTCCTCCATGTCAATGCATTTTCAAGGTCATTCATTCCGCTGTGTATTCTCACCACAGCCATTTTTATGTCCTCCGTCTTCTACGAAGCTACCCCTTATGCATGGTTTCCAACACCTAGTCCTATATTTTGCGGTATCATATGGTGAATGCCGCCATGGTTACACAACTTTCAATACAACGGCGAGGTGACGAGGACTCGCATTCAAGAACGAGAGTTCGAGCTTTGCAAACTTCCTCACGTGTGTCGCTTAGATTACTGAAAGCAAAGACGATGCGGGGTGAGCGAGGAGGGCTCGAGGAAAGAAATGGAAGTTTTCACGCCTTTGTGGATTTTAGAAGAGCGGAGGTACCAACTCAAGACTTGTCGAGGGTTACATGAAAAGTTCGGCACGCGAAAACCACATAATCGGAATCTCACCAAAATCGATGAAAACGTTACTTCCCTAGCCGGACACGATGCATTATTGTCGGTATGCATTGTGTCCAAGTGAGAAGTTTTCCTCCTCTCGACGTCCGGTACTATCGAAAACATTTTATTTCACAACATGGCAGACCATTCGGCGTTTGTGCCATTTTGTTCTTTGCAAAAGTAACACGAGTCCTGCCCGGACAAAGTACAACAAGGGCGGATAGCGAAGTGATGGAGGCAGAAAAGTTCATTCTTTCGTCCAAACCATCTCGAGAAATAAATGCAAAGATTTAAAGCGAATGGGCTTAGGCCCTCTTTCGCTTCGGAGTTCAATCTTGCATTTAGCTCTTCACCTACCTCTTCTGCCCCTCTTCGGTTGTAAAACCCATGAGGAAATATTGTATCGGTTGTTGTTAAGAAATCGGTGAAACGCAAGCATTGTTCCTTTTGAGACAAGTTCTCTGTATTATCTTGTAAGATAGGCCGGGGAATGCATTGTATTCGGAGCGAATGTTCAAGCTATAGGCTATGATGTACCTAATTGGTGTTGTTTTTAATATGACGAAGCATGTTTCTTTGGATCTGATCTAAAGAAGCCTTGGTGATGTTTCCTTTCTCTGTGTTGTGATTGACTTGCTCTCATTTCATTATGTTTCTTCGGGCTTGCATCGAAGTTTGGCATAAGATTTTGTATTCGGTACCTTGTATGTTCTTGCTCTTGACCTTTATGTTTTCTGCTTATATGTGTATACGAATGTTGATTTCTATTGATTTAACCGGTGTAGTGGATGATATTTTTTGTTCTGATGTGAATTGATGAAGTCCATGTTTAGATATTTCTTAGTAGGATTTAGGCTGGAAAGTTTGGGAACAGAGATTAGTGTTAGCCACCATCACTAAGATCTTTGCACGACAGCTAGCCTTTCTAAGATCCCTTGTAATTGCCTCTAGTGCTGTCCAAGTGCGGAGTTAAATGACCTCGCGTCCCTTAGACGAGAGTTGGTTGGTTCCTTCCTCTATTTTCTATCCTTAATGTTCCATTCAACTATCATCTCTAGATCAGATGATTTAGATGACTAGCCCAATTGGCCTTTTTGTTGATTACGATGGAGAAATCCTTTCTTGACTCCATAGTCCAATGGATTTGATGTTCTTTAGTGCTCTGTCTCTGCCCTAAAGCTTCCTCTTTACTCATCCTTGTCACACATTGGTCCTTCTTTTCTGATTCCCTCAACCAAACACAAACAATCAAACAAACAACCATGAGCCTATAACTAGCCTAAATCATAACTTTTGAGAGCTTCAAAGACATAAAACTTTGACTACCATAGAGAGATCCTCTGGACACTAGGAGGGCTAGATCCTAAGGCCCAAAGTGGTTTGATGTTGTCTCATCTTTTGGTAATGCCAAATCTCACTAGCTCATTTCAGGAACCCCAACATGATGTGCACAATACCTCGTTATAAATATCTGTCTTAGGACTAGAAAATTTGGTATTGTATTGTGCAACCCATTTTGCTCCATTTTCACGAAAACGTTGTTTGCAAGACCTCAAAATGCCTCTTGAGGGTTCAAGACCCGAAAAAATACAAAAAATAGTAAATTGTCACACAATTAAGAAAGAGTGAAATATTGAAAGAAAACAATTGTAGGGGTCCAAGCGGAATAGGAGGGTGGCCACCAATATCCTGGATCACTACCCACCTTTGGTTTAGAATTTGTGACCTCTTAGGAGGAAATACATGCTCATGGCAAATGAGCCCATACTTATAGTTGCATATGCAACATTTTTATTTAACATATTTGATACTTTTTTTTTTTAATGTGATAAATAGGTCGTTTAAAGCATGCCTTTGTATTTTTCGATAAGAGGCATACTGTTAGGATCTTCTTTTATTATTATACGACACCTTCAAAATGTAATTTTCATTCCCTTTGTAATTACAAGTTTATATATAACTGGGAAAAGGTCATTATAAATATTAAGTTATTTATGTTGTTTATTAATTTTAAATGAAAAATTAGAAGGTTATGAATATTAAATATTATTATTGAATTCATTTTAATGTGATATGCCTATTATAAATATTTTTGAAAAAAATTGTTTATACTTTTATTAATAAAAAAATTACAATACAAAAAATGAAAATTAAAATTTATTCCCTACTTTATTACTTTTCTAACCAGAGGCCCTCTAAAACAATTATATTAAATATGCTTATATTTGTGTGTAATGTATTTTCTTGCAAAGATTTTGAATACGTCAAAATAAAATGACAATAAAAATATCGAAATAAATTTATGTTAAATAAAATTTATGTTAATGTGTTTTTAATATTTGTTGGGTAGTTATGTTGAAAATATTGTCATTGATGGCAAGGGCTTTCGGAGATAGGAGCAACACTACAGAATCATCGGCTATAAGGTAAGAGCGGATTAGGCTTGTTGGCCAACAAGAGAGGCAAAAGACCACCCGATGACTATCATTAAGGAAGAGAAGCATAGAGGAGAAAATTTAGAATAAAAAGAACAAAGGGAAGCGAAGCGGTTAAGACGAGAAAGAACGGAAAGCATAGGCAAAAAAGAAGCAATTAAGGTAGAAAAGGAGTGATTCACGAAGCAACAAAGAAACATAGGCAACATAGGCGGTAAAGCGAGAGACAACGGAGGTAGCAAATGTCATGGAAGACGAATGAGTAGAGACAACAAAAGAAACAGAACAACTGAAAATGATGGATTTTATAGACATTGTGAGGACTAGAAGATCACACCAAATAGAAAGCGAGGAAGGCGACAAACGAGAGGAAGAGGTGAGAGGCAGAGGAGTAGCGAGAAAGCAAAGTCATAGAGAGTGGGGCGGTGTAAACAAACAAAAAATCGACTAAGGCGAGAGGAATTCTTTGAAGAATTCCAAAGGAGGCGAACGGACGGTCGGAATTAGATCGCAAAAAAAAGGCAGAAATGGATAGATATGATTCATCCTAGAATGGCGGGCATCGGCCACAGTAGTTGCAAGCGGCAACGAGGACGTAGATGGGAAGATCGATGTTGATGATCGCATCGACGAAGATCAAAAGCGCAAATCACAAAGTATGGTAGGTAGTGTTAGGTGTTGTGGTAAGTTAAATCGGTTCGATGCAAAGTGAAGAAGGGACACGCGGCGACACAACACAATGTTCACATCACAAGAAATAAAATATAAACACAAAATAAATATTATAAAGTGGTAAGTTAGATGAGGACCGTTAGATGGGTGTAGATCAATGACGGAGAACAAAACACATACCACACATCACAACAAGGATAGCAATAATGCGTACATGAAGTTAAAGTTAAATATTTTACGATGCGATGAAGAAATCACGTAGCAACACGCACGGCAGATAGCATATCGGAAGGTTTAATGTTTATCACTAACATTAGTGGGAAACACAGAGCAAGGATTTAAAGTGAGATATGATTAATCCCAGAGTATTTATTGAACCCATTATTGTATTAGTATATGTTATATCTCTTATATTATAAATTATGCATTGTTGATGGGTCGCGTATCATTTGTCATCTTGAAAAATATAATTGTGACAAAACCATAAAACGGGGTGGTATATTGTGGATATGTTTCTTCATCTTTATTTTAAGTAGGTGACTTATCACCCACATAGGGAAATGATAGTGATACGTTGACTCATTTCATAGATTTAACTTTAATCGCAATAAGTTATAATGTTCAAATTTTCTGCTAATCTGATTTCAATCCAATTTGAGAAATTACGGTTTTATTAAAAATCTATTAAACCCTTGTATGATATATAAAATTTAGGTTAGCATAGAATTATGATGATGTTTAAATTTGTATTCATTTAATGTTCAATATGTTATTGAAATCAATGACTATTTTATTGCAAGATTAGGTTTATTATTATAAAGCATCATTTTTTGTTGAGATTTTTTTGTTTTGGAGTTGTCTTTAGTGCAATTTTTTGGAGTTTTAAAATTATGAGAATCCGGTGAAAAATTTGAGGTAAAATCTTAGTTTTTGTTATTTAAAGCTGGTTTTTTGATTCTATATATGGATTCGTACACCCTCAAAAACTCCTGGGGCACTTGGATTGTACAAAGTTAGCAATCAAACTTCTCTTTTCAATAAATTCCCTCACAAGATTTCAGTATATTAAAAAAAACCACTTAGAAAAAACCTTTAAAAAATCACTAAAAACTACTAGATTTTAAAAACACTAAGAGTTCTAGAATGACACAACATAAAATATTACAAGAGGCATCATCATTGCATTGATTTTGCATTGATACTAATAATTTTACGTATTTTGTTTTTCAACTGCATTGTAAAAACATGATAGGAAGAGTTGGTTCCAAATTAAAGCTTAAAATTTAATGTATATGGGTTATTTTTAGTTTTACATTATATTAATATTATAATAGAGATTTTTTTTTCTTTTTTAGAAATGATGGAAGATAAGTAACAAAATGGGGCAGTATCATTATAATCATGTATTTTTAAGTCATTCTAATATTAAAATTATATAGTTTTAGTGTTTGTGTTAGCAAATTATTATTATTAATGATTTGATTTTTATTAATTTAATTATTATTGATTTTGCTATTATTTTTATTTTATTATTATTATTATTAACTTATTTTTCAATTATATTTTTATAATATTTAAATATTAATATTAATAATAGTTAATATAAATATATTTTCCAAAGTTTTAATATTAAAGAAAGTCATACTTATATAAATTCAATGCCTCACACACATTTGAGTAATTTTAAATTATAAGAAGGAAAAAAACATTCACCTTTAAATGTGGTTATGAATGTTAACTTTCAGTCAATGTCAAATTCACATTACATAAGCAGGAAAACATATGCACATATAAATACAATGGTATAGATTTAAATTAAATTATTAAAATTTTTGTAAGTTTTTTTTTCTATAAATAATTCATACACCAACCACTCCATGAAAAAACTACTTTCTAAAAGCATTGCATGAAAACATTTTTACATAAAATAAATGAAATATTCATAAAATAATATTTTGCATATTTTTGCATGAATTATTTCAACTACTTCTTCATCTTTTAAACCGTCTTGACCATCACTCGTTCACCCTATCAAAACATAATGAATGAATATCAATAAAATAAATTCAAAAAAAATGCTAACATTAAAGGCTTAATAAAATATATGGTTTAACTTTATTGTTATTAGCTTTTAATTTCCTCTAATCACTCTTGTCATTATTAGTCTGAAGAATCTTATAGATACATTTAAAAGATAAACACACTCTTGTCATTATTAATCTAGAAGAATGTAATGTATTTAGTTAACAATAAATAAATTATCTTATAGATACATTAAAAGATAAACGCATAATTAAAAATTAATTATCTTACCATACGTTATGTAAATCTTTTACCATTCGATATAACCATTCCTTAGAGCATACTTTAATTATCGGTTAGTGTGATTATAATTATAGATATTTGAATCTATCTCATAGAGAAAATATCTAAAATCTCTTCGATAATAACATATATTAAACTAGTATATTATGATAATAAATTAGATTATATGATAAATGATGTAGTATTTAGAGTATTGAAATTAGAATTACGTAGTAAAAACATATAACAAACAAAAATAATTGTAATTATATGGTCTGTCAAAACATTTCATAAAAATTTATTTATTTAAAGAAATTAAATCAAATATTTTCTCCCACAACATCTATAAATATTATTAGCTCAAGAATCAATGTTCTCAACTCTTATTTCATTCTACGATCCTAGCATAACTCTTTGTATCACAAGACACTATGAAGAAATACGAATACTAATAGATAGAAATCCCAAAGACCTCCCTCTCAATCAAAAATATCATGTCTGTGATTGAGATTATAATTACTGGTTTCCAAAAATTATTCATTTACTTAGATAATTTAGCCAATTTTATAATTAATAAATGTCTAATAATTAACGTTTTTTTCTTTAAAATACAACTTAGGCATTAAATTTTGAATATTTAATGTAAAATTGAAAATAAAATAAAACAATCGGAATAAATTGTATATATTAATCTATCATGCTTTTTAATTGAGTTCTTTGCATCCTTTAAACATAATAGTTTTTTTTGTGAGATTTGGTGGGTAGATAGAGCATATTGTTTGCACCTACATTCTATAAAATTTTCTTACATTGATTTCAATTATTGGATACATGTAAGTGAAAAAATGGAACCTTTATTTCTAGAAAACTATATATGGTATTTTAGATTGGGTGTGGTAGTTAAATCAATAACACTTCATGAAATTTGGTGAGAAGATATGAATTTATAAATTTCACTTACTGTGACTTCGCTCCTTTTCATAGGATAGTAAATTAATAATTCCTTTTGGTAGTTGTTCGCATCATATTTGCTTTCTGTTATTGTTGGGGTTCCCATGTTTTGTAGGGTTGGCGAATGCCAAAAGATGAGACAACATAGAACCACTTCTAGACCTTAGGATCTGGCCCTCCCACAGGTCCAGAGAGGATCTCTCTATGTTTACCAAAGGTATATGTCTCTTAGAGCTCAAGGTTAGATTTTAGGCTAGTTATAGGCTCGAGGTTGTTTGTTTAATTGTTTAAGTTTGGTTGTTAGGAATCGGGAAAGAAGGGTCGATATAAGACAAGGATGAGTAAGAGAATTTAGGCAAAGGTAGATAGCTGAGAGAACATCAAGGCCATTTGGAAATGGAGTCAAGAAAGGATTTACTTGTGTTCAATGTGCAAGCTTTCGATTGGGCTAGTCATCTAGAGAATTTGGATCTTGAAAGGATGATTTGTGAAATGGAACATTAAGGAGGCTGAAAATGAAAGGAGGAGAACCATCTGATTATGTCTATAGATCGAGTCCAGAGTCATTTAACTCCGGACTTGCTTGGACAAAATCGGGAGGGCAATACAAGGGATCTTAGAAAGGCTTAATTGAAATGGAAAAGATCCTAGTGAGCGAACGGGGTCTTAGGCCTCTGGTGTTCTCAACTCATCCAACTAAATCTAACAAGAACATCTAAGCATAGTTTCATCAATTCATACATCCCGGAGAGCGACAATAACATCCACTGTGGTTAAATCAATTGAAACCAATGTTCAACGAGTATACATACAACGAGAAAACATAAAAATTTGGGAGAGCAACAACATAAGGTGTTTTATCAAGGGTAAATCTTATGCCAAACTTCGATGCGGAAGGCAGTAGAAATGGAATGAAATAAAATCAAACACGGAGATAAGGAAAAGCATCACCCGGTACTTTAGATCGGGATCCAAAGAAATGTGCTTGTCATGTTAAAAAAAACACAATCGAGGGTACAACATTGCCCACGAAGCCAGGCATTAGGTACGAGATACATCAATCTCAACCTATCTTACAATATTACACGGAAGAACTTGTCTCAAGAGGAGGATGCTTGCATTTCTGCGATCTCTCATCAACAACGCTACTACGATGTTTTCTTTAAGAGTTTTATGGGCGAAGAGAAGTGGGGGACGTAGGTAGAAAACTAAATACGGCGTTAACACTCGGAAGGAAAGGAGAAGGGCCCAAAGTCCATCTGAAAGGCACCCCAAGCTCGGAGCATTAATCTACGGCATTCCTTGGGGTGAACGAATGATCTCCTTCGAGGCCCCCAATTACTACGATATGACGCTACGATGTACACCGACAGCAATACTTGTTTGTAGTACTTGTGGTGCATGAACAAAATGGTAAATAAATTACTGATGGAATGCCATACTTGTAGAAACAAATGCTTCGATAGCATAGGTCTGTGAAGGGGGTAGAAATTTCTTCGGAGAAATACGGAAATGATACTGCGACTGATAGGGAGCGCTTTGTCCCTTGGGACAATGTGATGTGAAACCACGATATACATGAATTCTTGCATACGTACATACATGGTCCATGGAATCGTTGATTTGGTGCTTTGCCTCTAAAGCTGAGTATTAAGGCTCAAATCCTTAACTATTGGTATTTTGGAATCCTCGATCATTAGCGGTTTTCCTTTGCTCCATAAATGTCTCGATGCGCAAAATCTAGACTTTGATGGTAATAGGATCGGTTTTGTGGAGATTGAAGTTTGTCCTGGGATAATGACTATGCCGCCGCTGCAGCTAGGACACTTGACTTTCCAAATTCATACTTCACCTGACCTTGTAGTTACAATGATACCTACGAACCATAGCATTTCACCACCTCGATACTCTGGGCATGGGACGGTAATGAAATCATTTAATACAAAGGGAAAGTTGGTCATGGAGGATGCGGGGAATCATAGTGCGGCGGTGGTGGAAACAACGAAATGACGGTGAAAAATGTAGTGGGTATTGAAATATGCAAATAATAGGGTTAGGTGGAGAGGTCACATCGCGAGCCCAGGTTGGATCATGAGTACGGGAGCGAAGTCAAGCGGAGATCAAAGTGGAGGGACGAGGGCTTATGAAAACGAATAAACAAATACGAAATGTTGACTTTAATGCAGATGCTGAAACTTGGACAAATCAAAATGCACGAGAAATGGGCGAAAATGTTATGAAAATGTGTGGACTGGTGTACGAGGTGGGATTGTGAGCGGAAGGTGATTCATTTCGAACGGTGGATATTAAACCCAATGGACGGTGGATATTCCAGTCGGAACAATCGCGATCGGAGGGGCACGAAAGGGGAGACACTCACAAACTTTCGATTGCGATTGGGCGGAGGAAGCGATGACGGTCGGATCAATCGGGGGAATGGGCCGGCGGGATGAAATCGGGCAATCGCCGTCGGAGGGGCCGAGAGGTGACACACATTGAAAACTTCCGATTGTGATTAGCTAGGACAAGCGATAGCCATTGGATCACGGATCGGACGGGGACGGATAGGATTAAATCGGAAGAACGGTGGGAAAGGCTTGCGATTGCGATCGAAGGAGTCGGTCTTTATTGAGCGGCGGCCGTTGATCTCGGATCCCGGATCAACGGTGGGGAAAACGATCGGAGGGGAAGTGCGATCGGGGTCGGAGAGAACGGGGTTGCGATTGACGGGGTGGGAGTTAAGACTTGCGGTGCGGTCGGTCGGAGAGCGATAGCGTCGGATCGGCGAGGCCGGACGAGGGCGCACGTGCAATTGGGAGGGTCGCGGTCGGACGGAGCAAGGAGCACGACGGAAGTTGAGATCACGTTAGACGGGGGTTGCGGTCATGGCCCATCGTCGGTCTTTATGTCGATCAGCAGTAAGAAGAACGAGTGGGGACTTTGTTTGTTAAACCAATATACATCGGCACTTTAGAGAGTTTCTGGTGCCTCATGCCGATCTTCGGTTGAGATTAGCGCTTGGGACTTGGCGCTTGGTCCCGGCGCGTAAGGGCATGTGTGGGGAAGTGGTTAAGGGGTTTGCGGTAAGGGAGAAGCTAGAAAAGCCTATAATATGGTTGAAAAGTGGGTTTTTAACCCATTTTTAATGGAATTTGAAGGTTAAGAAAGGTAGTAGAGAGGGAAAAGGGGGGAAAATGGCTAAACAAAGGGTAAGGGTGGAAATTCATGGGGATTTTGGGAGGATTTAGGAGGTTTATGGGGATATTCGGGGGGGGGGAAAAAAAAGGGGACATGGAAAAAAACACAAAAAAGGGACAAAAATGGGGAGGGGGAATTCTGCCCAGAGGCAAGGAACATACAATGGCCTTTTTTGAAAAATTTTATCATTCGGCAAAGGATTTTGGACAACATATCGAGCGAGAGGAAACGATCCACGGGGAAGGGAACTTTAGCAAGACTTCAAGGATAGTGTGTTTTAGGGAAATGCATTCATCGAAGGCTCATAGAACATTCTGGCCCTTGCTTGCTTTGTCGAGAATTCATAAGGGGATAACGGTGGCTCCACATGGGGATGGCTTTAACTTCTTGAAGGAGTTAAGAATTCAGAAATTGATCTTTGGTGTAGGCCGAGGCTTTGTTGCTTAAGCCACCTCTCTTCTTTGATATTTCGATTTGCCACAATTATGTTAGATTAGCAAAACATCCGAAATGATACACACTGGCCATCCTCTGATCCTAGCATTTTCTTCTAGGGTGCATTTGAAATAACGGACCCTTTCATCATTTATTTTACGACGGAAAATAAACCTATTCTAAATCTACTTATTTCTCATGAGACCCGATTAGATATCGTTGGCCCCATCCTGTTTCTCTACCTATTACAATATCTTTAAAGTTAAACTATCCATGAGACTTCTTCTCTATATTCTACAACAAAAATTTAAAAACTGATGGATAAGATTAACGATCCCAAGTTTCTTTAGCATAGATCCAAGACATAAAAAGACGGTTCTGGGGGACATGTAAAAATTTGCGAAGGCGAACAAAACTTTGAAGGCTTGAAATCTGGAAAGCAAAGTACTGCCTTCTTTATTTTGTGACCCAAAGATTTGAGCATGTTAGAGTCCTTTTCTTCATTTCATTTTCATTTGAGCATCATCGGCCGATTCCTCCTTCTTTTGTGGTCTATAGTTTGAGCGTGTTATGACCGGCTTCTTTTTCCTTTGGCTCGGGGTTTTGAGCTTATTAGAGCCAATATTTTTTGCACATCGAGCTCATGTTTTAAGCATGTATGAAACTCTCCTTTCTCTCTTGTTTTTGAAACATTTTCTCTTTTTCTTGAAAACAAAAACTACAATGGTATGTACAATGGAAATGGAAGGTACAGAGGTATGCATCGGCGAAGTAGTATTTGACATCTGTATTGACAGACCCCAAACAACCTCGGTGTTGCTCTGAGCACGCCAAAGACGAACGATTCCCACGGTGTCATGGATGATGTGTGGACCTTGCCTAGCGTTATCAGGCTTTCTTAGTACTTTCCTTTGTCTTCTCTCTCCAGGTCACACTTGAGAACTTTGTCCCCAATTTTGAAATCGGCGACTTTGGTTCTTTTGTCAAACAATTTCTTATATTCTCTGAACTTTCACTGCTCACCATTTGTAAACCTCTTCTCTTGTTCTTTAGAAGATGCCATTGTTTGGTTTATTCTCGTCACCTGCGTCTTCTTAAACTGCATTTCCCAGTCCAGGCAATCTGTAGTATCCCAGAAATTTTGGTAAGCTACAGTTACATTCCTCAGCACTAATTTGAATGACATGTCAATAAGTTTCCTTTGTTGTGAAACTACATTTGCAATCATATAGAAGCTTCTTTGTCTTCATGACTTCTTGTTCTCTTCCAACAGTTCTTGATGATGATCACCCAGGCTCTTGTTTGATGATTCAGCTAATCCATTACCTTGAGGTAATAAGAACAGATAATAAAGGTACCAGCTGAGAGTACTGTGACAAAAATCAACTCACTGCCTGAATCCAAAACACGGCTATTATTAAATGATTATCTTCCTTGGCGACAAACCGAAGAAGATATGACCTTCTAGGAACCTAGTGATTAGATACCAACATTCCTAGTGGGTATGGATTCTATCCACTTGATGAAGAAGTAATCGTAGACATTAAGATCCATTTATGTTGTGCGAGAAGAAGCAAGATGGATTTCTCCCGATAAGAAATATAGGCCCCGATTTGTGAAAGGACCTTCTGTGATGATGGGCAAAGGGAGGGAAAAGTTCTCTGCCTTCAAATATCTGACACGGGCATTTGTTGTAGGAGAAGTTATCATCTTATGGACATCATTGAAGAAGTGGGCAATAATAACCGGCCCTAAGTATTTTGTTGCGGTAGCTTTCGGCTCGGAGTGGCCTCCACACTCTCCAACATGGAACTCTGTTCCGTCACTTTCGGCTTGATTTCGGTACAACCTTGTTAATAACGGAGCCATTTTGAATTTTTCCAATATAAATTTTCATTCAAGATACGGTAGTTTACGGCTTTAAGTTTTATGAGTGACCTTTGTCTTTGATAGTTAGGAGGAGCATTGGTAGGTAGGCTTTATACGAGGATTTTAGAGTACGAGGAGGCTACGGAATTTCTCTTCAACGGTGGGGATTAGGTAATCCTTCTTGCTCATACGAGCAGCTACCATGTTAATGTGATGGCTTGCGGTTGATTCGGCCATTAATTTGGCCAAGCCACATGATCAACTTGGTGGGTTTTGATCTCAAGATAATACTCTAAAATCACAACACTCCATTTGCCCTCTTCCATACGGGTCTTGGAATGAGAATGTCTTTGACTATAATGTTGGGCATAAAAGCAATGGTGTGAGAATGCCAAAATGTACACCTAAAGTCCTTTAAAGCCTTAACAACAACACTCGCCCGTTTCTCCATTATATTGTATTTCAAGGAGCATCCTCGGTGCCTTTCTTGGTAATGGTTGTTCCATGCCACCGAATTTTATTAAGGCTGAAATACGTGTGTTCGGGGGCAAAAGAAAAAATCAAGAAAATCTTTAGAGAAATCGGGGCTAATCGAACGGGAGCTTGGGTGATTCCATTTCACGATTCAAAAATTGTTTAGCTCCAACGGTCATTTAACTCCTTTCCTTTCTTATTGTGTTAGTCATATTTCTAAGGTGCTCGGCTAGGTGAGAATAAACCTCCTAAGAGATTAATCTTTCCCAGTGAAAAGCTGTAACTCTTTGATGTTTCTTTAGGTGTATGTGATACGCGTATCCCCTCAACTCTTTGTGGGTCTATCCTAATTCCCTTTTCGGATATAATGTGGCCAAAGCTTTCCTTCTTGCGGCCCAAATACGATCTTCTTAGGATTCGATGTGGACCAGCCTTTTGCATTTTCAAACACTTTCCTCGGATGTTCCGGAGTGTTCTTCCTCGGTCTTGGAGTAGGCTTGTTGTGTCATCCAAATAGATAACAATAAAGTGTCCTATCTCATACGAAAAAAACTATATCCATTGCTCTTTGGAAGGTGGCTACGGCATTCATCGATCCAAAGGGCATTTTACATACATAAAGGTGCTGAAAGTGGTAAAAATGTTTTGAGTTGATCTCTTGGGAGTACTAACACTTGGTTGTATCTGAAAAGCCATCCAAAAGAAATCCTTCACGAGCCTACTACCTGTTTGCCAAAATGTGTTCCATTACAGCAAAGGTAATTGTCTTTAGGTAGAGGCTCTATTAAGGTTTCTAAAGTCTATACACAATCTGATTTCCCCGTTTTCTTTCTTACGGCCATGATTCGAGAAACCCAGTCGAAGAAAACCTTACGAGGGGACAATAATTCACCTTGCCTCATACATCTTTTAATTTCTTTTTCATCTGCATGAACAGCCATTTAGTTTATTCTTGAAGTTTCTTTCTAAAGGGTTTCGATTTTCTTTTTAACGATGTTGTGTTGGCAATATTGGTGTCATAAGCCTTTAAATCCTCATAACTCCTGCGGTATACTGAAAATTCCTTAAAAAAGTCTATGTATCTCTTTTTCATTTCGGTAGGTAAAGACTTAGCCAATTTAATCATTTTAGGCTTTTTTCTTGTACTGTGTTTCATTCTTCCACGTCGAGTACACGTGGTCTGTAGTGTGATCCTTTCGCCACATCATCGATCGAAAAGATCTTAGCGGCGCCAAACCTCGGTATGTTCTTGTCTTTGGCATGCGGCAACTCAACTTCTTCATTTTGCGTTTTCACCTAGCCTTAGTTCTTGTTTCTGAGTTCTCATTTCAGCGTTATTTCTATACATTATGGATGTTTTCAACACTACTCTGTGTCTGAGATTCTTCTTTCCTTTGACTGTCTGTGATTTTGCAGAATACAGATTATGAAAGTTCAACTCATTCACTATCAGAGAAATCTTGATTGTTTGCTCTCTTCAAACTTGCTTACCTTAATATTTTGGTTATCCATTGCTGGTGCAGATAATTGGACAATCGTTATTTCGTCTTTGGGTCACCCAGGTATGAACCCAGCGGGCCAGCCAACTGTTAGATGATGTTTGGCTCACAAAGTTCGACCCCAGCTGTATTCGCCGACCAACATAACATATCTGTATGGTTCTTCACATTACTCTCGCCGGTTTTGTTTGCAGCTGCGCCGCTATTTGCTGGGCTGATCTCATACCGTGTTTGCCACGGCTATCTGCAGGCTCAGGACATCTGGCGTTCTGTTGTTCTTAAGCCTGTGCTGCACCGGTCTTATTGGTACGTTTGGAAATCTGGTGCATGCGCGAAACAGCAAAGTATTGTTCTGCCATTGCTGCAACCACGCATATCGGCGATTTTATAACGTGCATAGTCCATCAGGCTGTCTACAGTTTATCTCAATTTACTCTTCCCCTGAACCCAGTTCACCGCTGTTATTGCCTTCTTCCCGGAAACCACCTTACTGGCGAACGGCATTTTCTGGCTTTCTGAATGGTGATGTGGAGGTAGCCTCTGGATTACAGACGGGTATAATGCGGCAACCGTTATTCAGGTTTGCTCAATTATTTGCTGCTGATTTTATTCTTAATTTTCTCAAATCAGTAAGTATAACCGTCACCGCTCTGTTTCTCGGTTATCTCTGGCTGCGGACTCTCAACGCCCTGGATTGTCGTTACAAAATTGAAGGTGGGTCAGATGTAGACGAACAATGAGTTGATTTCTACCTACGGCGCTGGAACTCCAGGCGGAACCTCAGCGCCTCTATATACCGTTTTATAAGGCAAACCCAGGCCGGTCGTGGCGTATGACAGCCATGCGTACTTTTCGTCTGGCGAATACAAATCGATCATCATATACCGTCACTGGTGGGACTTCCCCTTCGTCATGGCTGCATTTCCAGGTCTGGTCAGCCTCTGCGCATATGCTGCGTAATTTGACGACAACTCTGGAATAACGATAATTATGAGATCTTTTCAGATTGGTTATCCTGCCAGCTGATCGCTTATGCTTCTGCTGGGGCATTTCGGTGAAAACAGAATGGTATCGCGACACTCTGAGATGCAGCAAATCGCTAAGACGATGAGAGGTACCTGCTGGAAACAATTCTCAATCTTTGATTTAAAGTGAGTTTAGTTGATCATCATTCAGTTAGAACCCATTCTTTTCCATGAATTCAGGCTTTCATTGTACCTTATCACCCCACATCCCAGCGGTAATGGCACTAGAAGTGTCTAGAGTTTAATCTGCAATCTCCACTTCCATTGAAAATGGGTAGCTCTTAGGAAAGTTCAACTCTGCCTGCTCCTTACCATTGGTGGGCTGAGTAGTCAAGGTGAGATTTTCACTGTATCTGGATTGGGTGTCCTCAGGAGCTGTGGGTATGGGGCCTTCCCCTGGTGGGGCTATGTTGTTTCCATGGTGTTTGTTTATCTTTCTCCTTGTTATAAAATACGAGCTATCTTTGTTATCTCTTGGTTCTTCAAGGAATTTGTCAGACCTTTCTTGATACAAGCCCTTCCAGGGAGCTTTGGTTGGAAGTGTCTTGGCTCTTTGCTCTAGTTCTGTTAATAGCTGCAGTGGCATCTTCAAATCCAGACCTGTGATCTTGATTCTCATCTTCCTCACCCCAGCCAGGGAGGGTGATATTCCTCAGGTCACAGTTCAGGAGTTGATCCTTGTTTTGGTTGGCTGTGTGTTTCCTGGGACTCATGGTTACCTAATGTAATGAAGAGGACATGGAATGTGGAGACTGCTTGTTGATGCGACTCTTTGTTTTGTTGAATATTTATTCCTTTTATAAATTCTTACGTTGGTTTTAGTTTTGGGTTCTGTTGTGGAGGCTGGCTGTTTTCTCCATGTTTTAGGCACTCAGCTTCACTCCATGCTGACAGAACAGGCCACCCAAGTTAGGGATGTGACATGGGCCTTGATTTAATATCTTTGTATGTTACCCTCTTCTCCAGTCTGGTTTACTCTTTCTGGTCAGATTTGCCTCTGTATTCCATACTCCTTCTGCACTGTCCTCAGGGGTATTGTATTCTTCTTTTTGAAACTCCATAGGTATGTGAACATCAGCCTTGGGGGTATTTGCTGAGACATACCTTGTGGGGTTCATATGGAGGGAAGGCTTGTCTCTGCAAATATTTAATTTAAATCTTGTTGTTACCATCTTGGTGCCTCTCTCTCTTGTTCTTTTAAAATGATGCCTCTTTACTTTAAATTCATGAGTTTACCCTAATTCCCATTTGATAATGAATGTAAGTCTGTGGAAGATGTGGATGCTATTGAGGTAGGTATTATTATTCTTATCACCCTGAGCATAGAGGCAAAGATGTATTTTATTTATCTCTCATCTATTTCCATATAAATGAAGAATCTTCCATTTATCTGTATTCTTTTAACATGTGATGGAACTCTTGCATGAGGTAAATGAAGATTTTGATTAGTAATCATTGGTAAGAGTACTAGAGAACGAGAGTAGACTAGAAATTTTGTCTGATTGCCATTCTCAGTCTTCTGATAATTAAAAAAGTTAACAATATGGTGGTATATGGATAATGAGGATACTCAGGTAAATGAAGGCTTTCAAGTGGATCTAGATGAGACCATTGATTTTGAACAAAGTGTCTCAGTCATTAGATGGAGGGTTCTCCATATGTGCATTAGCCACTATTGGATAATGGCTTCATGATGCTCAGATTAGCTGAGTCAGTGATTGAATGGCTGGACTGTGGTGATTTTATTGATGAGTCTGATGGAATGAAGTCTTCAGGCAGAAGGTAGAGAAAATTCTTGCAGTAGGGACAAACTTGCCTGATGTGTTGTGGTTAAATCTCTTTAGAGGTAGAATGCAGGGCTCTCTGGTTATCTATATTTGGTGTTTTGGATAGGACAAGCTCTTGTATGGGAGGTGGTCTAAAAGCTTAGAATATTATATTCCTTCATGACAACCCTACTTATTACTTCATTATGATTGATGTTTTTATGAAAGCTTGGAGGTCTCCCAGTCAGTCTTATGGCTGAAGACAAAAAGTCCTTGACAGAACTATGGTCATGGTGGAGTCTTTGATCTTTTAGTTATGAGTGTGAGTTGGAAAGTTCAAGGTGTCAGCCAAAGAGGTTACTGTCCTGAGTACTGGGGGTCATCTCATATAGATATCAAAACATAACAAACTCCGATGAGAGATTAGTAGGAGACATTATAGTGTCACCTCTAAAAAGAGGATGGAATCCACGGAAGCTACCCAGAGAAGGCCCTTCAGTTTCTGTCTAGTCCTACAAGAAAACACACAAAAATGGAGGTTATTTCAAGATAGACACAGAATACAGCTAACAGAGTTCTAGTTTATGGGCTCTAATGATATATGCAAAATGACACACTCAAGGATACTCCCAGTGATGTCATTATAGTAGAAGTTCTATGTTTTGGCAAAGGTCCAGCTAAATTTGGCATCAGTGTATGAACCATACTGAATGCTGGGATCTAGCCTCTGAATATCAGGAGAATCTCTGTTTCAAGAGAGACCTTATTCTCTGGAAACAGGGTTTAGGTTACTGATGATTATAAATAAGGACATTCTTATTCCCCAGTTGTTCATTAGAATTCTTAGAAGATTAATGGGGCAGGATGGAAATAAGGAACTGACAGGGAATGAGCCAACAAACATAAGGCCAATGACAATAAGATAAAGATTCTTCTTCAGCCTGCAACAGATGATAATCTATACAGACATTGGATCAACAAGATGACATGGAAGAAATGAACATTAAGGACTGAGGCTGAGGAGAGGGCTCTGTCCAGTTATTGTCACTGGAATGATTGAAAGTTATTCGCTGGGGCTGTGGTTTCAGGAAGCGAACAACTCAGGGATCTGGAAAGGTTCTGATACTAAAGTGTGGAGAAGATTAAAACCTGAAGGCAGCATTGAGATATGAACAACTCTAAGTATTTATCAACTATTAAACTAAATCTTTCAAACCTAAATAAGGCTACAAGTTGCGGCTAAAACAGCATTTTCAAATTTTAGTCAATTTAGTGTGTCCTAAGTTACCATTAATTGTCAATCCAAGATATTAAAGTGGAAAAGGTGAAATCGAGCACTATATTACAAGTCAACCTATTTCGCCTTTTTGTGATTTTGGTCTTTCTAGGGTAGATAAATTAAAATGACAGTTTGGTTATATTATTCAAGGAGTGATGTCCCTATGATTGCTAACTTGGGACTTTAAAAACAAGGTAAATTATAAATGAACTTTGAATACGTCATATGTAGAAGTGAAAAGATCTTGCTAAATCAATACAGATCAAAGCAGATAACCAGATGAACGTAAATATGAAAAACTAAATTTCAACACTTCGCAGCTGTTTCAAGAAGATGTATGGGAGAATTAAGACCACAGCAGAATAAATCCGATAGGATTATCGTTTATCTTGAATGCTTATCATTCAGTCAAGCTATGGTTGGAGTAATGATATTAACAGATAATGATATTTGATTTAGAAATAAAACAAATACTAATACGCCTCTGATTCGATCCCTCTGTGGATTGATTTAAACGGCTTAGACATTGAAGATCATCGTATGATTTAATATATCAGGTTCTGGAAAAGAACAATATATTCACATTTAATTGATCTCACCATCAAGTCCGGTGTGAGCCTGGAATAGTGAAAGTGCTATGGTAGGTCGAAGTGTCTCTAAATTTGAAAAATGTCCCTATTCCACATTTCATACAATCCCTCACCATGGGTCCATTGCTTATTTTAGAATAAGCGGGGATGCTATAGTGGATTATTATATCTAAATTTTAACTAAATAAAAAAACCATTGAAATGGTAGAGCCATCTGGAGATTAATTAGCTATGAAAAATATTAATGATAGGAGACAAATAATGAACAAAAATAATTAAATCAAGCTATCAAAATGCGGGCGCTTAAATAAACTGGCGTATAATGTTGATAGGTGGTCCTTTAATCATAAAAACGAAAGAGCGGAGACCAAATGGAAATTATGAATATATAAGCGAAGTGAAACAAGCACAGAAGGCATAGGCACATGGACAGTTATGATACAGCGTGGTTTTCAAGAAAACAAGGCAAGACCACTAATGCAGAACGCCAGGCGGGACTCAGGCAGCAGGCAACGGATAACAAACAGATGGATGGCGAGTCTTATATTAAAGAGCAGTTTGGCTGGAGCAAAACGTGTGCTGGCAGAATAAAATCTGGGCGGACTAAAGGTGCGGGTTGTTCTACTGAACATCCGGCCAGCTGCGCCATCAGGCATGCAGCGCGACCTGCTGCTGTTGAATATGTGTTTCTCGTGTTCACATGTGAGTGGAGAGCGTAATTTTCCGTCCACGGGACTGGAGTGTCGGCGTTGGCTGGAGAGCAGATCTAACGAGAGGTGGATGCTTGAATTCGACTCTAGAACCCTGTACAGATGTCGATTTAACCTCCACAGGCTTAGAAACGGCCGTATGGATCTTTATGTGACACGAAACAGAGTCCGGCCGACATGAAACTCCATGGTTGACTTCCATGTGGACGCTTTTGACCGCGGCTTCTTTGGATGAGTTTTCTTGAACCAATAGGACACGAACCATGTCCACGCCATTCCTGACCCGCCCATGTGGCTCGTTTCCCTTGTAGACACCTGTAGCATAGAGTTTCACAAAATAGCTGCGGAAAGTTGCAGCAGCTGCGGAAAGTGGCAAGATTCTGCAGCTGAATGAACAAAATCTAGATCAAATAGCAAACACAAAAATATAATTAAAAACCATGTTAGATGCCCTTTTGCACATGATATTGACAATCTGGGAGGTTTAGGTGAGTGAAAAAGGTATGGAAAAGTGTATGGAAAAGATGCAAATTTGGGACTCAACATACCCCCACTGTGAAGGTGTTGCATGTCCTCATGCAACCAAAATTTTGATACTCTCTGTTCAGTTCATGTGCCTTGATACTTCAGCCAGCACATCCAATCCCCTTCTCTTCTTCTTTGGTACTGCCATCATTCTGGGTTTCTTCATTAAGCACCTAAATTTGATATTTACAAGTGCTCTGCTCAATTTTTGGCATTTTCTTTTCAATTTCTTATTCTTCTTTTTCCATATTCCCAAGTGTAACATAGTATTATCATGGATGATCTTGTCCAGCTTGCCTTGTTCTTTCAATGTTTCATTTTCATTTTTGATGTGCCTATTTAAAAGCTCCAGCTCAAAAATTTCCTGTTTTAATGATTGAACTAAGTCATCCTGCAATGTATGAGGCTGAATGGAAGAAGTACTTGGATCTGTGGCTGCCTTTTCCAAGGATTCTATATAGTCATATACCTCCTGCTGCTTGGGGTCTATTTCAGGTGTCATTTTCATTGGGCTGTCCCCAAAATGCTGTAAAGGAGAATTATGTTCAAAATCTGGTCGAGGAGGGCTTACATCAATATTTTGCTGAGAATAAGATGGAGTATGCTCATTGTCTGATTGGGAATGAAAGGAACCAGGTTCACTAACTGACTGAGATGGACTATGGTCAGTTAGGGACTGTTCAGATGTCTCCTCACCCAAATCAATGAAATGAGGACCCTTAATTTGTGTTTTCCTCAATTTTCCCTTAAGCCTGCTGCTTCTCCTCACACGCTTTGGTACATTATCTTTTTGTTTTTGTTTCCCTTTCTCTGCCTTCTTGGATATAGATGACTGTTTTTGAAGATAAACTAATCTTTCAGAGAGTATTTGATGATCTTCTTCTTCAGGAGAAGGAGTTTTATGTACAGCCTCAATAGTTTCTTTCCCTTTTGGTATTATTGGCTTCTTGGCCTTGATTTCCTTCTTCTTCCTTTTTACCAATCTCTCTTCTCTATCAGTTCTTTTCATAGTAGAAGTAGGAGTATTTTGGATTTCATCTATTGTTCTTTTCCTTCTACTTCTTCTTGCTGTGCTAGCTGCGGGAATTTCCTGAGGAGGAGTAATTTGGGTTTCAACATTCATTCTTTTTCTTCTACTCCTTCTAATTGAACTACCTTCAGGAATTTCCTGAGGTTCCTCAAAGAAATTTCTAATTAGGAATTGTTCCCATGTGTCTTTTCTTTCCCTTAACTCCTTTTCAATCAGAATTTTTATAAGGCCGTGGTGATATAGATGAGGCTCTACATCTCCTAAGTGTTTTTGAACAGTCACAGCCATTTTCTTCAAGCTATTGAATAGAAAATATGAGAGATTAAGAGTTTGGTTTTCTAGAAAATTCATTAATAGCCTGGTATGGTACATGTACATGGACCCAAAACGACCTTCACATGTAATGAATTTCTGAACAATTAGCAGTAAAGTGGCCCATTCTTCTTTCAATGCATGCACAGGAATTCCTCTCTTAAAAACAGTTATGTCCATACCTTGATTTCGTAGGATTGTTCTCCATGCCTCATCACTGATGCTTTTATTTTTGAACCAACGTTCTCCCTCCTGAAGAAGTTCCGTGGCTGTTGCTATTGATGCTTCATTGACCGAAAACTTGAGGTCTCCAATTTCTGCTTCCGAGCCATCAAACGACCTTGCAAATGCTTTCGTAACTTCTTTGTGGTAACCTCTGAATTTCTGAATAAAACACAGCCATTTTGCTTTCTTCAATATCTCCTTTGCTTGCGGATATCCCTCTATAAACTTTGGTCCTTCCGGCTCTGCCCTTAGCAATTTACCCATTTTACTTCTCTGTATTTCACAATTTTGGCTTCGTGAGGGTTTCAAATGGAAGTATAATGGTTGAATGCTCAGAAACGAGCACAATGGCTGTGGGGATATATCATAAAATGGGAATGAATGAGACTGTGGGTAGATACCCGGGAGTGAGAATGAGCAAAAGGAACGAAACAGAATGAAACAGAACAGAGTGGGGTTTCGAAAACATAACAAAGATAGGACTGAGTAGATTGATAGAATATAACACATTCAGCCGCATTTTGAATTTTGGTGGCTACGAAATAAATGTGAACACGTTTCAATCAACGGTTGTGACTTGATGCGGCTTGTAAGAGTCCTTGGTCAAATCAAATACGCTTCATTATCACCGGTGGGATATTGGATCATGAGTGAAAATCGGGGTTTAATGATGAAACCGTTTGTGAATAAATGCAAGAAGATAATATGGGGATCGTGAAAGGTTACGGAACTGTCAATATAATCATTGCGCGTAATGGATAGAGCTCATGGTTCAAAACTATATAAAAATGTGTTTTTCAATACTATTTGAAATAAATTTTATTCATACCTTTGGAATATTTGCCTTTTCCTTTGGTCTTCAACTAATTGATCTCCATTGGTGTCTTGAATGCTCCATGTCTTCATTTTTGATCCTCTCACCTGCATTTTATTTTCTAATTATGGCAATAACATCTGACTGTACATTCTCTTTGAAAACAGAGTAGTAGCTGCGGAATCTGCTTCTGGCTGCGGAAACTGGAGTCAGCTGCGGAAACAGATGTCAGCTGCGGAAACTGACACAGTTATTACTTGGTTGAATATAAATGAACAAATGACAAATGACCAGATGGAAATGGTCATGAAAAAGATTTTTATTGATGGAATGGAATGAAATGAAGTTGAATGAAGTGAAATGAAATGAAATGAAATGGAATGAAGTGGAATGAAATGGAGTGGGTGGTGACAAAGCTTGTGAAATGAAAGAGAGATTTTTTTTTTGGAAAATATAGAGTGTCAGGTGTTCCTGATTTTCACCCTATATTTTTTGCATAAGACTGCCAATCAATGATTGGTTTTCAGGCTTATACCATTTTTTTTTTTTTTTTTTTTTAACTGAAAAACAAAAGCTAGGCTGGTGGAGAAGAAGAATTCTTCTGTACCAGCCTGATTGCAGGACTTTCTTGAAACATCTTGACAAAATCCTCTTTTGAGAGTGGCTTATGATAAACTTTCAATCTATGGCCATTCACAATAAGAGGAGTTTGAAACTCATCAATGGTCTTGATTCTTACATCTCCATTGCTAAAGATCTTGTCAATCTCATATGGCCCAAGCCAATGAGTCTGAAATTTCCCTTGAAAATCTTTAAACTTGGAATCAAATAACAATGCCCAATCTCCTTCTTGAAACTTCTTTTCTTTGATATATTTGTCATGCCATTTAGTCCTTTGATATTGAACTAGATCAGTTCTTAGAATTGCTTCTTGTCTAATCTCATCTAGCTCATTCAACTGCTCCATTCTATGCTTTTGGGCTTCTGATAAGTCCATCCCCAACTGAACTGCTATCTTGAAGGTCTTGATTTGGAACTCTATGGGGAGCAAGACTTCTTTCCCATAAACAAGTTCATAGGGAGAATGTCCCGTTGTATTCCTCCATGTAGTTCTGTAGGCCCACAAGGCTTCTGGAAGCCTTTCTGCCCAATCTCTTCTATGTAGATGAACAGTTTTGGTGATGATACTTTCAAGAACTTTGTTTGTGGACTCCACTTGACCATTTGCTTGTGGATGGTAAGGAGTAGATCTTCCGTGCTTGATTTTGTATTCTTCCATCAACTTCTCCACCAAATTTGATGTGAATTGGCTCCCCTGATCTGTTACAATTTCTCTTGGAACACCAAAGCGAGTAAAAATATCCTCATAAAGAAAATGAACAACCGAATTTTCAGTAGCAGATACTAATGCTTTAGCTTCTACCCATTTAGTAACATAATCAGTGCAAACCAATATATACTTCTTTTGCTTAGATGGTGGATTAATAGGTCCAATGAAATCTAAAGCCCATTTTTCAAAGGGTTCAATGAGTACCTGTATTTGTAATGGCATTTCATTCGAAAGGGTAGGTTTCCCTACTCTTTGGCAGCTATCACACCTTTTGACATATTGTTTTGCATCTTTGAAGAGGGAAGGCCAATAATATCCCAAGGAAAGGATTTTATAGGCCGTCCTTTTTTCCGCAAAGTGTCCGCCGCATGGTTCATCATGACATGCCTTAAGAATATCAGGCATTTCATCTTCCCTGACACATCTTCTGATCACAAGATTTGGCCCCGTTTTAAACAATTCGTTAGAAATCCATGAATATTTTGAACTCTCCTGAATAATCTTTCGTTTTTCTCTTGGAAATAAATGTGAAGGTAGTTTCCCTGTAACAAAATAGTTAGCAATATCTGCATACCAAGGGGTCTTAATAGTTACTGCAAACAAGTATTCATCAGGAAATTTATCTTCTACAGGAGAATCTTCTTTAGTATTTTGAATCCTAGACAAGAAATCAGCTACTATATTCTGTTTTCCTGGTATATCCAACACAGTAATATTGAATTCTTGCAAAAGTAAAAGCCATCTTGTCACTCTGCCATTAGTAACAGGTTTGTTCATTAAATATCTAATTGCAGAATGGTCAGTATGAATAAAAGTTTCATAGCCTGTTATGTAATGTCTAAATTTATTAATTGCATGAACAATAGCTAAAAACTCTTTTTCAGTCACAGTATAGTTCAACTCTGTGGGAGTCAAATTTTTACTGGTATAATAAATGGCATAAGGAACTAAATCTTTTTGACCCAACACAGCTCCTAGAGCTGTATCCGAAGCATCCGTAGAAATATGGAAAGGGAGTTTCCAATTTGGTCCTCTCAAGATAGGTGCTTCAGATATTCTTGTTTTCAAAGTTTAAAAGGCTGATTGACAATCAGGATCCCATTTAAATTCACAATCTTTTGTAAGCAATTTGAAGAGTAGAGATGCTATTTTAGTGAAGTTTTCTATAAATCTTCTATAGTAACCAGTAAATCCTAGAAAACTTCTAACATCTCTTTGACAATTTGGAATAGGCAACTTGGAGATGACTTCAACTTTCGATCTATCAACCTTAATCCCATCTCCCTAAATATGATGTCCTAAAACAATCCCTTCAGTAAACATCATAAAGCATTTTTCATGGCTTAATGAAAGGTTTGTTTCTTTACATCTTATAAGAACTTTTTCCAAATTTTTTAATGCCTCTTCAAATGAATTACCATAAACTGTAAAATCATCCATATAAACCTCTACACAATCATGGATTAGATCAGAAAAAATTCCTAGTACTGCTCTTTGGAATGTTGCTGGTGCATTACATAACCCAAAAGGAAGCACTCAGTAGGCAAAAGTTCCTCATGGACAAGTAAATGTGGTCTTATCTTGGTCTTCAGGTGCTACCTGAATTTGATTATAGCCACTAAAACCATCCAAAAATGAAAAGTACTTTTTACCTGCTAATGTATCTAATACCTGATCAATAAAAGGCAAAGGAAAGGGATCCTTCAAAGTTGCTTTGTTCAACTCCCTGTAATCAATGCATACTCTCCATTTACCATTCTTTTTAGGTACTATAACCAAAGGAGAAACCCATCGGCTATCTGAAATTGGATAAATGAAGTTTACATTGAGAAGTTTTTGGAGCTCTTCTTTCACTATCTCCCTAAGATTTGGATTCATCCTTCTTTGAGGTTGTCCGATTGGTCTACTGTTTTCCTCAATATAGATATGATGGATGCAAGTCTTAGGATCAATACCCTTCATGTCAGTATACTCCCATGCAAATGCAGTAGAATGTTTTTGCAAGATTCTGGTTAGTTCTTCTTGTCGTGACTTCTCCAAATGTTTGTTGATATTCAATGTTTTTTCTGGAAAAATCTCAATAGTAGAATTACCAAACTCTTCCATAGAGTAAAGAGACATTTGTCTTGATGATAAATATTCTATGTCAGATTCCAACTGAAATTGTGTGGGGTCATATTCTGAAGATGTCTCAAATTTTTCTAATGTGTTCAGAATTTGACTATCCTCACTGATTTCAGAAATGGTAAAGACAGGTTGTATAGTGTCCTCATCATCGACCCATTCATTGTCTCCTATTTCTGTGATTGCTCTTGCTGGAGGATACAAATTGAATTTCTTTGTCGAATTACCATTTGAAATGTACATGTATCCAGATCTACAACTAATAAAAGCATCAGCTGTGGCCAGCCAAGGTCTTCCTAAGATAATTGGATGTCCTCCTAGATTACTTTTGGGAGTCAAAATCATAAAATCTACTGGATATTCCCAAGAATCTAAGGAGACCGAAATATCTTCTAATACACCATCTGGTTTAATAACCGATCGATCTGCAAGTTGCAATAAAGTAGGTGTAAAAAGAAGGTTAGGAAGTTTTAACTGTTCCATAGTCCGTCTACTCATAATGTTGATAGCAGCCCCTAAGTCAATCAATGTGTTTGGAATTTCTATCCCATTTATATGTGTCTTGACAATTGGACTTCCCGGATCTACATACTTCTGCATGGTAATTTTTCCCATCATAATATCTGCAATCTTTCCTACCAGGTGGATTCTTCTTGTGTCTTTTAATTTCCTTCCTGGTCTTTTGAAACTCAACTCCTTTATGGTTTTCGCTAGAATAGGAATTTCTCGAATGGCTTGTAGCAATGGAATCTTGATACAAACATTCTTCAATTCATCTAGAAAGTCATAGTTAGGCAACAAGATTTGTTTTTCCACCCCCTTATCAATTTGTAGTCTTTCCGGAAAAGGAGGTGTAGATGAAGACACAGGTTGCTCAACTATAGGAGTTGTGGATGTTAGCTTTTCTTTTTCTTTTTGAATTTTTGAATTTTGAAGAGATTCTTCCTCAGAACCCTTATTGACTTGAAGAGAGTCCTCCTCAGAGGTATCTTGCTCTTGAATATCTATAAAAGGTTTTTCTAAGACTCTACCAGATCTGAGTTGTACATCGTTGAGAGGAACAATCATATAGGTAGGAAATTGTTGTCCTTCTACCACATAAGTAGTTTGAGGATTCTTATTGTTAGGATTTGGCAATGGCTGAGTTGGAAGTTGATTTGTCTTCTGTTGGTATGGGAGCATGAGTTGAGGATTTGTATTTTGTTGAGAAGGTTGTTGTTGTGGAAATGGCAATGAAAGTTGTGGATTTTGGCTTGGAAATTGTAGAGCTTGTTGATTTTGAAAAGATGGAGGATATTGATAAAATTGAGCAAATTTCCCATAAGGATTTTGCATCCCTTGTACCCATGGCTGATATGAATTTTGATGTTGGGGCCAAGGTTGTTGCCAAGGAGTCCAATTTGGTGGGGTTTGAAGATTCATAGGGTTATTAAACCCTTGAGATTGTTGTCCCTGCCAAGGTCTCCTTGCGACAAAACAGAGAGATTCTATTGAATTTGGATCTTCTTGAAAAACAGCTTTGAGTCCAGGAATTGAAGGACAATCCTTGATCTCATGATTTTCTGAGCAAATCATACATGTTTCTACAACTTTTGCATCCAAGGGAAATTCCCTTAAAGCATGTTTCTTCCTACATTTCGGACAAAATATGGCTAAAGCATCTGTTTCTGCTTTCTGCTTGTTTTGGATTTTAAGGGTGTCTAGTTGTTCACTAAGGCTCCCTAAGATATCAGTTTTGAACTCATCAAGCATATTACCAATCTCTGCCCTACTTACTGATCCAGTTGCAGATTTGTTAGCCCTAATAAGAGAAGGATCCCTAGGCCCTTTTCCGGTTTTAGATTTTCCTCTTGAGAGATGGACACATAGTTCTGTTATGTCACGAAGTGGAAGTTGAGAAATGTCTCCTTTCCCCATCATGTTTAAAATATCTATCCATTCATCTCTAATGGCTTTTAATATGAGGGCTTTCAAGGTTTCATCATCTAAGTTGCTCATCTTTGCTCTTTTCAGGTTGTATTGAAATCTTTCAATTAAGTCTTCCAAATTTTCATCTTCTTTTTGCATCATTTTGAATACCTCATCCTTGTGATTGGTGGGCATACAATAGTCCAAGTATCTATCCAAAAATGTTTGTTTCATATCATTCCAAGTCCTGATAGATAGAGTGGCTAATCCCATGAACCATTTCAAAGCAGATCCCTTCAATGTTGAAGGAAACAGTTTGAGTTTTTGAGAATCTTCCATATAGTCATAAGTTCGGCACACTACTTCAAACTCAAACAGAAATGTTTCAGGATCCTCACTTCGCAATCCATAAAAGTTAGGGAGAACAGATGGTGAGATATTTTTCATTGTTGCATGAGTTTCCTCATCAATTATAGGGAATCCAAGCAAATCCCTATTTCTATCATTATTTCCTTCACCATTGTTATCTCCATTGTTTCCTCCTCTTCTACCTCCACCTCTATTTATTACTTCCTCTGCCATGATAGTTTCTTTAGAGTCCTTATAGTCCTCTAGTTCTTCTACCAAGGAAGGATGAGAGAAAGTCTTTTTGTTTTCTAAGTGGGTTTTAGTAGGTGGTATAGGAGAATCCTCTAATTCAGCTGTTCCTTGACTTCCAAAAATCTTAAGGCTAGGGGTAGATGGTGGTGAATCTGGTCTATGCCTCGAAGAAGATGGAGTTGTGAAAATCGAACTCTTGGCTTTAGCTATAAACCTTCCCCTAGAATCTCTTGCTCTATGCATGTCATTTTTTTTATTTTTTTAAAAAAAAAGTTGGGCTAATAATTCTCTTTCTGATCTTCCAGATCACACTAGGTGCAAGAAGAGAGCATACTTAAGAAATTACTAAACCAATAACTCTCTTTTCTGATCCTCCAGATCACACTAGGTGCAAGAGGAGAGCATACTTCAAGAAGTTATCAAGTTTTCCCTTCCTTTATGATTTTATGTTTTTTTTTAAGAAATTGGCTACCTAGTTACACTTCCCCGGCAACGGCGCCAAAATGTTTGGTCAATTTAGTGTGTCCTAAATTGCTGCATTTAATTTGTCAATCCGGGAATCGTAAGCTGATGAAGTGCGGCGCACTATATGTGCAAGATAACCTATTTCTTAACCTTTTGTCGTTTTTGGTTTTCTAAGGTGAAATGGAAATTCTAAGATGAAAACAAGTTTGGTTATGTTTGTTCAAGGAAATGATATCCCCTATAATGATTTACCAACTTGAAATTTTAAAAAGCAATTTGAAATTTACAATGACAAGACTTAAAAAGGAAAATGAAAATGTGCTGCTGAAATGAAAAGGTGCTGTTAATCTAATAAATCAAAACAGTAAACTAGTGAGCATGAAAACTAAACTATTCTTGCTGCCAACTAAATATAAAAGAACTATGCTTAAGGAAATTCAAAATTGCAACAAAATAAATCTAAATCAGATTACATCAATTTATCTTCTGACCCTTCATCATTAGTCCAGCTATGATTTTCGGAAGTAATCATAAACAATTTGAGTAACTGATATTTAATTTTCAGAAAGTAAACTAATACTAAACCATACACTCATGATTCAATCCCTCACCATCAGTCCAGCTGTGGCTTTCGGAGGCAATCGAAGATGTCATGCATGATTTAATATATCCAAATTTGCAGAAAAGAAACTAATACTAAACTACACATTTCATAATGCAATCCCTCACCATCAGTCCAGCTGTGGCTTTCGGAGGCAACTGAAGATGCTATGAGCAGCTTAATATATCTAAAATTGCAGAAAAGAAACTAATACTAAACTACACATTTCATAATACAATCCCTCACCATCAGTCCAGCTGTGGCTTTCGGAGGCAACTGAAGATGCTATGAGCAGATTAGTATATCTAAATTTTAACTACTGAAGCAGATAAACAAAACTGAAATGTACAAAGCGATACTGAAATTAAACAAAAGCTATGAAAAGAAAACTAGCAGTAGAACAATGTTAGTTCCATGTCATTAGTCAAAAAGCTATGAAAATGCTCGGGCTGCCTATCTAAAACCTGAAAAACATAAACACTGATCAGTGGTTAACAATCATAAAACATGAAAAACAGAAGTGAAATGGAAATTATAGAAGTTTATAAACAGAAATGAAACAACTGCAAAGTATGAACATATGAATGGATTATGATACAATGATTTCTAAAGAAACGAAATGAGAAATATACACTAATACACAAAACCTTAGCTGAGCAGGGGCCCTCTACACAGCCTTGGCAACGGTCCTCAAATACGATTTAAGTTGAAAAACAGAGTCTTCTCATATTAAAAAGCAGTCATTACAGAATGGTAATGTTACGGCACAAGTGCAGCGTAATCACTACAGAGCAGATTAATCAAAAGATAACATAGACTACATTCACTAATATCAACTAACTTCATATGCGTATGCAAACGCAATATATATAACAACAAACTATAACTGTTTCCTAAAGTTCATGCTAGTGGAGAGCACGTAGACCACTACGTCCATGGATATAGGAGTATGGCCGTGTTGGAAAGTAGATCTACGAAAGGTGGATGCTTGAATTTGACTCTAGAACCCTGTACAGATGTCGATTTAACCTCCGCAGGCTTAGAAACGGCCGTATGGGTCTTCATGTGACACGAAACAGAGTCTGGCCGACATGAAACTCCATGGTTGACTTCCATGTGGACGCCTTTGACCATGGCTTCTTTGGACGAGTTTGCTTGAACCAATAGGACACGAACCATGTCCACGTCATTCCTGACCTGCCCATGTGGCTCGTTTCCCTTGTAGACACCTGTAGCATAGAGTTTCACAAAATAGCTGCGGAAAGTTGCAGCAGCTGCGGAAAGTGGCAAGATTCGGCAGCTGAATGAACAAAATCTAAATCAAATAGCAAACACAAAAATATAATTAAAAACCATGTTAGATGCTCTTTTGCACATGATATTGACAACTGGGAGGTTTAGGAGAGTGAAAAAGGTATGGAAAAGTGTATGGAAAAGATGCAAATTTGGGACTCAACATACCCCCACTGTGAAGGTGTTGCATGTCCTCATGCAACCAAAATTTTGATACTCTTTGTTCATTTCATGTGCCTTGATACTTCAGCCAGCACATCCAATCCCCTTCTCTTCTTCTTTGGTACTGCCATCATTCTGGGTTTCTTCATTAAGCACCTAAATTTGATATTTACAAGTGCTCTGCTCAATCTCTGGCATTTCCTTTTCAATTTCTTATTCTTCTTTTGCCATATTCCCAAATGTAACATAGTATTATCATGGATGATCTTGTCCAGCTTGCCTTGTTCTTTCAATGTCTCATTTTCATTTTTGATGTGCCTATTTAAAAGCTCCAGCTCAAAAATTTCCTGTTTTAATGATTGAACTAAATCATCCTGCAATGTATGAGGCTGAATGGAAGAAGTACTTGGACCTGTGGCTGCCTTTTCCAAGGATTCTATATAGTCATATACCTCCTGCTGCTTGGGGTCTATTTCAGGTGTCATTTTCGTTGGGCTGTCCCCAAAATGCTGTAAAGGAGAATTATGTTCAAAATCTGGACGAGGAGGGCTTACATCAATATTTTGCTGAGAATAAGATGGAGTATGCTCATTGTCTGATTGGGAATGAAAGGAATCAGGTTCACTAACTGACTGAGATGGACTATGGTCAGTTGGGGACTGTTCAGATGTCTCCTCACCCAAATCAATGAAATGAGGACCCTTAATTTGTGTTTTTCTCAATTTCCCTTTAAGCCTGCTGCTTCTCCTCACACGCTGTGGTACATTATCTTTTTGTTTTTGTTTCCCTTTCTCTGCCTTCTTGGATATAGATGACTGTTTTTGAAGATAAACTAATCTTTCAGAGAGTATTTGATGATCTTCTTCTTCATAAGAAGGAGTTTTATGTACAGCCTCAATAGTTTCTTTCCCTTTTGGTATTATTGGCTTCTTGGCCTTGATTTCCTTCTTCTTCCTTTTTACCAATCTCTCTTCTCTATCAGTTCTTTCCATAGTAGTAGTAGGAGTGTTTTGGATTTCCTCAATTATTCTTTTCCTCCTACTTCTTCTTGTTGTGCTAGCTGCGGGAATTTCCTGAGCAAGAGTAATTTGGGTTTCAACATTCATTCTTTTTCTTCTACTCCTTCTAATTGAACTACCTTCAGGAATTTCCTGAGGTTCTTCAAAGAAATTTCTAACTAGGAATTGTTCCCATGTGTATTTTCTTTCCCTTAACTCCTTTTCAATCAGAATTTTTATAAGGCCGTGGTGATATAGATGAGGCTCTACATCTCCTAAGTGTTTTTGAACAGTCACAGCCATTTTCTTCAAGCTATTGAATAGAAAATAAGGGAGATTGAGAGTCTGGTTTTCTAGAAAATTCATCAATAGCCTGGTATGGTACATGTACATAGACCCAAAACGGCCTTCACATGTAATGAATTTCTGAACAATTAGCAGTAAAGTGGCCCATTCTTCTTTTATTGCATGCACAGGGATTCCTCTTTTAAAAACAGTGATGTCCATACCTTGATTTCGTAGGATTGTTCTCCATGCCTCATCACCGATGCTTTTATTTTTGAACCAACGTTCTCCCTCCTGAAGAAGTTCTGTGGCTGTTGCTATTGATGCTTCATTGACCGAAAACTTGAGGTCTCCAATTTCTGCTTCCGAGCCATCAAACGACCTTGCAAATGCTTTCGTAACTTCTCTGTGGTAACCTCTGAATTTCTGAATAAAACGCAGCCATTTTGCTTTCTTCAATATCTCCTTTTCTTGCGGATATCCCTCTATAAACTTTGGTCCTTCCGGCTCTGCCCTTAGCAATTTACCCATTTTACTTCTCTGTATTTCACAATTTTGCCTTCGTGAGGGTTTCAAATGGAAGTAGAATGGTTGAATGCTCAGAAACGAGCACAATGGTTGTGGGGATATATCATAAAATGGGAATGAATGAGACTGTGGGTAGATACCCGGGAGTGAGAATGAGCAAAAGGAACGAAACGGAATGAAACAGAACAGAGTGGGGTTTCGAAAACATAACAAAGATAGGACTGAGTAGATTGATAGAATATAACTCATTCAGCCGCATTTTGAATTTTGGTGGCTACGAAATAAATGTGAACACGTTTCAATCAACGGTTGTGATTTGATGGGCTGTAAGAGTCCTTGATCAAATCAAATACGCTTCATTATCACCGGTGGGATATTGAATCATGAGTGAAAATCGGTGTTTAATGATGAAACCGTTTGTGAATAAATGCAAGAGGATAATATGGAGATCGTGAAAGGCTACGGAACTGTCAATATAATCATTGCGCGTAATGGATAGAGCTCATGGTTTGAAACTATATAAAAATGTGTTTTTCAATACTATTTGAAATAAACTTTATTCATACCTTTGGAATCTTTGCCTTTTCCTTTGGTCTTCAACTGATTGATCTCCATTGGTGTCCTGAATACTCCTTTGATCCTCTCACTTGCATTTTATTTCATAATTATGGAAATAACATCTAACTGTACATTCTCTTTGAAAACAGAGTAGTAGCTGCGGAATCTGCTTCTGGCTGCGGAAACTGGAGTCAGCTGCGGAAACAGATGTCAGCTGCGGAAACTGACACAGCTATTACTTGGTTGAATATAAATGAACAAATGACAAATGACCTGATGGAAATGGTCATGAAAAAGATTTTTATTGATGGAATGGAATGAAATGAAGTGGAATGAAGTGAAATGAAATGAAATGAAATGGAATGTAGTGGAATGAAATGGAGTGGGTGGTGACAAAGCTTATGAAATGAAAGAGAGAGAATTTTTTTTTGGAAAATATAGAGTGTCAGGTGTCCCTGATTTTCACCCTATATTTTCTGCATAAGACTTCCAATCAATGATTGGTTTTCAGGCTTATACCATTTTTTTTTTTTTTTAAACTGAAAAACAAAAGCTAGGCTGGTGGAGAAGAAGAATTCTTCTGTACCAGCCTGATTGCAGAACTTTCTTGAAACATCTTGACAAAATTCTCTTTAGAGAGTGGCTTATGATAAACTTTCAATCTATGGCCATTCACAATAAGAGGAGTTTAAAACTCATCAATAGTCTTGATTCTTACAGCTCCATTGCTAAAGATTTTGTCAATCTCATATGGCCCAAGCCAATGAGTCTGAAATTTCCCTTGAAAATCTTTAAACTTGGAGTCAAATAACAATGCCCAATCTCCTTCTTGAAACTTCTTCTCTTTGATATATTTGTCATGCCATTTAGTTCTTTGATATTGAACTAGATCAGTTCTTAGAATTGCTTCTTGTCCGATCTCATCTAGCTCATTCAACTGCTCCATTCTATGCTTTTGGGCTTCTGATAAGTCCATCCCCAACTGAACTGCTATCTTGAAGGTCTTGACTTGGAACTCAATGGGGAGCAAGACTTCTTTCCCATAAACAAGTTCATAGGGAGAATGTCCTCTTGTATTCCTCCATGTAGTTCTGTAGGCCCACAAGGCTTCTGGAAGCCTTTCTGCCCAATCTCTTCTATGTAGATGAACAGTTTTGGTGATGATACTTTCAAGAACTTTGTTTGTGGACTCCACTTGACCATTTGCTTGTGGATGGTAAGGAGTAGATCTTCTGTGCTTGATTTTGTATTCTTCCATCAACTTCTCCACCAAATTGGATGTGAATTGGCTCCCCTGATCTGTTACAATTTCTCTTGGAACACCAAAGCGAGTAAAAATATCCTCACAAAGAAAATGAACAACTGAATTTTCAGTAGCAGATACTAATGCTTTAGCTTCTACCCATTTAGTAACATAATCAGTGCAAACCAATATATACTTCTTTTGCTTAGATGGTGGATTAATAGGTCCAATGAAATCTAAAGCCCATTTTTCAAAGGGTTCAATGAGTACCCGTGTTTGCAATGGCATTTCATTTGAAAGGGTAGGTTTCCCTACTCTTTGGCAGCTGTCACACCTTTTGACATATTGTTTTGCATCTTTGAAGAGGGAAGGCCAATAATATCCTAAAGAGAAGATTTTATAGGCCGTCCTTTTGTCTGTAAAGTGTCCGCCGCATGGTTCATCATGACATGCCTTAAGAATATCAGGCATTTCATCTTCCCCGACACATCTTCTGATCACAAGATCTGGCCCTGTTTTAAACAATTCGTTAGAAATCCATGAATATTTTGAACTCTCCTGAATAATTTTTCGTTTTTCACTTGGAAATAAATGTGAAGGTAGTTTCCCTGTAACCAAATAGTTAGCAATATCTGCATACCAAGGAGTCTTAATAGTTACCGCAAACAAGTATTCATCAGGAAATTTATCCTCTACAGGAGAATATTCCTTAGTATTCTAAATTCTAGACAAGAAATCAGCTACTGTATTCTGTTTTCCTGGTCTATCCAACACAGTAATATTGAATTCTTGCAAAAGTAAAAGCCATCTTGTCACTCTGCCATTAGTAACAAGTTTGTTCATTAAATATCTAATTGCAGAATGGTCAGTATGAATAAAAGTTTCATAGCCTGTTATGTAATGTCTAAATTTATTAATTGCATGAACAACAGCTAAAAACTCTTTTTCAGTCACAGTATAGTTCAAATCTGTGGGAGTCAAATTTTTACTGGTATAATAAATGGCATAAGGAACTAAATCTTTTTGACTCAACACAGCTCCTAGAGCTGTATCTGAAGCATCCGTAGAAATATGGAAAGGGAGTTTCCAATTTGGTCCTCTTAAGATAGGTGCTTCAGATATTCTTGTTTTCAAAGTTTCAAAAGTTGATTGACAATCAGGATCCCATTTAAATTCACAGTCTTTTGTAAGCAATTTGAAGAGTGGAGATGCTATTTTAGTGAATTTTTATATAAATCTTCTATAGTAACCAGTAAATCCTAAAAAAACTTCTAACATCTCTTTGACAATTTGGAATAGGCAACTTGGAGATGACTTCAACTTTTGATCTATCAACCTTAATCCCATCTCCTGAAATATGATGTCCTAAAACAATCCCTTCAGTAAACATCATAAAGCATTTTCCATGGCTTAATGAAAGGTTTGTTTCTTTACATCTTATGAGAACTTTTTCCAAATTTTCTAATGCCTCTTCAAATGAATTACCATAAACTGTAAAATCATCCATATAAACCTCTACACAATCATGGATTAGATCAGAAAAAATTCCTAGTACTGCTCTTTGGAATGTTGCTGGTGCATTACACAACCCAAAAGGAAGCACTCGGTAGGCAAAAGTTCCCCATGGAAAAGTAAATGTGGTCTTATCTTGATCTTCAGGTGCTACCTGAATTTGATTATAGCCACTAAAACCATCCAAAAATGAAAAGTACTTTTTACCTGCTAATGTATCTAATACCCGATCAATAAAAGGCAAAGGAAAGTGATCCTTCAAAGTTGCTTTGTTCAATTCCCTGTAATCAATGCATACTCTCCATTTACCATTCTTTTTAGGTACTATAACCAAAGGAGAAACCCATCGGCTATCTGAAATTGGACAAATGAAGTTTACATTGAGAAGTTTTTGGAGCTCTTCTTTCACTATCTCCCTAAGATTTGGATTCATCCTTCTTTGAGGTTGTCTGATTGGTCTACTGTTTTTCTCAATATAGATATGATGGATGCAAGTCTTAGGATCAATACCCTTCATGTCAGTATACTCCCATGCAAATGCAGTAGAATGTTTTTGCAAGATTCTGGTTAGTTCTTCTTGTTGTGACTTCTCCAGATGTTTGTTGATATTCAATGTCTTTTCTGGAAAAATCTCAATAGCAGAATTACCAAACTCGTCCATAGAGTAAAGAGACATTTGTCTCGATGATAAATATTCTATGTCAGATTCCAACTGAAATTGTGTGGGGTCATATTCTGAAGTTATCTCAAAATTTTCTAATGTGTTCAGAATTTGACTATCCTCACTAATTTCAGAAATGGTAAAGACAGGTTGTATAGTGTTCTCATCATCGACCCATTCATCGTCTCCTATTTCTGTGATTGCTCTTGCTGGAGGATACAAATTGAATTTCTTTGTCAAATTACCATTTGAAATGTACATGTCTCCAGATCTACAACTAATAAAAGCATCAGCTGTGGCTAGCCAAGGTCTTCCTAAGATAAGTGGATGTCCTCCTAGATTACTTTTGGGAGTCAAAATCATAAAGCCTACTGGATATTCCCAAGAATCTAAGGAGACTGAAATATCTTCTAATACACCATCTGGTTTAATAACCGATCGATCTGCAAGTTGCAGTAAAGTAGGTGTAAAGAGAAGGTTAGGAAGTTTTAACTGTTCCATAGTCTGTCTACTCATAATGTTGATAGCGGCCCCTAAGTCAATCAATGTGTTTGGAATTTCTATCCCATTTATATGTGTCTTGACAATTGGACTTCCTGGATCTACATACTTCTACATGGTAATTTTTCCCATCATAATATTTGCAATCTTTCCTACCAGGTGGATTCTTCTTGTGTCCTTTAGCTTCCTTCCTGGTCTTTTGAAACTCAACTCCTTTATGGTTTTTGCTAGAATAGGAATTTCTCGAATGGCTTGTAGCAATGGAATCTTGACACAAACATTCTTCAATTCATCTAGAAAGTCATAGTTAGGCAACAAGATTTGTTTTTCCACCCCCTTATCAATTTGTAGTCTTTCCGGAAAAGGAGGTATAGATGAAGATACAGGTTGCTCAACTATAGGAGTTGTGGATGTTAGCTTTTCTTTTTCTTTTTGAATTTTTGAATTTTGAAGAGATTCTTCCTCAGAACCCTTATTGACTCGAAGAGAGTCCTCCTCAGAGGTATCTTGCTCTTGAATGTCTATAGAAGGTTTTTCTAAAACTCTACCAGATCTGAGTTGTACATCGTTGAGAGGAACAATCATATAGGTAGGAAATTTTTGTCCTTCTACCATATAAGTAGTTTGAGGATTCTTATTGTTAGGATTTGGCAATGGCTGAGCTGGAAGTTGATTTGTCTTCTGTTGGTATGGGAGCATGAGTGGAGGATTTGTATTTTGTTGAGAAGGTTGTTGTTGTGGAAATGGCAATGAAAGTTGTGGATTTGGGCTTGGAAGTTGTGGAGCTTGTTGATTTTGAAAAGATGGAGGATATTGATAAAATTGAGTAAATCTCCCATAAGGATTTTGCATCCCTTGTACCCATGGCTGATATGAATTTTGATGTTGAGGCCAAGGTTGTTGCCAAGGATTCCAATTTGGTGGGGTTTGAAGATTCATAGGGTTATTAAACCCTTGAGATTGTTGTCCCTGCCAAGGTCTCCTTGCGACAAAACAGAGAGATTCTATTGAATTTGGATCTTCTTGAAAAACAACTTTGAGTCCAGGGATTGAAGGACAATCCTTGATTTCATGATTTTCTGAGCAAATCATACATGCTTCTACAACTTTTGCATCCAAGGGACATTCCCTTAAAGCATGTTTCTTTCTACATTTCGGACAAAAGATGGCTAAAGCATCTGTTTCTGCTTTCTGCTTGTTTTGGATTTTAAGGGTGTCTAGTTGTTCACTAAGGCTCCCTAAAATATCAGTTTTGAACTCATCAAGCATATTACCAATCTCTGCCCTACTTACTGATCCAGTTGCAGATTTGTTAGCCCTAATAAGAGAAGGATCCCTAGGCCCTTTTCCTATTTTAGATTTTCCTCTTGAGAGATGGACACATAGTTCTGTTATATCACGAAGTGGAAGTTGATAAATGTCTCCTTTCCCCATCATGTTTAAAATATCTATCCATTCATCTCTAATGGCTTTTAATATGAGGGCTTTCAAGGTTTCATCATCTAAGTTGCTCATCTTTGCTCTTTTCAAGTTGTATTGAAATCTTTCAAGTAAATCTTCCAAGTTTTCATCTTCTTTTGCATCATTTTGAATACCTCATCCTTGTGATTGGTGGGCATACAATAGTCCAAGTATCTATCCAAAAATGTTTGTTTCATATCATTCCAAGTCCTGATAGATTGAGTGGCTAATCCCATGAACCATTTCAAAGCATATCCCTTCAATGTTGAAGGAAATAGTTTGAGTTTTTGAGAATCTTCCATATAGTCATAAGTTCGGCACACTACTTCAAACTCAAACAGAAATGTTTCAGGATCCTCACTTCGCAATCCATAAAAGTTAGGAAGAACAGATGGTGAGATATTTTTCATTGTTGCATGAGTTTCCTCATCAACTATAGGGAATCCAAACAAATTGTCTCCTTCCCTATTTCTACCATTATTTCCTTCACCATTGTTGTCTCCATTATTTCCTCCTCTTCTACCTCTACCTCTACCTCCATCTATTACTTCCTCTGCCATGATAGTTTCTTTAGAGTCCTTAAATTCCTCTAGTTTTTCTATCAAGGGAGGATGAGAGAGAGTCTCTTTGTTTTCTAAATGGGATTTAGTAGGTGGTATAGGAGAATCCTCTAATTCAGCTGCTCCTTGAATTCCAAAAATCTTAAGGCTAGGGTAGATGGTGGTGAATCTGGTCTATGCCTTGAAGAAGATGGAGTTGTGAAAATCGAACTCTTGGCTTTAGCTATAAACCTTCCCCTAGAATCTCTTGCTCTATGCATGTCATTTTTTATTTTTATTTTAAAAAAGTTGGGCTAATAATTCTCTTTCTGATCTTCCAGATCACACTAGGTGCAAGAAGAGAGCATACTTAAGAAATTACTAAACCTCTGATCCTCCAGATCACACTAGGTGCAAGAGGAGAGCATACTTCAAGAAGTTATCAAGTTTTCCCTTTTTTTATGATTTTATGTTTTTTTTTTAAGAAATTGGCTACCTAGTTACACTTCCCCGGCAACGGCGCCAAAATGTTTGGTCAATTTAGTGTGTCCTAAATTGCTGCATTTAATTTGTCAATCCGGGAATTGTAAGCTGATGAAGTGCGGCGCACTATATGTGCAAGATAACCTATTTCTTAACTTTTTGTCGTTTTTGGTTTTTTTTAAGGTGAAATGGAAATTCTAAGATGAAAACAAGTTTGGTTATATTTGTTCAAGGAAGTGATATCCCCTATAATGATTTACCAACTTGAAACTTTAAAAAGCAAATTGAAATTTACAATGACAAGACTTGAAAGAAAATGAAAATGTACTGCTGAAATGAAAAGGTGCCGCTAATCTAATAAATCAAAACAGTAAACTAGTGAGCATGAAAACTAAACTATTCTTGCTGCCAACTAAACACAAAAGAACTATGCTTAAGGAAATTCAAAATTGCAACAAAATAAATCTAAATCAGATTACATCAATTCATTTTCCGACCCTTCATCATTAGACCAGCTATGATTTTCGGAAGTAATCATAAACAACTTGTGTAACTGATATTTAATTTGCAGAAAGTAAACTAATACTAAACCATACACTCATGATTCAATCCCTCACCATCAGTCCAGCTGTGGCTTTCGGAGGCAACCGAAGATGTCATGCATGATTTAATATATCTAAATTTGCGGAAAAGAAACTAATATTAAACTACACATTTCATAATGCAATCCCTCACCATCAGTCCAGCTGTGGCTTTCGGAGGCAACTGAAGATGCTATGAGCAGCTTAATATATCTAAATTTGCAGAAAAGGAACTAATACTAAACTACACATTTCATAATGCAATCCCTCGCCATCAGTCCAGCTGTGGCTTTCGGAGGCAACTGAAGATGCTATGAGCAGATTAGTATATCTAAATTTTAACTACTGAAGCAGAAAAACAAAACTGAAATGTACAGAGCAATACCGAAATTAAACAAAAACTATGAAAAGCAAACTAGCAGCAGAACAATGTTAGTTCCATGTCATTAGTCAAAAAGCTATGAAAATGCCCGGGCTGCCTATCTAAAACCTGAAAAACATAAACACTGATCAGTGATTAACAATCATAAAGCATGAAAGATAGAAATGAAATGAAAATTATGGAAGTGTATAAACAGAAATGAAACAACTGCAAAGTATGAACATATGGATGGATTATGATACAATGATTTCTAAAGAAACGAAATGAGAAATATACACTAATACACAAAACCTTAGCTGAGCAGGGGCCCTCTACACAGCCTTGGTAACGGTCCTCAAACACGAATTAAGTTGAAAAACATAGTCTTCTCATATTAAAAAGCAGTTCATTACAGAATGGTAATGTTACGGCACAAGTGCAGCGTAATCACTACAGAGCAGACTAAAAGATAACAGAGATTACATTCACTAACATCAACTAACTTCATATGCGTATGCAAACGCACTATATATAACAACAAACTGTAACTGTCTCCTAAAGTTCATGCTGGTGGGAAGCACGTAGACCACTACGTCCACGGATATAGGAGCATGGTCGTGTTGGAAAGTGAATCTACAGGAGGTGGATGCTTGAATTCGACTCTAGAGCTCTGCACAGATGTCGATTTATCCTCCGCAGGCTTAGAAACGGCCGTATGGATCTTTATGTGCCACGAAACATAGTCCGACCGACATGAAACTCCATGGTTGACTTCCATGTGGACGCCTTTGACCGCGGCTTCTTTGGACGAGTTTGCTTGAACCAATAGGACACGAACCATGTCCACGTCATTCCTGACCTGCCCATGTGGCTCGTTTCCCTTGTAGACACCTGTAGCATAGAGTTTCACAAAATAGCTGCGGAAAGTTGCAGCAACTGCGGAAAGTGGCAAGATTCCGCAGCTGAATGAACAAAATCTAGATCAAATAGCAAACACAAAAATATAATTAAAAACCATGTTAGATGCTCTTTTGCACATGATATTGACAATCTGGGAGGTTTAGGTGAGTAGTCCTGTGATTTACAATATCACAAGGTGACTGTGTACTTTTTCTTTGCAAATTTTTCATATTATACATAGATGTCAATATTCAAAAGTATTTTCCAAAGAAAGATAAAGAGAAACAAAAGAAGAAGAAAATGGGGTATTTAAAAAGGAATGAAAAGTTCATACTATAGGAAATCAACCTAAAAAATTCTTGATTGTTTTCCTATAATCAAACTGGAAAGATCAGGTTTTTCTCTAAAGGTCTGAAAAGGGGATGATTTTTGTCAAGGGCGGGACCTTATCATATGTTTATCCTAAGTCCCCAACCACGTTGCATATCCTTTTACCCCGCCCCTTTGTTATGTCTCTTATCCTAAGTTTCATTTTACCCCCTCGACTCTCATACCCCGACTCCGCCTCACATCACCCGCCACGACCCATCCACGTTAACCATCTATGATCCCCCACCTGTGACATCTGATGGTATTCGATGCATTTCACACCCCCCCTTAGCCTTCAAACGTTAACCATGAAGGGGGGTCAGAAATGGGCGGTTTCAAGTTTGGGCCCTACTCCCATGCGTCAACCCACGATTATTTCGCACCCCCCTTTCACAATACCTCCTACCACCTTAGGACCCATCTGAAAATCGACTTCGGGTTTTACATGATGAGCGGGCACAACCAAAGAAACAAAGTTGACAAACCACATCAAGGAGCAGTGAGGACCGTTGGATCTGAGCATCGATCAACGACGGATATTTAACCGCATATCGCATATCGGTGAGTTTTGCATTTATAAGTTAATAAATCACAAGTTAAACTGTTTAAGTTGTGATGCGATAAGTCACAAAAAATGTGAAATGCGAAGTGTGGGGAGTGACGTGGTGGTGATGTGGAAACTGACGTGGCATGATGACGTGGACCTTCCCGCATACTGCACATCGCATATCGCAGAGGATAAGTTTATTATTAAACTTTAAAAGTTGCGAAGTGTGATAAAGAGGCCCGGATGCGATGTATTTTCAAATGCAAATTCCAAAGGATTTCAAATCTGCATGCAGAGCCTTTCTTGTGTTAAATTGCTTCGGAAGAGGAAAATGAGGTTACATGTAAAATCTATGGAACGCGAAGTGCGATGTGCGATGCCAGGTGGGACCCGATCTCAATCGCAAATTGCAAATCTTAAAGGATAAGTTGCAAAGGTAAATGTTAAAACCGTTGAAGTGAAATGTGCAATGTCAGGTGGGACCCGATCACAATTTCAAATCACAAACTTTAAAGGATAACTGCTGGAGGTAAGCTTTATAATCGCCAAAGTGCGATGTACGATGTGGTGGGGCCCAATCGCAAATTGCACATTGCAAGTTTTAAAGTTTAAGTGCTAAGGAAAAGTTAAGTCTTGCGTCGTGCGATGTGCGATGTGGTGGGGCCCGATCGAAAATCGCACATCACAAGTTTTAAAGTTTAAGTGCTAAGGAAAAGTTAAGTCTTGTGTCGTGCGAAGTGCGTTGTTGGCATGGATGAGATGTATTTCAGAGCAAAGGCCTAAATATTTTCAAGTCCGGGCGGGTGCGGTTTGTATGCTGATTTATGAAGAAATAGGTCGAAACACAGTAGAAAGGACTTTTGGTGGAATAAGCCTCGACCAGGAACGCAAGAGGTCGAGTTGGTAAAATTATAAAGAAATAGGCTAAGCACGACAGCAAGACTTGGCCACCCATTCAAAGAGTTTTCCACCATTTACCCAAGAGAAGGAAAGTTCTACCAATCATTAAAATAACAAAGGGTTTATGTTTTAAAAAATCGCCGAAGTTACCAAGATTGAAGATTCGTTCAAAAAAGGGGGCACGAGTAGTAAAGGTCAAGTCGGGCATGGTGTTTTTACAAAATTGTTATGTTATAACAACAGAAACGGAAAGGGCAGCAAACACATCAGCATAATCACCCAGATGATGAAAAGTAACCAGTGTTGCACCAGATTTAATTACCAAACGCCAGTTTCTGAAACGCAGGGCTAGATGTTAGAGCCAACATTGGTTACCTCTTCATGGCCATCACAACCAACTCCAAGATTATGGTTGATCTTACGAAGAGCCATCGAACCGTTTGGATCTATGAAGATTTTCCCAAAATTAATTCCAGAGGCGGTGTTGTCGTCAATGATGTCTGTTCAAGCCTTACATGGCCATACCTGTCCATTTTCTGCTAAATTGAAATCAATGAATCTAAATTGTAATGAATGAAAGTTTTTTGACTAAGGTAGGGTAAACGAATTAGTCTTTAGATAAATAATGCATGCCTTAGCAGTATCAAGGGTTGGAAAATTGGACCCTGCTGAAACTTGCATTGTAAGAAGTGTTGGAGCACTGTAACTGTTTGAGTTGGGCATCAATAATAAGAGACAGTTCATAGGATTCTTGAACTATGTTAATGGTGATGTTTTTCCTTTATGTTAATGTTTTTCCTCTGTCTTTTGATGCTGGGCATCAATTTATCTGATTTCAAAACAGAAAATTTAGATTAATATTTGTTAAGAGAGCACCTTAATTCTATCTGTGTTTGTTATCTTAATGTTTTCCTCTGAGACCTGAATGCAGAATTCAGAGACTGTCTAATCTGCATTTACGTTGAACCTTAATCTCCTCCCTTCTGAAGTATAGTTAAATAATTCTTAACTGCTCTTTAGCTATTACTAAACTCATTGCTTTCTTTCATCTCATATTCACACTGCTAGCAATATCCAGTTTGCATAGTTAGCTTTCCGTATGAATGCCCTTGAAAAGTTGATGCACCATTCAACCTCTTATGACTCCATAGCCCAATGGATTATGTTTCAAAAATCTGTCTGTCCAACCACCCAATCAATCAAAACAAACAACCCTCATAATTTATATAACTAGCCTAATATCAACATTTAGGATTATCAAGCTAAATCATAAAAATAGAGAGAGCACTCTCTAGGTCTAGGAAGGCTAGGTCCTGGACTCCAAAGTGGTTTGATGTTGTCCTCTGTCGTTTTTTCTTGCCAATATTAAAAATTAAAGAGTGATAATAGTTGGGATTCGAGTTGCATAAACTTGATAATTTATTGTGTATTTTGAAAAAAAAATTGAATGTTAGACAAGGTGTCCTTCTAAATTTGGACTGTGTTATGAACATTAAACAACATCAAAGTGTTTAATAATCCTAACAATTCATTGAGTTTAGCCATTTTATCCAGCTTCCTATCAAAGAAAACTTGCAATCAACTTTGAAAAGGATGTCGACTTCAATTGAAAATGCACCCGTTCACAGTGCAATTCAACAAGTAAATTATGAATAGTTAGAAGAAAGACTCGTACAAAGTTAAAAGCCTTGTAAATGTTTTCCACTGCTTTAACTCTCATCAATACATTGATGGCATCAAATACACTGCCAGATAAAAACATTAATAATTTACTTCACAAAAATGCTGGAAAACTTCAAATGTTTTTCCATGTTTAAATACTTTGCTCGTTGTTCTACATGGTTAATGATCAGTTGGTGCACAAAATCCGAGCTTGAATTATCAAAAATTCATGAGATATACACTCGATGAACATCTTAAAAAAAAAATTGCTTCTAAGGCTCCAAAGTCGGAGGCTTTAACAAACCACTGATGATTTGTTCTTTACATCCAATACTCAGTCGCAATATTCCTTTTCGAGCACTGGATGAATTCCAAGCCAAAACCTTTGGAAAATATGCACAACACGGCCTTAAAATTACACAATTCATAATTAATCCAATCCAACCTTTACCTTCAACATTTTCGTACCATTCAAAATTGATGACTTTATAGAGATTCACAACATGTGATTTTATACTAATGTTTGTAGTCACAGATTCACCACGCCTTAGCAATGTATGACATTATCTTTATAATAATATATGATCAGTATAAAAATCACCTTATTTAGTTCAAAAGTCGAGGCAAGGAATACCTTCACTAGTCACAACGATCTGTGATATATGTTAATAACCAAAAATTGGTGATCAACATATTGACGAAATTTATAATTATACCCAAATCTATTTTTATCTATTCCGAACACATTAGACTGACCCCTCACACTTGGCAGGGAGGCTTCACACAACAAATAATGGTTGTCCATTTCTATGAAATAATAATAGGGAAATTTTGATGTATTTACCTCCCTCGGTGATCTTAATGGATGTATTCTTTGCAATATCGTACCAAATGCATTCACATAATGCGAGAGAACCCAGAAGAAAACACACTTAATTCTCTTGACCCATTCTCAATAACAATCACCGATTCATATTCACCACAATGTTTGTGTGTACTTGCAATTTGATTCAAATCTGATGTGCAACCCAAGAAATATGCATTGGCATGGTTGATTATCAATCTATTATACGCCCAAATCGATGCAGCATATACTTTTAATTCTATTCAATAAATATTATATCTAAGGCACCAATTTTATGATAATCATGTCATTGTAATTTGGTATCGAAACAACTGTTGGATGTAACACTCAATAGTTCCAATAACATTCATTAGCTTGTCTTGCTTACCTGAATTTCTTGTTTGAGATCTGAGATCGACATTATGGAGATCAGTGTTGGATCAATGCTTCCTCCTGCGCAATGACTACAAAGACAATAAATTTCCCTGTGTAATCCTCTACTCCATGTGGCTCTTTCTACGTGCCCAGTCACGGTCGAAGAAACATACGTCGCATTCGAGATTTTAAAAAGGTAGCTAATATAGAATTATGCAGGAACACAATAAAATACAGTACTAAAAATAAATGCATAGATGGAGTAGAATTAAAACTTCATGTCATTAATATCAAATAACTTAAATATGCTTACAAACAGAATGGACATAGAGTATCTAGGGCAATGGTAGCTTATCTCTGAGAAGAGATGTGGCAGTTACATGCCTCTGAACTATGTTACAATGAGGATCAAAGGCCTATTTATTATTGATAAACAATGGAAAACCATAAACATCTAAAAACCTAACCCTAGGAGATAAAACTCCAAACTATGGGCTCCATTGGGGTAAATTGGTACAACAATTTCCCAGGGTCGTAACTTTGGCATACGATCTTCATTTGACGCACATGATAGGAATACAACTACTGACAGCAAATGCTGAGTTGAAGACTAAATATTTCCGACAATGATTTTCCAAAAAAAAATGTTGTTTAGGGCCTCAAAATGGCTTCAAAAGTTCAGGACTCGAAAAACTGCCAAAAATAGTAAATTGTGTTACAATTAATGAAAGTGAAAAATTGAAAGAAAAAATGATGGGGGTCCAAGTGGAATAGGTGAGTGTCCACCAATATCCACCTGGATCATTCCTCCCCCCTTAGGAATAAATGGTCCCCATTACATTGAGTTCCTCCATGAGATGAGGAACTTCTGTTGAACTTGGTCCCTAGTGAGCCACTTGCCCTGATGAAGGAGTTGGCCTTATTTAACAAATCGATATAGTTGGATCCTTTGTTGTTAGGTGTTCTTGATTTGTGTGTCCATGATCGAATCAGTTGTGGCTTTTTCCATGCAGTGTGGGTTTAAATCTATTGGGGCGAGTTGTTTTTTAATGTCGGATGTGTCCAACAATGGTGGAAAGTAGGGCCGAAGGCGGTCCACATTGAACACTGGGTGTAGACAAAGGAATGGTGGAATGCTGAGATCGAAAGAATTGTCTCCTATTGACTTGGTGATGGTGTATGGCCCATATCGGAGCGGACGAAGCTTGCAGTGGGGCCCAACGAGGTGCTCCTTCTGCAAATGTAGCCAAACTTTGTTGCCCACATGGAACTTGTGTGGCACCCGAAGTTGATCATGTCTTTGTTTCTACTTAGCATTAGCTCTGTCCAATATGTCATGGACCTATTGGAGGATGTGTTGAATGTGCTTAATGAATTTGTTTGCCTTGTCGGCTTCGGACTGGACATGAGCCAAATCTACCTGAGTAGTTGCAAATGGTATGGCCACATTAATGGGACATAGTGGCTCGAATCCCAAGCCCACCTGAAAGGGGTTGTGGCCAGTCGAGCCATGGAGAGCCTGGATATATTTTTGTTTGAAAAAGGGGATTCTCTCATCCCATGTGTGTGGATGCTTTGAGTTGTCCATGCACATAATGTGTACGATCATCTTGTTGACAACCTCTTTCTGGCCATCAGTTTTGGGATGGAAATCGATAGATTAGTGAGCTTTGTGTCTAGCATCGATCAGAGGCTGGAAAAAAATGTACTGAGGAACCTTTTGTCTCGATCTAAGATAATAGACCAGGCGATCCCAAATTGTACCCACACTCATTCAAAGAAGAGTTTGGAAGTGGCTTATGTTGTGATATTCTTCTTGCAGGCCGCCATAATTTCCATCTTCGAGAATTCATCGACGACCACAAAAACACAATCATTGCCATGTTTAGTAGAAGGAAGGCCCAACATTTAATCTATGGAGATGGATTCCCAAGGTCGACTAGGGGCAGGTAGTGGATTATGGAGGCCTTGCTTCTCGATGGTCGATTTGGAAATGGTGCAGGAAGTGCAAGATTTGATATACTTCTCAACATCCTGTCGAAGGTTTGGCCAATAGAAATACTTCTGCAATACTGTGACTGTTTTCTCGACCCAGAAATTCCCAGCAACCCGACTGTAGTGCGCTTCCAAAATAATCTTGGCACGATCACTTGAAGGAACACAAAGGTGTCCCAGGTGGCATAACAATGCATCATGGAGGTGAGAATCTGGAACTTGCTGACCTTCCAAGAGCGTTTGGTATGTGTGGCTGAATTCTGGGTCGCTTTTGTAGCGAAGCGGCCAATCACAAGTCTCATGCCCAGAAGAGTTGAACACGGTGGTTAACGCCATGATCGATGGTCGGCTAAGGGAGTCTACAACATTATTGGTGTTTCCCTTCTTGTGCTTGATGTTCAAATGGAACTTTTGCAGGTATGTGGACCACTTCTTATGGTGATCATTATGCAACTTACCTTCTGTCTGTACGAACTGTAGGGGTCAATGGTCTGCGTGGATGACCGTTTCCTTCCCCAAAATGTAATGCTTCCATTTTCGGTAGAACTGTACAATGGAATACATATCTTTGTCATAATTGGGATACTTCCAAATTTTGTCTAAAAGTGTCTCACTATGATATGCAATTGGATGCCCCTCTTGAATAAGGATTGTCCCAATAGTATAGTCAGAGGCATTGGTCTCTCTCTAACATGGTTGTTTCAAGTCTGGTAATGTGTGCACTGGTGGAGGCCAGAGGCAATGTTTCAACTCTGCAAACACCTTCTATTGGGATTCAGAACAAACAAATTTCGATTTCTCTCCTCCCTTGGTGACTTGACTCAAGGGCTAAATGATATGATAGAACCCCAACATGAAACTGTAGTAGAAATTGGAAAGACCCGGAAAGTTGTAGAGCTCTGTCAGAGTGGTTGGTGGCCATCAATCCCGAATGAATTGGATCTTGGTTGGATCCACATGCACCCCTCGTTCATCAATAATGTATCCTAGATACTGAACCTAGGTCATGCCAAAAATTCATTTCTCCAAATTGGCACACAACTTGGGTTTTCGTAGTGTTTAGAGAACCTATCATATGTGTTGGAGGTGCTCTTCCCAACTGTGGTTGAATATCAGGATGTCATCCAAGTATACCACTACAAATGAGTTGGTGAATGGCCACAAGATGTCATCCATCAACCTCATGAAGGTTTCAGGAGCATTCGTCAACCTGAAAGGCATAACCAGTCATTCAAAAAGGTCCTCCTTGGATTTGAAGGCATTCTCCCACACATCATAGGGTTCGATGGGTACCTAGTGATACTCAAACTTTAAGTAGATCTTGCTAAAATATTTCCCCCCTTAGGTTGTTCCATAAGGTCATCAATTCGTGGGATCGGGTAATTATTCCAAAGAGTGATCTTGTTCAGAGCCCAATAGTCGATACAAATTATCCAAGTCCCATCCTTGTTCTGCACCAACACGATCGGGCTCCCACAGTGCGATGAACTCGACCGGATGTGACCTTTATGCAACAGATCCCGAATTTGCCTCTTGATTTCGTCATTCTCTAGAATAGATCGCTGATAGATTGGTCCATTGGGAAGCGACGCACCTGGGGTCAGATCGATGGAGTGCTTGACCTGACAATGCAGAGGTACCCCCTGCGAGGGAGGTGAAGATGTCCTCGTACTCCTCCATGACCTTGTCCATATGTTGTTGCCGTGCAGAGGGGCCCTGTCTAGAGGTCGTGGCCACAATATTCTTCTTTCCCTAAGGGAGAATCATCCGGAAAACAAATTTTCCGGTTTTGGAAATGAGCTTACTGCATTGTTTTGCAATAACCAAAGAGATGGCGGTAGCGGTGCTACCTCTGGTATCCTGTAGAAATTATTTCCCAAGGTAACAATAACAACACGAGGCCTTGACTCATACACCGCATGTCGCTTCCACAAGTATGGTTGGCCTAATAATACGTCATAAACATCAAGAGGAGAGACATCACATAATACCTCATCCTTGAAGGGCTTGATGTTATATCGAAGGTGGAACTGTTGGTTGACGCGGAGATCCCGTCCTTGGTGAAGCCACACGATGGTGTACGGTTCGGGGTGTGTTGTCGTCAGCAAGCCTAGCTGCTTCATGACCTCTGCTAAAATGACGTTATTTTGGCTCCTGTTATCGACAATGAACTATATAAGGGAACCCTTTACCCACAGATGGGAGTGGAAGAAACACTCCTCCTCCTTTAGATAATCGGGTTCCTCCTTCTGGATCTTTGTGGTGGCAATGATGGCATTGGGCTCCCCATCAATAATATGCTTCCCTTTGTCATTCCGCTTGTTGGGTTCTAATTCAGAGTCGAAACATGTATCTCATTCAGAAGCCTTCATCTTGACCACCAGTGACTTCTTGGCCCGAAACTCATTGTGTGAGTGGAGCTCTTATGGAACTCACAATACTTTCCCGTATCCTTCTTCGATTCACAGTGTTTTTATTTTCTTGTGGCTTTGGAAGGTTTTCTTGGGCTACCCTGCGTTAGCTTTGTCCTTTTTTCTGTGGTTTGGGGGCACCTTTCCCTTGATTTTTATTCACAGATCCACAGTCTCGCTTCTTCTGTTTGAATTTCTGCTCAATCTTGGCAGCATACTGGTATGACGCACCAATCGAAAAGATGTCAAGGAACTCAATTTCCTCCTGAATGTATCTGTGCAGACAACTGTGGTACTTTAGCACCAAATGTTTCTCTGAATCTTTGATACCCAACTTTGCGCGCAAGGTATGGAACATATTCGTCAGCTCATGCACATCTTGATCCCTTCTTTGCCACAACGTAGTCCATTGTATGTATTTGTCCTCATAGCTCCACACGGGATAATATTGTTCCTTGATGGCGTCTCGGAAAGAATTCCAAGTGGGTGTGTCTGAGACCAAAGAGGATTCCACTGCGTCCTTTTGCTCACAGTAGGTTTCCCATCAGTCCTTGACATGGGGGGCGGATTTGAGGAGTGCAAAAGTAATCTTTTCCTGGTCGAAAAATTCATGAACCGAGAAATATACTTCTAATAGATTCAACCACCTATCTACAACGTCTGCATCTATTTGGACCTCAAATGTGGGAATGTCAAAGTTTACTTGTACCTTAAATGTGTGGTGCCTCCAGAGTGGATGCTGGATGTAGATGCGCCGCCAGTGGGTAGTTTTTGAGGGATCTGGGAAAATTTATCCATCATTGCATTCCTTTGTTTCTCGAGGGCCTCCTTGAGAAATATTTTGATAGGATCTCCTGCTCCCTTGTCTTTCTTTTCTTCCCCCATGGGTGACCATAAGGGTTTGCGAGGCTGATCTTGCAAAGGTTCAACCAGATCAAGCCCTAACTCATTATACCCTGACCTCGTTGGGGACATGAAAAGAAGGATTGAAGAATAACAGACCACTCTGATACCATTGATCCAGACTTATGCAGGAACACAATAAAATATAGTACTAAACATAAACGCAAAGATGAAACATAAATAGAACTTAATTTCATTAATATCAAATAACTGAAATATACCTACATAAAGAATGGACATAGACTAGTTAGGACGATGGTAGCTTATATCTGAGAAGAGATGTGGCGGCTACATGCCTCTGAATTGTGTTTCAATGAGGCTCGAAGGCCTATTTATTATTGAGAAACAATGGAAAACTCTAAACATCTAAAAACCTAACCCTAGGAGATGAAACACCAAACTATGGGTCCTGTTGGGGTGAATTGATACATCAATTTCCCGAGGTCGTAATCATGGAATATGATCCTGATTGGACGCACACGATACCTCATTAGAAGCCCCTTTAAATCTCAATGAACCCTTGTGTTTATAAATAATCCAACAATCTCCAAAAGAAGAAGGATGCCAATTTTTAAGAACTAATTAGCACAAGGAAATACTAAGTGTTTTAATATTTTACTTATTATCTATATATATATATATATATATATATATATATATTTCCGTCTTTTTATGTATTTTTTTAAACAATAACCTCTGAAAATAAAAAATAAAAAACTAGTTCTCTAAGTAAGAAAAAGAAAACTATGGCGATGTTACACTACTAATTGTTATATAGAAATAATTGTTGTAAATTAAAACACATGCCAAAAAAAGGAATTAAAATTGTGCATACAATGAGAGAATAAGAAAATATCTATTTAGTTTTAATTAATATGTGATTTTTTTAGTATTTATAATAATCAAAGAAACAAGAAATTAATACAAAAATAATAGTAAACTCGGATAGTAATCAATTTCTTTAACGAAAATATGATTCCACAAAAATCTACTATTGGCATGACAATTTATTTCAAGCCCTTATGAGGGTTAATATCATGAATATTTTAGAGCTTATCTCAAGGTTGCCAACATTAAACAAGGAGAGCTAAGCCAACATAAAATAAAATAAATTAGACAAGAATTGTTGAACTTGAACTGAATCAATGATATGTTTATATGCCACAATTTCTTTGTGTACACATAATTATATATTTATCTTAGTGCAACTAGAAAACTAATGTTGTAAGGTCAACATATAACAAATTCTACTTGAAGAAAATGTAGGTTTCAGTCTCAACCCTCCTTTTCTTCTTTCATTACTTTAAATAAATCCCTATAATTAGTGGAGAGTTATTAAACCTCTACAAAGAAACTAGCATTTGAGAGGTAAGTAATAAAATCCATTTCAATCTCTTTGTATTTTATGCATATTTATTGCATTAAATTAGAACCCTTTTCCCTTAGCTTCCCCTTCCTTTTACAATATTAGATTAGGTAGCTCATCGTTGAAAACTCCTCATTTTTAAGTTTTACCTATAAAATATTTTTCAATAAATTAGTGTAAAGGTGTAACGTACACCTCCCCTCCCATCTACCCAAGTAACTGGAAAACCAGGTTAAACATGAGTTGAGGACAGTTAAGAGTAGACTCAACCTCCTTGGTGACTTTAAGGAAGTGGAATCGGTGCATAAAACCATAACACATACTCCCTGCACCTGCTACAAGACCCCTAGAGGCTATCCCAACCATCAAGTTGACTTGTCCCTAGGTCCCATTGACTTTTACTGAAGAAAACCCTCAGATGCACCCTTGATATGGGCAAGGGTGTGTTTAGGATGCTTTGGACGCTCCCACAACATAGCCATGTGTGTGTCCAGGGACTCTTTTACCCAGATGTGTGACTGCGTCTGCGAGATTCACACTTCCCATAACTTCCTGTAGCTTTTAGGATCCACCAAACACATGATGACAATGCCAATGAACCAAAACTTGACTCCAGGACTAGGCTTGACCATCCCCAACCGGGACTGACATTCTGGTAAACACTTGGCATGAATGAAATCTACAGTTCTAAGATACAAGAAAGAGCACAAATGACTGAAAACTCTTGAGAGACATTACAAGAAGGATCACCACCCTCTTCCTTAAACTGATATGATATCAATTAGGTCTTACATCCATTATATTAACATTTACAATTAAATCCATGAAATAGCCATGACATGAACCAATCATTTAATCATGCTTATAACCAACATAAACCATGGAAATAACAATGAGATAATAGCCATTAAATCCACACATTAATAAGTACAAAATAAAGATAAATTAGCTTTCATTAAACCTAGGAAATAGCTGACCAGGTTCGGGACTTCCACATACCACCCGACCATAGACATTGCTGAGCCAAATCTCTCTTCAACCAATCACCCTCGTGCCATATTCCAAGCATGAATGTGGGATCTCATTGATAAACCAATTCAAAAACAACCAAGGGAATACAGAGGTTAAACCACATCCATGTAGAAATTTATAAACACATTAATGTATTTCCAAACTCCTCTGATCTAACAATTAAATCCACTATTAAATAAAAAATCCTTCTACTCAATTCTTTGCAGAAATTAAATTGCCAATTGCAAACATATGAAAAAAAATCAATCACACATAACAAGATGTTTTTACCGGGAAAGCTTAAAGCTAAAAACCCCAACTATCATATATTATGTATATCTTGGAATCATGAAACAATATCATACAAAACTCAGTTCATAGAGCTCTCAGTGCAATATACAATCGTCTCACACTGTCATACAAAAATTTGTTCACACATGCACCAATTTACTATCTCCTGACAGCCTGCCTCCACTGCGCAATCCCTGCTGAAGAAGATCCCTGAATGAATTCGATCTTGCCTTGTCTTGACTATGCAATCCTCATTGGAAACTCCAATGTGTGTGTAGATGCATTGAATGCACCACTATAGTCACCACTGATAGTCAAACACACCCTTTCACTTATCTCTCCACTGGGTCTCCACTGGATCTGACATGCAAGTAGTGAACTGTTGTATTTCTTCAGTTGCAAGTAAGACACTACTTGTGAATTAATTAAATAATTAATTCACTCATCTTTCACTCGTGTATCTTTAGTTACAACTACCACAACTGAGTTAAACTAAATAACAACTCACATAACTACTCTTCCAACTCTGTTACAACTCTGCCACAATCAGTTATAACGAAATCCATCATGCATGAATCACCAACCAACCTTGGAATGAGTAATTCCTTCAGCTAATTGGTTTTCCACATCAATTAACTGAAATCAAGTGCTCCAAGAGAATAAGTTATTATTTATTGTCTAATTATCATTAAGGGCTAATAATAATCGACATGCATTCTATTTTTAGATTTGCGATCTATAAATAGACTTTGCCCATGATCTAAAAATAGAAACTCATTTAAAGATATAATTTTCTCAACCATCTAGAATCAACATCCTTCTAATTTTAGAATATGCTCACCATTCTAAAAATAGACATACAACTAAAAATAGCCTGCAGGCCCCACCTAGTGAAGGTGCTTAATTTTCACTAGGATCATCATCTTGTTGAATATCAACACTCCCTCTCAACAAGAAAGGGATTATCCTTCACCTCGATCCTGTCTCTATGGTATTCAAATTTTCTCCTGGTGAGCGCCTTCATCAAAATATCTGCATCCTGATCTTCCGTAGGAATGTATTGAAGCAACATGATCTTTCGCTGCACACAAACTCTGATATGATGACACCAGATATCTATATGCTTAGATATATCATGAAACACATGATTAATCAAGATTTTAATGCAACTCTGATTATCACAATGAATTTCTGTAGGTCTAAATGAGAACTGAAAAAACTGACCAGGATCTTCCTCATCCAGATAACCTCACATGCAGCTTGACTTGCTGCCATGTATTCTGATTCCGCTGAACTGAGTGCCACGAATCTCTGTTTCCTACTGTACCAAGAAACAATTGTAGATATGATACTGAAAACCCCTCCTGATGTGCTCTTTCTGTCCATTGGGCTGCCTGCCCAATCTACATCCATGAAGCCATGAAACTGCACCTCATCCATCTGTTTGTACCATAAGCCATACTCAGATGTGCCCCTGAGATATCTAAGTACATGCTTGCCCGCCTTCCAAAAGAGCTTGGTAGGCTTAACCATCGCTTGACTAAGCTGGTTCACTGCATAGCATATGTACGGTCTTGTATTAACTAAATACATGAGTGAACCCACCAACTGTCGATAGACAGTAGCATCCACTACCTCTGTCGATGTAGCATCCTCTTTCATCCAATTTCCTGGAAGAGGAGTATCCATGGGTTTGCGTCCTCCATGTGAAACTTACTAATTATCTCCCTTGCATACTTGCCTTGAGACACAAACAGTTCACCTTCTCGCTTCGATATTTCTAATCCAAGGCAATAATGAAGGAGGCCCATATCCTTCATCTCGAACTCCTTTGCAAGGTCCTCCTTGCATGAGTGTATCAACTGCTCATCACCAGTCAGTATTAAATCATCAACATAAAGAACAATGATTAAAATATTACCCTCCACCACAATCTGGTATAGGTTTGCATCCGCCTCACTCTTGGTGAACCCAAGTCCATTGAAATAGCTATCGATCTGAGTGTACTAAGCACGGGGTGCTTGCTTCAGCCCATACAATGCTCTTTTGAGTCTGCACACATGCGACTCGCTGCTGAAGATCTCAAATCCTTCAAGTTTCTCAATGTACACTTCTTCCTTAATGATCCCATTAAGGAACGTAGTCTTCACATCCATCTGATGAATGTGCAAACCCATCTGCGCTGAGAGAGCAAGGATGGTCCTTATGGAAGAATACCGTGTGACGGGTGCAAAGGTTTATTCATAATCAATCCCCTCGATCTGTGAGAAGCCTCGGGCAACAAATCTTGCCTTATAATTCTCAATGCTCCCATCAGCAGCTTGCTTTACCTTGTAGATCCATCTTGAACCCACCACTAATTTATCAACTGGCCTTGGAACAATTTCCCAAGCACTGTTTCTGACAATGGAGTCATACTCCTCCACCATTGCATCTACCCATGTGGGCTCCTGCACTGCTTCCTGAAAAGAAGATGGCTCTATCACAATACATTTGCTCATGAGAGCCATGTATCTAGTGAATTAGTCAGGAGACTGTCTCTGTCTGCGCTGTGAAGTAAGGGCTCCTACATTATGTGCCGCATCAAGGTTCAGCCTCTCAGCTTCTATGGTACGCCTTCTACAAGTTCTGATGTTTGGATCTGCGTGAGTGGACTCCTCCACTCCATGATCCTCCTCCTGTGCCTAATCCACATCTAGAGGCTCATCTTTGGGAACAAGCAATTCCTCCTCTGCATGAAAGTGTAGCTCCCTCTTAAGTGACAACTTCATGGCTTTCAGTCGCACCACAGTCATTCGAATGTTTGGAAAATACACATGATAATTATGGGGTGTTTCTGTGTACCCCACAAATATCCCAACTTCAGCAGTCGGCTCCAGCTTCTTCCTGGAATTCTTGTTCACATAAACATAAAAAGATGAGCCAAAAAACTTAAAGTGAGAAACATCCGGTTTCTTACTAGTAAAAGCTTCTTTAGGTGTACTCATGCCAAGTACTCTATGAGGACAATAGTTTTGCACATAAACCACAGTGTTGCATGCTTCCGCCCACAAGTGCATTGGTAGGCCCTAATCATGCAACATAGCTCGTGCAACACCCACGATCGTTCTGTTCTTCCTCCCCGCGACCCCATTTTGATGTGGGTTACGAGGCGCTATGAGTTCTCTTCGAATTCCTTCTTTGCTATAGAAGTCTTTGAATTCGTTCGAGATATATTCACCACCATTATCGCTCCATAGAGCCTTCACTTGCTTCCTCGACTCCTTCTCCACTAATGCTTTAAACTAACATAACTTTGAGAATGTTTTATCCTTATTCTGCATGAAGAAGATCCAACATCTACGAGAATAGTCATGTTGGATGGATAAATCATTCTTGCGGACAAGAAAAATCTCCCTAGTATCCTACGATAACTAGCAAAAAACAGACATATGTAAACTACTTTCTCTAGATTATATTTGATCTAGAATTATCTATAATGAAGGATTTAGGACTTACCTGTAGTCCAGTGGTGATCGTAGTCTTCTTTCCTGTCACTTTGAATATGTTTCCTTTCGGGATATGCAATAAAAAACATGAAAGAATCAGAAGCACCTGCATAATATAGATTAATTAATAAACCATAAATGTATCTTGATGATCAAGGAATTCAAGAAACAAGCCATTTAAATAAAAAACTCATTGAGAAAACAAGATCCATTTGTATTATCTTTGATGAAAGAAGGAGCCTTACAACCGTGTTTGCCTTGATGTCGTACAGGTCCTTCTGGGGTCCGGAACAAGCGTTTCCTCTACTTTTACAAGCCTTTGCACTCTCTCGACTAACATACACATGAGTGTGTAATCATTCCCATATGATAATCAGTTAAAAGAGTTTGAGTTTTTCTAGCAATTCTCCTCAAAAAATCTCAAAGCCTAACCCCCCTTGAGGCTGAACTATGGCCTCAATTTATAGAAAAAGAGAAGAGGTTGTAGCTCAAAATAAGAGGGGATAGAATCCTCTTTCAAGGGATTAAGTTCCACATACCAAGGGGTAGGCTCCTTTAATGGAGGGATGAATGTACATGAAAGGAGCGAACTTTCCACCGAATAATTTCTTCCAGAAGCTTCCAGATTCAACCAGTTGGGCTTCCAAATTTTACTTCCACCTTCACTTTACCTTTTATAGGAGTCCGCACTTTGAATGAAGATAAAGTGCGGCCGGTTCCACATGTTCTAGAGAAAACATATGCAACACCGTAGGTAATACTAAGAGAAAGTGCGATACAAGTATTTTTATGACTTTTATAATATTTTCTCTCAATATCAAGGCTTGGTCTCAGGAACTTGATGTTTGTAGACTTCTAAGGGAGTATTGTATGAGTAATGATGAACCCATATAGATAGTAAAACGTCATGGTGACATTTTTAGTGTAACAGATTGCCCCGTAAAGTGCGAAGTCTGAGAGTATTCGAAGAGTGATGTGCTTTATCATTTCAAGGATTAGCTTGTGGACACCCAAGTCGGAATCCTGTAAAAAAATTCAATGAAACACACACACACACACACACACACACAGATATATATATATATATATATATACATCATCGCTGAGGTAGGCATTCCCATACTCAGATCAAATACTAACTAAATCAAATCTTAACTAAAATGTTCCGGTATAGAAATGATTCTAAAATTACATCAATAGTAGACACATTATGGGTGCAGCTATCTGTTTATGAATAGTCTACTGCATAATGAATAATAAAACTCCTCGTAGCCTGGATGGTGGAAAATAGATCCAGGGTCTTGATTTCCGCTACCCGAACTAGTGTGATTCTATCCATGCGATTGATTGTGTCGAAGTCAAACATGGTAGAAACCACTTGATTACTAGTCAATGATGTGAACTGTTAAGAGAAACCACCAATAATGACAATGGATCTCAAAGTACTTAGTACAATCCATGGAATGTGAATGAATGAGCTGAAGTCGAACATTTCACGAAATCGTTCGATCGAAGGTCTATGATGCAACCTGTCGTCGAAGGCGAGAAACCTGCCATTAAGGCATGCAGATTCCAAGGTACTGAAGGATTCTAGATCAACTTCCTAGATGATGAGCTGTTGTCAATAGAAAGTGATCCGTCGTAGGAAAGCCCAGGACACAAAACCATTAGATCAAGTTTTGTAGAAATATTTTGGAAGGACTGACTCAGGGATGGTCAACGCGAATGGAGACACATGTTTGCAGATGAATGGTTTATTTGAACTGTCCTCTTGAACACATAACAACACTACAAATGGTTTAGTGACAATTGACCTAAGCTAATACCCAGAAACCGGCTGAAGACTTTCAATATGGTTTGATTAACTAATAGGCAAAGGATTTTCCCAACCCAGGTAGAAGTGTGACAAAAAGTGTCATTTTCAAGAGTGGTATACTTCTTTTTAAACAAAGTGTGACAAACGGATTCGTTTTCTCTCTTTTTCCCCCACCATTTCTAGCAAGTACCTCTTTATTTTTGACAAGCTTGAGGAGGATAACATTTGCTTGTTATATAAGCTCATCCTTCAGATGAGTCCAACTTAGTTTAAAATCAAAACCTAAGAAGGAGTGGTTTGTTCCTGTTTGTAATCGATAGGTCCTTTACTGTTAAATTTTAACGAGTCCAGTATAGGAGAAACTCGGTGTTTTTCAATTTTAGGGAGTCAAAAGAAAAACTTAAGGAAACTCCATGGGTGTAATTTTTCGTAAATTTAGTCTCTAAGGCCCGAAAAAGGATAAAATAATACAGGAGAGAACTCTATTGACCATGATTAGTCAACGTATACCTTTTTCGTAAATAGTCCATTTCAGTCCGGAAAAGGGGTAAAATTATACTGAAGGGACGACTATTCATTTCCTTTAACGAGTTCAAATAGTCAAGTACTCGGCAATCTTTTCATCTTTGTAGAGTCTGAAAAGGGCTTAAAAGAGAACTCCAAGGTTTCACTTTTTTCGTAATTTTTTACGAGTCCGAAAAAGTGATAAAAGTGTACTCAATAGTTTTGCTTTTTCTATAAGTTTTTAATGAGTTTGAAAAAGTGATAAAAATGTACTCATTCGCTTTTTCATAATTTTTACCGAGTTCAAAAAAGTGATAAAAAGTATACTCGTTAGTCAAAATGACCATTTCACCCAAAAAATCCTGTATTCTGCACAAAAACTCAAAAAGTAAACATACATGTTTATGATTAATGAAAATAATTTGGAAAACAACTTTTCAAAGTAAAAAATAAACAAAATAATATTTTATTTATTCAAAAAATCTTATAAAAATGAGTTTTTGTAAATCATTTTTACCATTTGACTTCAGAGTGAAAATTGAGAGCTTTTGGTAAAAAACGTTCCGCAGAAGATTGCAGAAGATTCGCCCGTCAGAATCAAAAACCGTTAGTTCCAGGTAATCCACATCATCATTACCTTCATTTTTGTCAGTTTAATTTCTCAATTTAGGGCTTAGATTGATTTTTAAGGAGGAAAATAGGTTCAAAAATTTGCTCACGGGGGTCCGCAGGTAAGACACATGAAACCTGCGGACCCTGACAATTTTACAAAGGGAAAATTGTCGTGGTCCCGCACCTTATGCATAAGATACGTTCAAATCCATGCACTGTTTTTATGCATAAAGTGCGGAGGTGCCGTAATAAAAATAAAATGAACAAATCTCCCAATTTAAACCAAATTTTCCCACTCAGATTGTTTCTGACCTTTCAATTTGTTTATTGCAGGATATTTGCAATGCTTGAGTGGACAGAATGGGAGCATGAGGAGGTTGATGATGCGGCCATGTTACATCCGCCCACATTACGAATTTTAAGAGAATGTGGTTTGTACAAATTTTGGGCCATTCAAGGTATGAGGGCTCAGGTAGATTTTCTTACCTGGCTAGTCAACAAATGGGATGTATAGGAACAATGCTTTATCATTGGAGGTCACTGACTCAAAATTGAGCTGGAAGATATATACTTCCTCACTATTTTGTCAAAGAGGGGCGAGCCACTCTCTTTGTTTGGGGCTAGGGCAAGTGGCCAGTCTGTCGCTAGCCTTCAGGAATAATTTTGCAATGAAGCAGACCCCAACGATAGACGCATTAACATAAAAACCATTATTCGTCTTGAGCTAAAAGTGGTTGAATTTACGGTAACCAAGTTGTGTGGGAGTGCAGCTCCACATGTTGCTACAAGATCCCAAATGCAGACTGTCGTTGACTACTTTAGAGGCACCATTTTCAACTGGTGTGAGGCAGTGTTGGCCGCTGTCAAAGGCCAAATGACTAGAGAAAAACGCAAAGTTGAAAAACTTTGGATATGGAGCGATCGTGGTCACATTTTCTCTAGAGAGGATTCCCTCACTGGCCCCACAGTTGATTGCAGTTGATCATGGTAGAGTCAAAGAGCCTCGAATGGTTTGATGGGTTGCATTGATGGCTTGTCACAGTGAAGGCGGTGAGGTTGTTCATTTTACCCCAGCATATTTCCATTGGCTGGAGAATCAAGTCTTCATGATAGAAGATTTTCCTTATGCTGGGATAGATTTCCGTGGCGACCGAGAGATGTCTCTTCCTCTAGGGACATAGTGGGATAATTCAGGTAAAAATAATTTTGACATGTTCTAAATTCTAATTTTTATTTTGTTTTTTGAATCGTCCAAAACTGATGACAAAAATTTCAAATGCAGATGTGGGTCCATGTCGACCAGCCACTCTCCGTCCTTTTGACAGGAAACCAGCTACAACACCACCACCACCACAGGATCAGACAACAGAGGTCCTTACTGATATGGAGAACCATCTATAGCGGTTGACCTTAGATATTCCAGAGACTACCATAGATGACATTCCGCTCCGCTTACAAAGATAGGTTATCGGGGTTCCAGGACCGTTCAGGAGATTTTTGAGCAAGGTGGCATGGGCTGTAGTGTTTTATTGTGATCATCACCACGGATAGTGGATGATTGATATTGTAGACTTGTATCATTTTTTGTATCACTTTTTTCCGATCATAAGGTGTTTTAGACCTATGATCGAGGACGATGTAATATTTTTTTGAAAACACTACACTTATGCTATGATATTACTACTATTTCCAGTTATCTGTCTTAACATGTTATCGAATGTTATTTTGGTCTAATGCTTTAATTATCGCAAATGTCTGTTTATAACACTAGGAGCTACTGCATCAGATAAAGTGTTTAAATTTCTTTGAATATGTTGATACTCAATATAATCAAATTCTCGTTCCAAGAGACGAACTTTCAAAAATAATCTTAACAACACTAGGTTTATAATTGCATATACTCTATTTAATTGTAATACAATGATTTCAAAATCTAACCTAACGATCAAACTTCGAATTCCAAATGAAATGGATTCAGACAATAACTCAATAACTGCGCTATACTCTGTAATATTGTTCGTTGTTTGACCGAGGCTTACCCCATGTATAGATACTAACTCATCAGTGGGTGAATAAATCACCCAAGCTGCGGAAGAAATGTTCCGTGTACTACGACAAGCACCATCAGCAAAACCAATGTATGTTTGAAGGGACGTCAACATCTGCAAAATCAAGAGTGATCTAGATAAGCAGGGATAGTAGTAAAAGCACACTTTAAAATAAGCACACTCTCTAATCTACAACACACTAGTTTATGAAAATAACTAATATACAGGGAAGATCTCCACACAAAAATCAAGCATAATATCTCTTCAGATAAAGCCCATTTTTGGGTTTGCCTAAAGAGACCCCGTCAAAGTCAATCAATTCATAGGCCCCTTTTGCAAGCTGTCGCTTGAAAATATAAGGACCATGCCACATGGGTTCAAATTTCCCAGCCCCTAGCTTGTCGTTAGCTTGATCATAAACCAAGACTAGGTCTCCTTCTGAGAAAATATGAGGTGTAACACTTCTATCATACTGAGCTTTCATTCGTTTCGCATGAGTTTCGGTAGCTAATGCAGCGGTGCGCCGATTCTCATCTAATTGAGCTAAGTACAAAAAACGTTTCTCATCTTCAGAAGTGGCTGGTAGTAACTCTATGGCTAGTTGAAGTGACAGTATCTCGCATTCAATCGGTAATACTTCTTGTAAACCGTAAACCAGTTGAAAAGGGGTGAAACCTGTCGATGTTTTTGCTGAGGTTCGATTCCGATGATTCGTTTGATCATGGTGACTAAGACTTTATTGATAGCTTCAACCAGACCATTGGCTTGCGGATAATATGGTGTAGAACTGTCATGGTGCAGGCTAAGTTGGTCAGTCAGTTCGGTCATTATTATGTTTCGAAAATGACTCCCATGGTTAGTAATTATCGCTTGGGGTACACCGAAACAAGCAATCACATGATTGAACACGAAAGTAGCTGTAGTTTTTCCATCTGCTGCAAATGTAGGCATCGCCTCAGCCCATTTCGTAAAATAATCTACTGCGAGAATAATATACCCATGCCCCCCGGCCGAGTGAGGGTTACATGTAATGAAGTCAATGCCCCATTTTTCAAAAGGAACGACAACAATTATAGGGTGAAGAGGAGCGGGTGGTGCACGCATCTTGCGATCAAAGATTTGACAGTTGTGGCATTTTTCAGATAGCAGAAATACAATCTTTAAATAAGGACATCCAAAAATAGCCAGTGCGCAATATCTTTTGGGCTGTGGCATACCCAAACATATGACCACCACATGCTCTAGAGTGACAGTCATTTAAAACCTTTTCAGCTTCGTCAAGAGTGAGACAACATCGAAAACAGAGTCCGCACCACGACGGTATAGTGTGTCACCAACAATATGATATTGCTGAGATTGGAAATGGATTTTTCGTCGTTGTGACCGTGAGAGTTCAGGCCGAAAAGTTTGGGTTTGGAGATAAATGATGATATCTCCATACCAAGGATCGATGGTACTGATAAGAAACAAAGATTCATCTGCGATCAGATGTTCTGCCACAGTTTCTATGTCAGTACTTGGGAAGTCACACATAAGTTTAGCAAATACCAATGATTTCTTTGATTTGGATTTTTCAAATTCAAAATCAAACTCCTGTAGGATAACAATCCATTTGGAGTATTTGCCCCCTAGTAATTGTTTGGTCAAAATATACATCATATGGTTATAATAAGAAATCACTGTTGTTTTGCGCAACAGTATGTAATGACGAAATCGTTGGACAACTTGAACTGTTGCCAAGGCCAATTTCTCCACATGTGAGTACTTGATTTCAGTCGGATGCACATTGCGACTGAGATAATAAATCACATGTTCGTTGTGGAATTCATCTTCTTGAACTAAGACCATACCAATCGTAGAATTGGAGGCTGCGAGGTATAAAAAGTAATTCTGGTTGTAAGTGGGAGGATGCAATAACAGTGCATGGGTCAATGCATGTTTAAGAGCATCAAAAGATCGATCAGTGATCTCGTCCCAAAATAAAGGAATATTCTGCTTTAACAATCTGGTAAAACCTTTGGTTAAATCAACATAGTTATGAATGAATCGACGTAAAAAGTTCGCTTTCCCTTGCAAACTTTGGAGTTGGCAAAGAGTAGAATGAGGAGGTAATTTGATAATAGCCTCAAATTTTGAAGGGTCGACAGGAATGCCTTCCTTTGAGACAACAAATCCCAACAATCGTCCAGATTCAACACAAAAGACACATTTGTGAGGATTCAAACGAATCCTGTAATGCCTACATCTCATAAAGATAGCTTGTAGATGAGTAAGATGATCTGCTCTATGCGAGGAATGAGCAGGTAAATAATCGAGATAGGGTTACACAATGTGTGTAATGTCATGAAATGCATAAGACATTTCCCTCTGAAAAGTTGCGCCAGCGTTCTTAAGTCCAAAAGGTAATTTACAGTAATAAAAAGTCCCCCACAGAAAAATGAAATTTGTTTTGGGTTGATCAACAGGGAGTATGTTGATTTTATTGTAGCCCAAAAATCCATCCATAAACAAAAACATTTCACTTCCGTCACAATCATCAATAATTTGATCGATATAAGGGGTTGGATAATTGTCTTTTGGACTAGCTCGATTTATATCCCTATAATCGATACATACTCATATTGTCCCTTGTTTTTTATTAACAGGAACAATATTAGATACCCAATCCGTTAAAGGAATCAGATAAATAAAACCTGCACGAAGTAATTTCTCAACTTCTTCTTTAATAACGACAACTTTTCGTGGATGTATCTGATGTAATCTCTGTCGGACAAGTTTAGCATCTGGGTATGTTTTAATTTAATGAACAACAATTGGTGGATCGATTCCTAGAATTTCTTCATATGACCAAGCAAAAATGTTGCGGAATTCCTGAAATAAGGCTTTATAGGCTTGGCTTTCATCTGGCGTACAAGAAGCACCTATATGAATGTTTTCAACAATTCCTGGTTTTACTGAAATTTCAATAGGAACTGTCGTAGAAATGTTTGCTAATTTCAATTCAGAATCGGAATTCGTGAGAGGATTCCGAGGTTCGTTGACATAATCAGTGATAAAAATGGAGGAAAAATCAGTTTCAAAATGATTGAGATCAGGTGAAAACAAAGATTGATGATGTAGATCTTCCCATGGTAATTCTTCTATAGACAAAAATTCACGAATATGCTCATCAATATTGAACACTTGTTGAACATGATTCAGAATTGATGGTGAAGCTGAGCTGGATATCGAAAGTGATTCCTTATTGATCACATTCACTAGATCAGGTTTAGTTGAAGAAGTATTAGAAAATTACTGTACTGCCTGATATGCTAATTCAAAAGGACTCAAAGGCATCGCTCCATTGAAATAATCCAGTTTTGAGTCTGAAGGTTCTATCCAAGGATCGTCAAAGGAAATAGTACTTAATGTAATCATATTGATATTAGCACTAGGAGACGGTATGTTGGGAGCAAGCAGGGAAAAAGTTCCCAGTAAAGCAAAATCCTTAAGTAAACCTACTCTGACATATTTATAAGGGATAGTCGATTTTCCGACATGTTGGATGCTATCAGCAGTGGCTGGGTCGGAAGAATAATATGAGAACTGATCTATTTTAACGATCTTTCCTTGATGAGGAAACATGATGAGATGAAAGATCGATGATACGACAACAGTCATGGCATAAGACCAACTGTGACCCAGGAGAAGGTTGTAATCCAGAGGGGCATCAACCACTTCCACATCTAGATCAACAATTTTTGCTTCGACCTCTATAGGTATATCCTGTAAAATACCATACGGATGGAATCCTCTTCCATCGAAAGCTTTGAGGATACTCGAAGATTGGTTAAGTGTCGGAGAACCAAGTGATTTCCAACATTTTAATGACATGATACACGTAGAAGCCCCTTCATCAACAACAGTACGAAAGCAAAGTTTGTTTTTTACTATTACCAGAATTTGAAAAGCCATTTGATGGGGTAGGCGGGGTGTAAAATTTTCTAAATCGAAGATCATTAGGTTCGAATCCTGAAGATCTACAGCTCCTATGGCTGACAATAGTAATTTTCTTTGGGCTAGACATGATTGCAACACTTCAAAAGCCGACATTGCTGAAGGGGAAATCACCAAGTATTCAACAATATTGTAGTTCTGAGCAGCTCTCGCATGTGGATTGAAAGCTGATTTACGAAGTACACCTTTAGCAGGCGGTTTGATTACTAAGTCAGGATGCCAAGTCTTCAACAATATTGTAGTTCTGAGCAGCTCTCACATGTGGATTGAAAGCTGATTTACGAAGTACACCTTTAGCAAGCGGTTTTATTAGTAAGTCAGGATTTGGTTTCTTGATCTGTAGTGGATCAGAAACTGAGGGAGATGTAGTTGATGCTGAATTAGAATTTTCTGCTTCTTTACCACCAACAGGATTTTTACTACCATAATCTTGCGATCGCGTCACAACCATTAAGATATCTTCTAGCGTATTTGAGGAAGATCCAATCATGTTACTATCTTGAATAGGAAAAGGATCCTTCAAGACAGCAAGTATGGGTGAAACCTTAATGAATTTCGATACCTCGGCTCTATGCAGGCACTCTTTATTAAAATGATCCTCATCACAAATCAGACAAGGATAATGAGGTTTTCGTTTATCGTCAGTTGGTTCAGTTTTATAGTTTTTATCTTTTGAAGATTTTTTATTTTTATTCTTACCTTTCTTCTTACCACAAGTTTTAGGTTTGGCTGTAGATGATTCTACAACATGAATATCAGCGGAAGTTTCAGCGGAAGAATCTCCTTTCAGTGAATTGGGTAAAGTTATAATAGGAGAAGTCATCTTGGAAGATTTATTCTTACTCTTTCTAGTGTTAACAGAACCAATTACAACATCAACGGCATGAGAGCCTGAAGGAGTTCTAGTTAATTGACCAGGTCTTGGTAAATCAGGGATTTTGTCATATAGAGTACCTGACTGTGTATATACAAGGTCAAGGTACTGAGCTTGAGCAATGACTTGCTCTTCTATAACAACGCCTCCTTTGGACACATCTTCAATAATTTTGGGCAATAATGATTTGATAAACCATTTAGCCAAAATTTGGTCTGGAATAAAGACTTTCACCAAACGTCTCTTGCGTCTCCATTCATGAATGTGATCAGATATGTACATAGACCTGGATTATTTTAATGAGGTCAACAATTTCGTACCATTGTCGTATCTGACAGGTAACTGAAAATGGGTTAAGAAATCAGTAGCCAGTGCATTAAAATTATTAAATGAGCCTCGTGGTAACTCAATGTACCATTCGGCAGCTAAACCAATGAGAGTTCTCTAAAAAAGACGCAATCGAATCGAATCATCAATTAGTGAATTGGATGCACACCAGAGGTGATAAGTCATAACATGATTAGATGGATCTTCTCCTGACTTACCCTCAAACTTTGGAATATGACTAGGCAAATTATTAGGCATCGGCGACCCATACAGAAGATAAAAGATCGGATCATTCATAAGGCGCGATAAATTAGGTAAATCTAAAGTTGCTATAAACGGTAACCGATGGCTAGGATCTTGATAACCTTGTGTGATCAAAGCAGTTCCAGGAGGAGGATATCCAGGATATCCTGGAATCGGATTTGCATTGGGAATTGTGAAACCTCCTGGATAACCAGGATTAACCGGACCATACTAGGTTTGTTGAGGTACTTGATAAGTATACCTAGGATACGACTGATACTGATACGTTGGATTTTGTGTAGCATGTCCAAATTTATACTGCCCTAGTACGGATGATAAGTAAATTGTGGTTGACTAGTGAGAACCGTACTCGTACCAGATTGTCCTGTAGGCATCTGGGCCGTAGTCTAAATTGTAGGTCCTGACTGTGGCACAGATACTTGAGGAATTTGCACTGATACAGGGGTAGTAGAAACAAGAGATGTAGATACTCCAGAAATAGGTGTGGTAGGTTGAACAAAAGTTCCAGCAGCAGCAAAAGTTTGAGGCAGAGTTCTAGGTGTACTAGGCCCAGGCTGCTGAACAAAACCAGGTGCAGAGACTTGAATGGTAGGCTAGACAGGTTGCTGGGTTGGACCAGAACCTATGGGCTATCCAGGTTAATTAGATAACTGCACATTGGGTTGTAAAGTCTATTGAATTTGAGATGGATCCCACACCATATTAATTCCAGGATATTGACCCATAGAAGGTTGTGCATATGAAGGACCATAACCAGGTTGGATGTAAGTTTGATATAACTGGAAAATTTCCAGCTCCTTGTAATAATGGTTGACTGGAAGGAGGTTGAAAACCTTGAGTTGGGTACTGACCTTGAGGTTGATATTGACTCTGAGGCATGCACTGAATCTGGGGTTGATATTGACCCTGAGGTATGTACTATCCTTGGGGTTGATATTGACCTTAAGGTATGTACTGTCCTTGAGGTTGCTCCCCAGGAAGGAAATATTGTCCTACAGTTTGACCTCCAGGTGGTAAAAAATTACCCTGAGGTTGCCCTCTGGGCAGTAATTGACTACCTTGAGGCTACCCCCCAGAAGGTAACTGACTTCCTTGAGGTTGCCCCCCAGGCGATAACTGACTTCCTTGAGGTTGAGGATTTGGAATATTGATAGACATCATAAAAATTTGTTCCGTGTTCAACGTGTTAGTGTTTGTTCCATTTGTACCAGATGATAACACTTGTTCAATTGGTTGAGGAGCTGCTCCCGAGAAGGTACCAGAGAGTGACTGGTATCCCAGAGGAACAGACGAACCACCATATAAAAATGTTTCTGGAGATTCAGAAAACATGGATGACTCACTCGACATAGCTAATGAAGGTCGATAACCTCTCGGTGTAGGGTAAAAAGGAATTCGGGGTGGTGAATAATTAAGGCCTGTGTTTTGTACAAAATATATCAATGATAAATACCAAGCATCAATTCTAAAAGGACTGTAGAATATTGATTCACGCTCTCTAAGATTTAAAGTTTCTTGGGTTTCAGGAAGAACTACTTCTTTGTCTGGACCAACAAGTTCTTCAATACATATGAGATCAGAAGGAAGATTTTCGGTAATGCGATGTCTTACTCTAGGTGAATCTGGATCACTAGAAATTGGAGTAACAAATCCTGAAGATGATTCCAACACAGCAGGTTTAGTTTCGGGCTCAGAAATTTCAGGTTCTTCAGCTAATTCATTGGTTGCAGAAGCAGTGTCAGTGAATTTGGAAATTGAAATTGGCTCTTGAATATATTCTGCTATTTCTGATTGATTTACTTCATGATAATCAGGATGAGTAATTATGGATGATTCTCATGGTAGTATGTGGTACCAGAGCTCTCAGTCTTTCAAGTTGGCTTGGTGTATACTCAGGGGGCTTCCCCTGAAGTATACACGATTGTGTTGGTAATTCAACCACGATTAAAAATTATTAATCACACGCAATCAAATAAAATTTCAATCAAAAGTCCTAAAGTCGCCAAGGAGACAAACAAACGATCAAATTATTATAAAATCTAGGAGATCAAACCACACACAAATAGTAGATTCCCACACTAAAAACACTAGTTGGTGATGAAATCCAACATCGTAGTATTGTAATGTAGAAATGGCGGTTGGAACAGTTACCCCAACAACCTGCTTAATGAAACAGACTGGTGCAAGTTTCTCCACTTAAACCATCTCGAGTGAAGATAACCCTTAGAAGAGTCCAAGTGAGTCTAGTCAACGTCTGCTCCAGGTACTGTGGGATCTTTCCTCCACCGTCACCTTAGGAACAAAATCTTAAATTTTATGGCTACTAAGGTCACCAACATGAACAAATATACCTGGGGGAACAGTCTACGATCCGATATACGCACAAGGGCAGAGTAACAAAGCTCAATCCCCTTGAAGGCTCCTTGACATCATCTAAGGTATACCGACAAGTGACCCCAGGCTCCTCGACAATGGTCAATCCAAGGTTTACCGTTGTTAATACGCGCACATCTTCTATCATTCCCAATGAGATAGAATTGATCACCTCACTGGTTCGGATATGATCTCGTGCTTGACTCCTTTAGGAGGAGCTTCCCATATCATACAAGCTACTATTGGATTTTTCCTATCGCAAGATCAACTACTTGTTTGTTTTAATTGTCTCAGAGATTTAATTACTCCCTACTCCAAGACACTAGCCTAAGCTATGTTGGTTAAAAGAATCCTAGAAATATAAAATTACTAGATTGATTTTAATTTAAGCGTTGCTTTTAATAGGCTGTTTCTTAAGATGATAGGTGCGAAAGTGAAACTTTGATGATATGTAGTGACCTGACTCAAAACACACTAAAAATGCATCTATTATGAGAAACAATTCATTTTCGTTCAATGAATCCTATCTAAAAGAAAGAGTTGAGAAATTCAATCTTTTAAAGCAATTCTTTCCTCTAAAACAAAAACATATGAAAAGAAATCTTATCTTATGAGAACTTAAAATAATCAATTGCTCAAAAATAAATCCCTTTGTTCTTCAAGATCAAAATTACAATCAAACATTCTCCAAAAGAAAACTACAATTTCTAGAAATAACACTCAAAACTAAAAACACTAATTTCGAGATCTAAAAATTCTAAGAATTAAATCTGAAATCAAAACTTAAAATATTTTGAGGATGTTTTGCTTAGTTTGTGATCTAACTAAGAAATCCTTTGCTGAAATGAGCAAAAACTCAAAAACATCCAATTATGGTTTTTTAAGTGAAATTCAAAACTTAAGGAAAAAGTTATTAAAGATTTGCAAATGAGAAAATGGGATCTAATCCTCATAAAGTAATTTATGCTAAGAAGTCAAAGACTCAGCAAGAAAACAATGAAATACCAGTGATCTAAGGTATACATAGGTTTCTGATCTTTGAGTGACACAAAGACAAAGAAAAAATCACTTATAACATGCAGATCTTGTAGAAAATCATTCAAAACTTAAAAAAGCTAGAAGAAACTCCCACACAAAGCTTTCTGATAGAACTTACAAGTCTGGGTACATATTGAGAATATTGCAAGTTGATCCTAGAAAAGAGAATTTTGAGTTTTTCAAAAAAATTCTCAGGGTCCGTAGGTTTTAGTGTAAACAGGTGCAGTTCCGCACTATGTATACAGAAAAACAACGGAGATGACCGCATTGTGCCTAAAGACAAAGTGCGGAGACCAGAAAACTAAAAGAAAAATAAAAAAATTCTAAAGCACTTTTAAGGAATTCTACAGGAATAAATTACCCAAGCCAGTATCAATCAATCAAAATTAGAAAAATAGTTGCACAAGTCAAAAAATAAAAGAAAACAAAGTTCAAGATCCATTCCCCAGCGGAGTCTCCATTTTGTTGGAAGAATAAATCGTTCTTGCGAACAAGATATATCTCCCTAGTATCTTATGATAACTAGCAACAAACAGAAAGATGTAAACTACTTTCTGTAGATTATATTTGATCTAGAATTATCTATGATGAAGGATTTAGGACTTACCTGTAGTCCAGCGTTGATCATAATCTTCTTTCCTATTTCTTTGAATACGTCTCCTTTCAGGATCTGCAATAAAAAACATGAAAGAATCAAAAGCACTTGCATAATATAGATTAATTCATAAACCATAAATCTATCTTGATGATCAAGGAATTCAAGAAATAAGCCATTTTAATAAACAACTCATTAAGAAAATAGGATCCATTTGTATTATCTTTAATGAAAAAAGGAGCCTTACAATCGTGTTCGCCTTGATGTCGTACAGGTCCTTCTGGGGTCCGGAACAAGCGTTTCCTCTACTTTGAAAAGCCTTTGCACTCTCTTGACTAACATACACATGAGTGTGTAATCATTCCCATATGATAATTAGTTAAGAGAGTTTGAGTTTATCCAGCAATTCTCCTCAAAAAACCTCAAAGCCTATCTCCCCTTGAGGCTGAACTATGGCCTCATTTTATAGCAAAAGAGAAGAAGTTGCAACTCCAAATAAGAGGGGATAGAATCCTCTTTCAAGGGAATAAGTTCCACATACCAAGGGGTAGGCCCCTTTAATGGAGGGATGAATGTACATGAAAGGAGTGAACTTTCCACCGTTTAATTGCTTCCAGATTCAACCAACTGGGCTTCCAAATTTTACTTCTGCCTTCACTTTACCTTTTACAGGGAACCACACCTTAAATGAATAAAAAGTGTGGCCGACTCCACATGTTCTATAGCAAACAGATGCGGCACCACATGTAATACTAAGAGAAAGTGCAGTATAAGTATTTTTATGACTTTTATAAACTTTTCTCTCAATTTCAAGGCTTGGCTTTAGGAACTTGATGTTTGTAGACTTCTAAGGGAGTAATATATGAGTAATGATGAACCCATACAGACAGTAAAACGTCTCGGTGACAATTTTTAGTGTAACACACCTTTGCATAAGAATTCTGAAGCTAGCAGTCCTTCCATCCAGTCACCTGTTCTCACATAAATTCAAGTCTTGTAAACAAAGATGTCCAACAAGAAAATTTGCTGAGGATCAAATTAGTGAAATTTTTATGGAAGGGCTACAATTAAGGTATGTTGTGTTAATTATGAGTTTAAGGATACATATATTTATTTGGATTTGATCAACGAATTAAAGAGAGTCATGTGGAGCAATTAAGAATCGAATGGTTGGCCTAGTTATATTAACCATTAAGACAGAGCCATGTGTTCCTATTGTTTTGAGCACAAGAAGCACTAATGGTATGTTATGCAATGGAGCTATCTCTCTTTACATAATGGGCATAAGTATGCTTTTGAAAAAGTCTCAGTCTTTTGAAAATAAATTCATTCTCCTAAGAGGCCATGAAAAGTGAAAGAACATAAGAATATCTCAAAAATCATTTCATGAAGCCAACCTTGGAGAAAGGATTACTCTGTTTTGCGATCTTGTGGTATGGAGGCCAAAATGCTATGGCTCAGTGAACTTTGTCTTATATTCTCTCTCTCGCTCTTCAATTTAGACAATGAATTTGACCTATTCATGCCTCTTTGTTCTCCAAGTTATTGAAGAGAAAAAGTTTTGGTTATGTTGATTGTTTTATCTCAGAAGATTCCTACTTATTCCTTATGCTTGTAATAAGGGTGAGAATCATATGTCACTTAAAGCACTACTATATAATATCACGCTCTGTGAATTTGGTCGACAAGTATAGGTCACGGTGCTGTGATTTCTTGATCTCTGGGCTATAAAAGAAGAAAGGTAGTGGATTTCTCATTCCACATGTTTGTAAGGAAGTTGAGAATCTTTCAAAGGACATTTCTAAGGCCCTACATAATGTAAGGAAGCCAAGATCTTGTATGCATATATTTTCAAGGTATGAATTGTAGCCTTTAAAATAGAATCAATGTGCATCATACATCATCAATATCAGTAAAATCAAGGAACCCTATTATGTGTATTGAAGAAGAGGTCATGTCCTTATCATTGTTACAAGTGCATATATATATATATATGCAAGTGTTAAAAGCTTGTTCCAGTGAAACTGAATTGAAAATCAATAATGAATATATATTCATGTCTTTGAAGCCTTCATAAAAGGTGCCCTAAGGCCAATGCAAATAGAGGATGCAGTTATGAGAAGGGATGGTCCCTTTAGACATCAATTTGAAAATGATTTTTGAAGAATAGTGAAAGCCCTCCATAATGTTATTATCTAGCAGCTTATGTGATTTTGTTGAGAAGGTTTAGTGGCAACCCTCCATGTGATCCTATTTTTGTCTAGCAGATGAAGCAATGGAAGTCCATCCAAGAAAATCAAGCAACTCCTTTATGTTGGCATCTTTGGATAAGGGTGATAGTACCTGTTGTAACTCCTAGAGACAGCCTAGAGTTGTTATAGACCAGTGCCTAGGACATCTTATTACTGTGTAGAGAGCAGAGGTTTTAATACAACTTTCGACACTTTAATCATGACAGAGCTCTCACACAATTTCTCTGGAAACAGAAACTAACACTAGAGTGGGACCAAAACTCTTGATAATTTTATGCATTAAGAGTAATACTGAACTGACGTAGTGCTACACTCAGAAACTGATGCATCAGACAATTTTAAGACAGCTCATTATAAACTGGGCCAGAATCATGATATATGGTAGAAAAGGTATATATAAAGGCGACTGCAGAAATGTATAGCGAGAAGAAGATATCAGTTGTCAAAAAGATGTTACTAAGAAGAACTTCATAGCATATGACGGGCTTAAACATTTAAGAATCCATACATGCCGAGAATTCTAGCCAATAACACTTCATAACAGCTAATATAGCAGAAATACGTATGAGTTGAAAATGAAACAATGCATTACTCCTGAGCCATTTAAAGTATCATAAAGCAAATGATATAAGTATCAGTGCGATAAATTTATATCAAAGACCAGGGACACTCGCATTCCAGGGCGTAATACTAGAAAAATGAATGTAAATGAATGGAACACAACATTGCGACGAGCAAGAGAGAAACACACACTACCATAACACCAAGTCCGGAATCCTTATTAAAATGAAGCTCCTTATCACTGAGACCCAACGGGCTCTTCACATTAGTATCTGAGTCTTCACAAAACATACACACAGGAAATCCTTACACAATCAATTTTTCTGGAGAATTGGAACCTTTGTTACTTCTTTTCTCTGTATTATATAGGATTCCTTTTACCTTTCAGCGAGAAGATATTTCAGGGAAATATCTTCTTCGCATGACAAAATTTCTTACTGGTCATTATCAAAACAGCAAAATTCCATGATGGGGCAACAGTCCTTCCATCATGCGTAAACAGGCCCTGGGCCGATTTCAAAACAGAACATAGACCAATGTTTGATGTAAAAGTAAAAAATGCGAGAGTGGGGAAAAACAACCCACTCGGAAATTTAAAAACATAACAAAATGAAAGTAAGAAGGCCGTTTAGGCCATGTTGTGAATAAACTGAAATGTCATGAGTGCTGCTGAGTTGAGGCCGTTGCGGATGCTGGAGGAGGCACGCTGGCAGAGGAACTGGCGTGCTGACTCAGGAACTGAGTTAGTCTCTGTTGGCTATCAGCGTTCGGTTCTGGCATAGCTGTGAGCTTCTCCACTCTGGTGAATGCTTCCCTGAGAGTGTGAATGTCTGCATTAGTTGGGAGCCGGTACCTGATCATATGGAGAAGACTAAAATCTTTCTGGAGGATTGTGACGATAGTAGTGGCCTTGAGCTGAGTTTCTTTTCCCGTTTGGATATCAGACCGATCCCTTTCCGTTTCTAGAAGTGCTGTGTATTGATCGGGGAGCATGAGCACGAGTAGGCGTTTGGTTCCTACAACAAGAAGGAGGCATTTGCGATGAGGGACAAAGCAGATCGAACTTCTTGACAACGAGACTCAACGAAAATGGTTCTGACAGAAGAGCAAGGCAGTGATGCGGCAGTTATGGAGGCCATGAGAGCGCGGCGGGCTAAACATGACTTATTGACCGGCGATGCAGGTTCATCTTGGCCAGTAAGAGTCATTGGAAGAGCGGAGGAGCATGCGCTCCTTCTCAGGAAAGAGAAAAGACCATGTTTCCCTGGGGAGAAATGAAGGCGTCCCGATGTACATCATAGGAGTCCCTGAGCCAGATGATGAAATCGACACAGGAATGGACCTGGGGAGTGATATAGTGATAGAAGCCGGACGCGACAACTCGAAAATGATCAGCCTTTTTGCAGTGGCGACCAAACAGCAGGGGCTTGATACTGCGTATGTCAAAAGGATACTTGGTGTCACAGATACCCGCCTGTAAGTCATGGAGGGGTTCAAAACCAGGGGGGTTTCGGGACTCATGGAGCTGGGGGGTTTCAGGTTCGTTTTTCTTGGGCGTTCCTCTTCCCATGGCAGACAATCAACAATTTCGAAAAGAGAGAAAGGAAAAGAGGGAAAACGGAAAATGGAATACTTGAACAGAGGGTGACAAGCTCGGGAAAGCGACGAGGGGAATCGTGACAGTGACTTGGATATACCCGGCGTTCTTCCCCACTCGGTATTTGCCGTAGAAAACGACCTGTGACGATTTACCAGAGAGAAATACGGGAGTTTGTTACCATTGGGGTGAACTGCTTGGGTGAAAAGGTGAATAAGTAAGACGACAGAAGGCAAGTGTCGTAAGGACACTGACACTGAGACACATGGCGCGTGGGGATTGGGTATATTAAGGTGTTGGTGAGCGCCTCGTGTCGGGTTAAAAACTGGTACGGGTCTTAGTACCAGCTGACCTACTGGACTTACCTTACCTTTTATCCACGTACGCAGTCCAATCTTTACAGCACATAATTTCCCTTTGACGGACTAACACTTTGCCTTTCTTTCTTGCGCGGGCCCATCTTTGTTTTGCCATGAGATCACATCCCGCGGCCCACCCTTATCAATCCTTTCCTACCATGAAATCTTACCATGCCACGTGTTGCAAGTCCGTGGGGGTAAGGGTCTCGTCCTTTCCCCGTAGCTAGACCCCCTCGGACTTACTCCATACGCTGTCATACATAACCCGAGGCCCTTTTCAATATATGAGTTGACATACCATGCCGCATCCCTTTTACTTTGTATTTGATGTTCATTTATATTTTCGCCTATCACCGCTTAGTGCTGTTTATCCCTAGGTTTTAATATGTGTGCGTTTCACCACCTTCCCTCTTTTCGGCCCGATTTAGCTTAATACTAGCCACTTGGTATAAAACTTTAATATGAAGCATGTTCGTCCTTTTGGGACTCTCGTGGCTAATGCTAAGTATTGAACAACATTGGCTCCACCTGGGGACGGCACGTTTGTCCCCGAACGTGTCGAGAACTACGCAGACTGCCTGTACATCTCCTTTGAACAACACTTTTCGGTCCTTGAAGCTACGCCCTGTACAGATCATCATGACTCATGCACAACCTATGATAAGAAAATGAAAAACAGCAACTAATGTACAATATAATACAGTCAGGCCTTTTTCAGCCTACGTCAGAATTGGAAATATGGTTTGAGGAATTGCCCGTTTACAGGGGCTTCCAACAGATCTCCCTGTAAATTCTCCAACTTAAATGTATTATTTCCTCCCTGCTCTGCAATCTTGAAGGGGCCGAACCAAAGGGGGTCAAATTTACCGTGCTTACCCTTATCGGCCCTTCGTACATCCCATCTGAGAACCAAATCTCCCGTCTGCAGCTTTCGATCCTTTGTATGTTGATCAAACAACTCTTTCATCTTTTCCTGGTAGTCCACAAGTTTCTGATTCACCTGGATACGCGTCTCTTCGAGCTCAATCAGCTGGCTGATCCTTCTGTTCATACCATCTGATTCCTCCTGATTCTCCTGCATGAAACGAGCAACAGGTAGAGCTAACTGTATAGGGAATACAGCTACTCGTCCATATACTAGTTCATAAGGAGATCTTCCCGTTGCCCTTTTGCTGGTTATCCTGTTTGCCCACAGAGCAAACTTCAGTTGGGAGTCCCAGTTCCTCTGGTTTTCGTTTATTGTTTTCTTTAGAGCTCTGACCATTGTTTTGTTTGATGATTCTGCCAAACCATTTCCCTGTGGGTAGTAAGCTGTGGAGTGGCCCAGGGCAATGTTATATTTCTGGCAAAACCTCACCATTTTAGCAGATTTGAAAGCTTGGGAATTATCTGTAATTATTCTTGCAGGACATCCAAACCTAGAGATAATGTTCTCCTCCATGAATTTTATGATCACCGTGTCTGTGGCATTTCGTGCAGGAATGGCCTCTACCCACTTCGTGAAGTAATCTGTAGCAGTCAGAATCCATTTGTGTTGCCCGCTGGAGGGTGGGTGGATCTCACCTATGAAATCAATTCCCCATTGCTTGAAGGGTTCATCAATGTGTACAGGAATCAGGGGTAGAGCTGCTAGCTTTTGTTTTTCAGCAAACTTCTGGCATTTGTCACATGCTCTTACCCAAGTAAAAACATCTCCAAATAATTTGGGCCAGTAAAAACCAGCCTTCAAGATCTTCTGAGCTGTGCTCCTCCAGTTATAATGCCCTCCACAAATTCCCTCATGGAATTCGGTTATGATGTTCCCTACTTCCTCTTCGATGAGACATAACAGCAGTATGCCTGAGGGATCTCTCCAATACAATTGGCCATTAGCTACAGCATACTTCTGAGATTTCAGCCTCAAGGCTCTGTATTTAGACTTATCACAGCTGGGTGGGCAACTGAGTGTCAGGAGGTACTCAACAATTTCTTTGTACCAGGGGCTAGTGAGATACTTCATCTGTATTTTTTGGGCAGCCATTTCCACCTCTGGTCTCCCTGTCTGCTCCTCAGACTCCTCATTTGCGATCATGGATAAGTGAATGCCCAAATCTTGGTAGTTTGACTCTGACAGAATCTTTGCTAGTCCCTGTCCTTTAATCAGTTTGGTGGGTCTGATATCCAGGTCATATTCTTGTATCTTCGCGATCCACTTACCTCTTCTGCCCTCACTGTCTCCCTGAACGAGGATGTCCTTAACTGCTGCTGTGGGTACAAAAGCAGTAATGTGGGACTGCAGAATGTACATGCGAAATGCCTTTAGGGACTTTACCAGTGCATAAGCCTGCTTCTCCAGTATGTTGTATTTTAGCTCAGCATCACGAAGAACTTGACTAAAGAACGCAATCGGTTGCTCATACCCATCCACGTTCTTCTGTAGAAGGACCCCTGCCACCGTATGAGGTGATGCAAAAGAGAAAATTATGAAAGGTTCAGTGAAGTCAGGCTTTGCCAGCACTGGAGCCTCAGCAAACGCAGTCTTGATCCTGGCAAAGGCCTGCCTTGATTCTGGTGCCCATTTCACCTCATTATCCTTCTTTAACATATCTGTGATGTGTCTAACTATTTCGGCATAGTTGCGAATTAATCTTCTGAGAAAATTTATACGCCCAAGGAATACCTGTACTTCTTTCTTGTTTCTGGGGAGGGATATCCCGTTTATAGCTTCCACCCTTTTAGGATCGATTTTGACCCCATCTTTAGTTACTATATGTCCTAGGAGTTTTCCCTCTTCTAATGCAAAGAAAGATTTCTGGGGATTAAGAGAGAGTCCATACCTCCTGCACTTCTCAAATGTCTTCTGCAAATGCTGAACATGCTCGACATCGTCCTTTAAAAAGACTGTTATATCATCCAGGTACACCACCAAGAACTTATCCTGTTCTCCAACAAAGGTTATGTCCATCGCTCTCTGAAACGTGGCCCCTGCATTGATCAGCCCGAATGGCATCCTGGCATACGTAAATGTCCCCCAGGGTGTGGTGAAGGCTGTATTTTTCTGGTCCTCTGGGAACACAGATACTTGGTTATAGCCCGAGAACCCATCCATCATAGACATTCTAGAGGCTCCTACCACCTTCTGCAGAATATGATCCATCTTCGGTAGTGGGTAGTTATCTTTTAGAGATGCCCTATTCAGGTTTCTGAAATCCACACACAGCCTGATTTCACCATTCTTCTTTCGTACTGGGACCAGATTAGCAACCCATTCAGAATACCTTAGTGGCACTATAATTTTAGCCTTCAATAACTTTTTTATTTCTTGCTCAATCGAGGGTAGCAACAGGGGGTTAATCTGTCGGAGCTTTTGCTTGTGGGGTTTTGCATCCCCTTTTAATGGAATTTTATGCTGCATCACACTGACATCAAAGGTTTTCAAATCTTGATACGACCAGGCAAATACATCTTTGTAGGTTTGGAACAGCTTTTGGTATAATGGTTTGTACTCATCCGGGACTTTCTTAGACAGCTTCACAATCCTTGGATCTTCTTTTGTGCCCAGATTAAGATCTTCGACCTGGTCCTCAGTCACCATTTTGTTTGGCTGTAACAGAACATCATTTTTATTCAACAGCCTCTCCAAAGGCACCAGCCCTCGGGGAATGACATTCCCTTTCAGCTGGAGGAATTTGTGACCAGCTATTTTATCCTCCAGTTTGTCTTCTGGACTATCCCCCATTTCTTCTTCTTCACAGCTGTCAATCTCTAGATTGGAAAACTCACCAACAGTCTCCAAAAACCTCTTCACTTGCTCGTCATCTTCAAAGACCTGCCAGTGTTTGACATTATCAGGGATTGAAGGCCGGTATCTTATCTCAATTTCATATCTCAGCAAAGGGTTCTGAGGTGGGCGGAATGTACTAGCAGCCACAGCCAAGGAGTCTGCCATTCTGTTCTGTTCCCTGGGCATAAAATGAATGTTAAATGCCAGAAAAGAGTTCTCCATAAGATCCCAAACTTCGTTTCTGTAGGCCCTTAGCCTCGGATGTTTGGCTTGACACTGGTTTTTCACTTGTCTCACCACCAACTCGGAGTCTCCCATCACCTTTAGATTCTGTATGTTCATACTCCTTGCTATTTGTAGTCCCAATATAAGTGCTTCGTATTCAGCCACATTGTTCGTGGCCTCATATTCCAATTTGAATGATAAGGGGACCCATTGACCCATTGGTGAAATAAGTAACACTCCAGCCCCATTTCCTTCTCGGGAGTTTGCTCCATCAAAGTGGAGTGTCCAGATTTCCGACCCATAATCCTGTACCGGCGACTCAGTTCTTATCTGACAAAATGATGGTTCATTAGCATATTCCTGGTCTTCCTCCAACATTAGACAGGAGAAATCTCCATCTCTGCTGTAAACTGGGGAGTTCACGGAATCACCTGCCTTAGTGACTGTCTTGACAAATCTGGTCTCCCTATATAATCTCCTCTCCTGGCCACCAAAAATAGGAATGGTGGCATAAGACAGATCCAGCTTAATAGATCCCCCGATTCGGGTCCCCCAGGACCTTGACAATAGCATACCAAAGCGGGCTGGGATGTCAGCCACCACGATATCCATTACCACACTCTTGGCCGGGATCTGAGCTAGGGTGACTGCTAGATCCTTGATCATGCCCAAGCATTTCACTCTTTTGGAATCAAAAGAGTAAAGATATTTGTATGGGCGAGTGATTTGGAGCCCCAATTGCTCCATGACAGACAGGGGCATCAGGTTGTGGGACGCTCCTGAATCTAACATACAGTTATGCAATAGTAGATCATGGATTACCAGAGATACGTAAAAGGGGGGGGTGGAAGGATCTAATTCTTCGACATGGGGGCCGAATACTACCATAGGCCTTTCTTCTTGGAGGTTGAGGCTGTCTGGAATATGTGGCACATCGGGGTTGGAAATGAAAGAGGAGACTTGTGACTGGTAGGCAGGCTGCTTCAGCAGTTCAGACAGAGGGACAGGTATTTTAACCTTTTCGAGTTCCTTTTGCAAACTGAAGGCAGATGAAGGCTTCTCTATTGGTACTTCCTTATCTTTTGACTCTTTGTTTGGCACGGGAGACTTAACTTCTTTAACAGGAGGTTTATTTACGGGAGACACTGCTATTTGAGAGGACGAAGGCATGTGACTATCAGTTTGCAAAGACTGGTTAAGGGGCTTCTTACCTTTGTCCGGAGATTCTTGAGTACTGGCTTCTTTCTGTACAGGTGCTGACCTTTGGGGTGCATCTTCTTCTTCGTCTTGAGTGCGTGTTCTCTTCCTGGAGGACCTGAGGTCATATTTCCTGTTGAACTGAGCTTGCATGAAGTCCACAAACTGTTTACAATAGTCATCGATCTCTGGCTCTTCAGCGTCCTCATTATTTTTAGGTTCTGAGTGAGGTTGCAACTCCCCTTCCTCACTTTCCTGCACCGGACACTCTATATCATCACTGTCTGAGAATACAGGGCAGGTATCATCATGCTCAAATGCAGGATCCTCATGAGAAGCTTCCATTTGTCCTTCCAAGTATAAAGGATGCGGTACTTGATCTTGTTGCTCTTTCTGCCCTCTCTGTAGTATCTGCAAGGGCGGTTTTCTGTACTGAGGATTGAATCCTCTGTTTGGAGCATTCTGAAAGTTCTTTGGGGGTGAATTCTTAGCTTCCATCTCCAGCTTAACCAATTTGTTAGAGAGACTCTTGATCATTTTATTCATTTCTTCGATCTTGTCATTTGCTGAGTCTCTATCTTGGCTTGAAGTGGACACTTCTTCTTTGCCTCTCCTTTTAGTATCATGTTCTTGCTTCACTTTGGACTTACCAGTCGAGACAAAGTTTGCTTCTATTTCCAATGCATCTGTCTGTGCATCGTCTAGAGTGGCTGGCTTTCTTTCTCTCAGCGAGAAGCCAAACTCGGAATCAAATGCTGCCACGAAAACAACCTTGGCAGCAGTCTGGTGGGGCTTCATCTCAGCTGGGAGGCTGAGATACAATTTGTTAAACCTTCTGATGAACTCTGATACCCCTTCATTATGCTTCTTCTTAAGGGTGTTAAACTCGGTTAAGGTGTCCCCGTGATCTTTCCTATCTCCCCACTTTCTCACGAAAGCTTGTTCCATAGCCTCCCAGGTGTTTATGGAATTAGCTGCGAGAGTTTTAAACCATTTTCTAGCCTCTCCATCCAGGGACTGTACAAACAATCGTAGGACCACATCCAGATGCTCCACATTAAAGTTCTCTGCGAAAGAGCAGAAAATCTCCACATGCTTCTGAGCATCAACACCATTCTCCCCACTGAATCTGGGTAGAACCTTTAAATAATCTTGTGGCATGTCATTTAAAACTGCGGGGAGCTGTAAAGGGGCATATCTATTTTGTAAAAAGCCAGGTATATTTGCCATTGGGGGAGGTGGAGGTAAGATGAGAGCTCGAGCAATGAGTGGTGGAGGAGGTGGTGGTAGTGGAGTATGAATAATGATGGGTACGTAGTGAACAGCAGTTTGGGGGTTTGATAAGAAAGTAGGGCTGTCAACAGTAGATACTTCGGTGACCTCTTTAACCTCTTCAACTTCAGGGGTAGGATGGAAAGAAAAATGTGGAGTGTAACTTGACTCAGCCTCGTCTTTGATATAGACACCCTCCCGATGTGGGCTCTCTGAAAAATAGCCAGTATTTCTTATGATAGGATCAGGGCCTTGTACTTGGGCGACTTGAGAAGAGGAAGGCTGAAGATATGGAAAGTTTTCAAGGGAGAACTCGGGAATGTCGGTATGGACTGACTGCCTTTCCCTCCAGCCCCTTCGATGTAAAATTCATTCTGGGTCAGACACAGAGGGTGTCTTTGACTGAGATGTATCTGACCTTAGGTGTGGCTTACGAGGAGCCAGGACTGCAAATAGGTTTATCTGTAATATGAATGTGGAGTCGCCAAGGTGAGGGATGAACAACTCTCAACTCTTCGTGCTCACCTAACTGAAGAGTAGATGGTTTTTGTCGAGGCCCAGGGATTTAACTTTCTTCAACTTCGATCCCCGGCAACGGCGCCAAAAAGATGTTGTAACTCCTAGAGACAGCCTAGAGTTGTTATAGACCAGTGCCTAGGACATCTTATAAGGTGTAGAGAGCAGAGGATTAAATACAGCTTTCAGCACTTTAACATGACAGAGCTCTCACACAATTTCTTTGGAAACAGAAAGTAACACTAGAGTGGGACCAAAACTCCCGATAATTTGAAGCGTTAAGAGTAATACTGAACTGACGTAATGCTACACTCAAAAAACTGATGCATCAGACAATTTTAAGACAGCTCATTATAAACAGGGCCGGATTCATGATATATGGTAGAAAAGGTATATATAAAGACGACTACAGAGATGTATAGCAAGAAGAAGATATCAACTGTCAAGAAGACGGTACTAAGAAGAACTTCATAGCATATGACGGGCTTAAATAGTTAAGAATCCATACATGCCGAGAACTCTAGTCAATAGCATTTCATAACAGCTAATATAGCAGAAATACGTGTGAGTTGAAAATGGAACAATGCATTACTCCTGAGCCGTTTTAAAGTATCAGAAAGCTAATGATATAAGTATCAGTGCGATAAATTTATATCAAAGACAAGAGACACTCGCATTCCAGGACGTAATACTAGAAACATGAATGTAAATGAGTGGAACACAACATTTCAACGAGCAAGAGAGAAACACACACTACCATAACACCAAGTCCAGAATCCTTATTAAAATGAAGCTCCTTATCATTGAGACCCGACGGGCTCTTCACATTTGTATCTGAGTCTTCACAAAACATACACACGGGAAATCCTTACACAAACAATTTTTCTGAAGAATTGGAACCTTTGTTTCTTCTTTTCTCCATCTTATATAGGATTCCTTTTACCTTTCAGCGAGAAGATATTTCAGGGAAATATCTTCTTCGCGTGACAAAATTTGTTACCGGACATTATCAAAACAACAAAATTCCATGATGGGGAAACAGTCCCTCCATCATGTGTAAACAGGCCCCGGGCCAATTTCAAAACAGAACATAGAACAATGTTTGATTTAAAAGTAAAAATGCGAGAGCGGAGGAAAAACGACCCACTCGAAAAAAAAAAAAAAAACATAACTAAAAGAAAGTAAGAAGGCCGTTTAGGCCATGTCGTGAACAAACTGAAATGTCATGAGTGCTGCTGAGTTGAGGCCGTTGCGGATGCTGGAGGAGGCACGCTGGCAAAGGAACTAGCATGCTGACTCAGGAACTGAGTCAGCCTCTGTTGGCTCTCAGCGTTCGGTTCTGGCATAGCTGAGAGCTTCTCCACTCTGATGAACGCTTCCCCGAGAGTGTGAATGTCTGCATTAGTTGGGAGCCGATATCTGATCATGTGGAGAAGACTAAACTCTTTCTGGAGGATTGTGACGATTTACCAGAGAGAAATACGGGAGTTTGTTACCATTGGGGTGAACTGCTTGGGTGAAAAGGTGAATAAGTAAGACGACAGAAGGCAAGTGTCGTAAGGACACTGACACTGAGACACGTGGCGCGTGGGGATTGGGTATATTAAGGTGTAGGTGAGCGCCTCGTGTCGGGTTAAAAACTGGTACGGGTATTAGTACCAGATGACCTACTGGACTTACCTTACCTTTTATCCACGTACGCAGTCCAATCTTTACAGCACATAATTTCCCTTTGCCGGACTAACACTTTGCCTTTCTTTCCTACGCGGGCCCATCTTTGTTTTGCCACGAGATCACATCCCGCGGCCCACCCTTATCAATCCTTTCCTACCATGAAATCCTACCATGCCACGTGTTGCAAGTCCGTGGGGGTAAGGGTCTCGTCCTTTCCCCGCAGCTAGACCCCCTCGGACTTACTCCATACGCTGTCATACATAACCCGAGGCCCTTTTCAATATATGAGTTGACATACCATGCCGCATCCCTTTTACTTTGTATTTGATGTTCATTTATATTTCCGCCTATCACCGCTTAGTGCTGTTTATCCCTTGGTTTTAATATGTGTGTGTTTCACCACCTTCCCTCTTTTCGACCCGATTTAGCTTAATACTAGCCACTTGGTATAAAACTTTAATATGAAGCCTGTTCGTCCTTTTGGGACTCTCGTGGCTAATGCTAAGTATTGAACAACACAACCTAAGAAGTAAAAGACAACAACAATCCCTCCCAAAACATCATCTACTGATACGCCTTATACTAGTCAAACAAAGGAAGTCAAAAAGAAAGAAACCCCTTAGAAATAAACTCCTAAAAAGAAAGAGGTAACTATTAAGGAATAGAAAGGTCTCAAACCTCTTTTAACATTTAAAATGAGCTTTCAAAGGTCAAAATCCTAGTTCCATTTATTGAATTAGTGAAAAAGGTTGCATGTAGAAGTCAATTTGTAAATGCACTACAAATTGAGGAAGGAGCTGATAGTGTTAATGTAACTGATGATCAGCCCAAGTTACTATTCAGACCTAAAGTAGATGGTATTCCATAAGATGGCAGTGTTCCTCCATTTTATGTTAGTCTAAACATCCATAATTTTATTTTACATAATGTCATGTTAGATTAGGTGCCTCACACAATCTTATGCCAAAGGAAATTACGGAAAATTTGGGTTTAGAAATAACAAGACCTTATAAATACATTTACTCCTTTGATTCAAATAGAGTAAAATGCCTGGAATTAATCAAAGATCTATGTGTTATTCTCACTCAAATCCCAGCCAAATTTTTTTCATGGACATTGTTGTGGTTGATATTCCTCCTAATTGTGGTGTTCTTTTGTCAGGTTCATGGGGAGAAAAATTACAAGGTACATTAAAACTAAACATGACATATACAAATATTCATGTTTTTGGCCAAAAAATAAAACTATATAGGGAAACCTTTACGAAATATATGATGAGTATCCAAGACAAACCCAACAATTATCATTTTTACTTTGTGGATTCATATATGGATTCTTTCATCTTACACAACGATATTTGTTTGGAAAAAAAGGATCATGTTTTAGACATCAAACGAGAAAAGAAAATTATTAAATAAGAATAAATGGAAACTCAACAACAAGAAAAACTGGATGGGACCACATTTCAAAGAGAAATGGATATATATTTTTCAGACGAAAAGGACATATTAATTGTGATATATTTAGATGAAATAATTGTATTCTCCAAAATAGATGAGGATCATTTACAACATTTGAAAATTGTTTATGAAAGATGTAGAAAATATGGCATATCCTTAAATCCAAAGAAATATCTGTTTGGTTTAGAAGAAATTAAATTTATATTTCATATCATTTCAAAAGATGGTATGAAATTGATCCCAGTAGAATTGAAGCAATTCTGAAAATTGAACATCCAAGAAACAAAAAACAAGTACACTCTTTCATTGGCAAGTTAAATTTTCTAAGAGGATTTATACCTAACTTGGTTGAACTTCTAAGAGCTATAACTAATATGATAAAAAGAGACATTTAACTAAGATGGAACTTAGAATCAAAACAATAATTTGATCAAGTAAAAGAAGCATTAACATGAGCTCTTGTTCTCATTAGTCCTGAATGTACAAAGGATTTCATGATTTTCTCTTTTGCATCTAAACATACTATTGCGGCAGTTTTGTTGCAGAAAACCAGCGAAGGACATGAACAACCTATTTCCTTCTTCAACAAAGCTTTGATATATGACTCATTAAAACACAATATCATGGAGAAACAAACTTTTGCTTTAGTAAAAGAAATTAAATATTTTAGAATCTATATTCTAAATTCTCATATCGTTTCGTTTGTCCCAAATGTTGTGGTAAAGGAAATATTTACACAAACTGATACTGATGGAAAAAGAGGCAAATGGATTGCAAAAATTCTAGAACATGACATTGAGATAAAACCCACTAAGCCCATAAAAGGTCAAGGGTTGGAAAAAATAATGGCTAAGTCCAATTTTCATGCTCTAGATATAAATTTTGTAGCTACACTTGATGAACAAGATATTAGGTGACTCCACATGTATCAGAAGCCTTTGCTACCTCCCCCTGATATGTAAACAATATTTTGTATTACAAAATTTACAAGCTCATCCTAGTTTAACCAAGAAAAAAGCTAGGGTTCTCAAGTTAAAAGATAAAAAATGTTGTATTTTAGATCAACATTTGTATTGGAAAGATACTAGAGGCATCTTACTAAACTACTTATTGAAAGATGAAGTAGATAAAGTGAAGCAGGAATTTCATCAAGGAGACTGTGGAGAACATTTATATTGGAAAACTACAACTAACAAAATTCTAAGGGCTAGTTTCTATTGTCCCTCATTGTTTTCAAATTTCCATTAGAAGGTTACAACATGCCATCAGTGCCAAATATTTGTAGGAAAGAGGAAACTCTTACCCTTGCCATCGAAACCAATTTTAGTTGAGGCTCCTTTTCAGTAATGGGGTCTGGATTTTATTGGGGAAATCCATCCAAGCTCTTCATCTCATAATAAGTGGATTTTAACAACCACTAACTACATTACCAGGTGGATTGAGGCCATTCCCACTAGACAAGCTACAGACACAATAATTATCTAGTTTTTGGAAGGTAATATCGTTTCAAGATTTGGTTATCCCAGTAAGATCATTGCTGACAATGTTTCTTCTTTAAAATCAAAGAAAATGATATACTTTTGCCACAAGCATAGGATAATATTAGGACACTCTACTACATGTTATCCACAAGGAAATGGGTTATTTTAGTCTTCTAATAAGATTTTAGTAAACATTATAAATAAATTATTACATGAAAATAAAACAGCCTGACACATGAAGTTGTTTAATGCTCTATGGGCTGAAAAAATTAGCACCAAGAAATCAATCAGAATGTCTCATTTCCAATTGGTATATGGAGTATATACAAGTTTTCCTACCTCCCAAGCAATCCTTATGCTAATATTTTTAAAAGAAACACAAGTAGAGGAAAATGACTTACAGAAAAGGATAAATCAAACCATACAGTTGTAGCAATCTAGGGAGGAGTTCTACAACAAAACCGAAGTGATTCAAGACAAAATAAAAAATACCTATGACATAGGGAATAAAGCAGATGATTTCAAATTCAATGATATAGTACTGAAGTGGGATGCAAGGGTTGAAGGAAAAGGAAAGCATGGTAAATTTGACAATCTATGGAAAGAAGTCAATAAGATAGAAGCTTACAAAGGTAACAATGCTTTCTTTTTGGAATATTTGACTGGAGAATAATTTTTAGGTGGTCTTGTCAATGGTAGGATGCCAAAACATTATTTTCCTCAATAATAGATGAGGTTTCATTCAAATAATTGTAAATATCATTTATTTTTATACTGCAAGTGTGGGTGGGTGAAATCAGAAATTAAAGCCCGAAGAGAAGGCCCTAAACTTCTGATGATTCGATGCCATATTTACAATAATCATATAGAATCAATTCAGCTATAGAAAATGACATAATACCCAATGGACAAAGGCTACTTATCTACTTCATTCTTGACACCTCACAGGGAGGATGCCATCGCCATTAAAGCCTATGCTAGGGTCCTATGATACATAGGATAAAAATTTTATTTTCTATAAATTTTATTGTATAGGATGTTGTAAATAATATTCCATCCTGTAAATTATTTCCAAAGAAAAAATAAAAGAAAAATAAAATAGAAAAGGGGATACAAAAATAGAAGAAAATGTGAAAATAACAAATATGAAAAATCAAAAAATATGAGAAAAATCTAAAAAAATGAAAATACCCCAAAAAATTAGTGAGCAAGTCTAAATGCCACTCAAAAAAAAAATAAAAAAAATGTATTAGTAATACCTTAGGAAAATTTTAATAATGTACTGCTAGTTAAAATGCAACATTGGAATTTGGTAAATAGGATTTACAAGTTTAATCACACCGTTTAAGTGTGATTAGGCTTTATTAAAAATGTAATTAGTTTAGAATAAGTGATTTTTTTATCACACAATGTAACCGTGGTTAAATTAATTAAGTTAGATTAAGTTGATTAGCCACGTTCTTTAATCATGGTTTATTAAGAAAATATATTCAAAATTGTGTTGTAAAGTACTTTTTATATAGTCTCACCACGAATTTTTATGTTAAGTGGAATGAAGTTGGCTGACATGACCTTTTGTAGGCTAGTGAAAAATATTGAGCATTAATCGACGGCCAAGATATGGCCTGCTCAGATCAATGGGGAGTCATCCACTTCAGGACCCCCCATCTCCTTCGACGTTTAACCACGTGGGGTTGGGGGGGGGGGGTGTCCGAAAAGTGGTTTACCATTTTTCCACAAGGAAACCACCCAAGTGCTTCACACCCCCCCTCCTAATATTTCTTACAACCCACCCCCCCCAGAAAAACCACTAATCCACCTCTGCTCCATCTCCCCTCGCCACGTCTCCCTAACCCGTCCACTCCTTAACTACCACATACCCTTATTTCTCCCAACTAACATCAATTCTCTCCCACTATTACACTAACCTCATCCTGTCACCTATCTTGTCCGTTACACCTACCCGTTGAACTACCCGTTCACCATGTGAATGTTCCTCATCCTCAATGAACCCGTGCCCTAATGGCCTCAGCTCAATGATATATATATATATATATATATATATATATATATATATATATATATATATTATAAAAAACCCAAAACCCGACTAGTGGCCCCCTTTCTGCATTCTATTCCCAAATTTTTTGCAGTAACCCATTAGCTAAAATCTATCCACCGCAGCACCTAGTCAGCTACAGTAGAGTCAATCACATCCAACCAACCAAATTACCAAAATAACAATATATCAGCTAAATTTTCCCAGATAACTCATTAACTATGTTTATTTTTGTTTTAATCATGGCTCCTAAAGGAAAATCGAAGCAAATTGAGGAAAACCCTATGATACTTGTTACATGTTATTTTGTCACCATGACATGTGAATGTATATATAGGTTCATCACTACCTATATTATGCTCCCTTAGAGGTCAAAAGCCCTAATGTTCCTAAACCAAGTCTTGGAACTGGAGAAAAGCTCATTAAAACCATAAAAAGTCTAACTCTGCACTTTTCCTAGCTCTTTCCTGTGGATCCACATATATTTTCTCTATAGCCTGCAACACATCCCGCACGTTTTGCTTATAAAACCTACGGACCCCTGTAAACAACCAAATAAAGGAAAAAGTATGTTCTAGAAGACCAGCTGGACGAATATTCTCCCAACTAAAGGCTTCTAGAGGCACGATCAGTACGGGCTTTATCCCTCCACTCATGGAGCTCTATCCCTTCACTCATGGAGTTTATCCCCTGGTATATGGAACTCAAATCCATTTATGAGAGGAATCCATCCCCCTCTTCATGGAACTGAAATTACCTCCATTTCCATATAAATAGAGCTCATGTTTCAGTCTCAAGGGTAGACGGTAGCTTGAAAATGGTAGATTGTGAATGATAGACTATAGCTAATTGCTGGAGAAATTATATGAAATCATATTCTTTGTGTGAGTTACCTTTTACATGAGAATGATCACAAACTCATGTTCATAACTCTATACTCAAAGAGAGAAGCTTGTCAAACTGAAGGGAGGACGGTTGTTTAGGACCCCAGAAGAACCTGTATAATATCAAGGTGACGAGTTGTAAGGTTACTTCTTATTATGCAAGTTAATACAAATGCATTCCATTTTCTCATCGAATTGTTCATGTATCTATTTGAGTAATTCAATTATTATATTCCTTAATCACTGGGATAGATTATTGTTTTCTCAATTATTATATCTTGCAGGTGCTTTTAATCCTTTTATCTGTCTTTTATTTTAGGTTTCACATGTTGAAGTGACCTCTTTTGGAGTGAATGGATAGAATATTTTGGCAAGCATTGGACTTTAGATAGGGGCACATCCTCGTACTTTGTTATTAATAATTGTGAATCACAAATGATCTAGAGAAAATGGTTTGCATTTGTTTGTTTGTTTCTAGATATCCTTAGGATACTAGGGAGATCGTTCTTTCCCGCAATAAGGATTTATCCGTATAAAAATACCACTAGTTTTCGAACTAAACCACTTACCCCTCGTAGATGATGAATATAAATTCCTCGAAATAGCCTGTGAATTTGATTTATATGAGCTGCATAACTATATAAAACAAAACCACATCAATCACAGTGATGAATTAGCGTTGTGGGACTCCTTCCTGTCGCAATTAATTTTCCCCCAAACCCACCACTTTCCAGATTTTTTAACATGGTGCCACTCTAGGTACATTCCCAGCCAAGAAGCCATTGTATCCCAGAATGGTGATATCCTTTTCACCATTACTCTTGAATCAATTAACCAAATGCAGCAAATACCAAACAATGAATCTCTCAAACCATTCTCAGAAGAAACCCTTATGGAATTGTATAAAAATATCACTTTTCCTAATAGAGCCAAATTTTTTGAGATTTTCCTGCCTGAAGATTCCTAGTTGTTAGTATGAATCCTTTGTCGAAGTGTACGAAAAAGGACCACTTTAGCTACGCATAACTAATAGCCCTAACAACAAAAGTGGCTGCCAATATCTTCAGATCTGCAGTTAGTTGAACATAAAAGAGCTGCAAAAACCAGATCTATGCATGGAAAGACATTAAGCAGAAAAAACAGGGGTTTGCTCCATATACCAATAGACAAGACAAGAACAATTTTTGAAAGAATTTTTATATTAATTGGGCACCTGGGAGGAAAACAAGAAGTCGTATTCAATTCTCCTCAGTGGGATGGGTTCTTGGAAGTCCTCAGCAATTCAGATCTAAGATTTCTCTCTCTTGTTGGTGTAGAAAACCCACACAAAGAATGGAACTCAAAGGGAGCTCACACAGCAAATGGCAGAAAATGGTGACCAAGTGTATAGATCCAGAGTGATCTAATAGGCAACAAAAGGTCAAGAATGGTAGGAAAAACCCTCCTATTTATAACAAAATATTGGGTCATTCAAGATCTTGGTGCATGGGTTAACCAGATCTAGATCCACTTTTTATGGAATATTTTATTATATTTGTTGGAGGGAAAAGGTATTTGACTTGGGTCAAATCCCTTAATTGTCAAAAATAAATAAATAAATGATTTATTTATCTTTTTAAGGAAGTGATCAGAAGATAATCAAATAAATAATGATTTATTTAATTATTTAAGGAAGTGGTTGAAAAATAACTAAATAAATAATGATTTATTTAATTATTTGTGGGTAATTTGGTCATATTTAACAAGGAATATTATCTAAATAAGATTTAAATAATTATTCCTAGAAAATAATAAGATAAATAAAGGTTTATCTAATTAATTTCTTTGTTTTGGGTTAAACATGACTAGGAATAATAATTAAATTATGGTTTAATTAATTATTCCATGAGGAAAATCAAACAAATATAGGTTTGTTTAATATTTCTTTTTGGGGTTTCCTGTTTTAACATAGTGAAAGCAGTTTTACTTAGGGTAAAACTGGTCTTACATGGTGTACTTGGGTCCATCTAATGATAATAGGTTAGATGACCAAAAAATGGTGTAACACTAGTTACCCAAAAATAATCCCCCATACCCTACCTCTATGTTTCCTAAGATGACAAAAAAAATCATCTCCATAGTTTCTTGTCCCTTAGGTTACCAATCTGATCAATGGGTAAATGAAGTCATCATGGGCTTCCTATAAATCCTCTCAGAGGATGAGAAGCCTTCCATTCTATTTAGTTATAGTGAATTCCTTGCTAATGTGACCAACGAACAATTGTTAAAATTTTCTATAGAAGGAAGTTTCAAATATTCCTCATTATTCGTCTATTTATTTGTGTTTTATCAAGGAAAAAGGTTTCCTTTTTCATTACAGAGGTTAGATGAACAAGGAGAAGCTCAATGAGTGATTCATTAGACTTCCCTAGTGAAGGAACACACCATTGAATTCACCTACAGTGATTTTGTTGAACAGTTCCTATACACATCTACTTTCTTGTTGAACAATTATATTCAACCAAGAATAGGGCGAGAGATAAGAATATATTTTCACCTTAATGAGCAAACGAAGATAGGGGAATAGTACTTGTACCAGAACTACACAGAAATAAGGGTGTATGGGTGTGAATTTCCCCCATAGAGGTTGTCAAAATTTTTCCATGTAAGCATATTCTCATTATAATATATAAGACATATGATCAATATGGATGATATCCATTTTGTGACAACAAAGAATAAGTCTCAATTCAAAATAAAAACACATATTGGATCATTAATTTGCAATACCAAGGTAGGAGGCAAGGACGTTGACTTACTATTGAAGAAAATGAATTTTAAGCTCAGTTTAAATAGGTCATATGACCCCTTTGGTATCATTTCCAAGCTAATATTAGAACAAAAAAATACTCCCTACACTCACACTCCAAGACCAGAGATAGATAAATTCATGAATCAAGAGAAATGGGAACAAAACACTCTACAAGATGTAGAAGAGTAGGTATTATCTACAACAACTTCACAAAGTCCATTTCCTCAAGAGAAACAAAATAAAATATCAAGATATAATGTCTCTCCTCCATTCACAAATATTTCAGCAAAAGAATTTCAAATCTACAAAAAGAAGCAGAAGAACGGTCTAACAAGAACCTATGCTACAACTTTCCCAAGGGCTGAGGATATTTTCAGAGAATATCCATCCTCCTCAGCCTCCCAAACCCCTCTAGATACTATTCAAATAACATAGTTGGTTCATGACCAAGTTGAACCAAATATTTTTGCTAAGTACAAAGATATCAAGAAAAGGAATGAAATTATTAAGGCTACTACTTATGCACAATTTTGGAAGAAAACATCTGTTGGAAATATGATGCAATGTGTTTTCCTTGATGGCAACCTACTTGATGGAACCTACTTGATGAAGTTTTCCTTGATGGAAACTGACTTGATGAGTTGTCTTTGGATAGCAAACTATGTGTTAAAGATGTAAGAATGATGTATCTACAGTTCAGTTCAGATGTGACAGAGAAAATACTTCCAGTAAGTGCCAGAGAAATGATAAATATACTATGTCACAATTTATATGCGATTTTGTAAAGTCCAAGTCACGTATGCATGCAGATAAGTACGTCCCAAGTCGTGTATGCCCTTTTGCACTCCAAAATTATAATACTAAGGGGCATTACCACGGTTTTGGCACACAGTATTGAGCGTTGTATGGTTTATTTGATTCCGTCCAAGAATAACATCGTTGTTGTGTGGTTTTGGCTTATGGTATTGGTAAAAGCTAAATCTACTTAAGGAGAAGAAGATCATAGTGCAAGGTGTGCAAGTGTAAGGGTTTTTGATGAATAAATTTCTCTAAGGAATATCTACATGGAAGAACTCTGTTCTTAATTGATAGATTTGAATCTATGCTGCACCCATGGATATAACGATGTTTCAAGATATCTATATCTAACGATAATGAATCTCTAGTTTGATCGACTGACAAAATCATGAAGAACTGGCGCAAGTCTGCTGAAGAAAAAGAATAAATCTGGGTAAGTTTTATAGATCTAGTCTGTTCTACAAAATTTATTTTTACAGATCTATACGCTAGTTGGTTTCATAAAAAGCGTGTATATACGCAGGTTCTCTTCATGAAAAGCGCATATGGCAGTTAGGGTTTCTGAAGAATAAAATACACAGAAGTATACGCGGTTTGGTGTGCAGGAAAGCGCATATGTACGCGGATTCAATAAAGAAAAGTAGTGTATGCTATTTGAATTAATGAATGTTCAGGGTTGAGATTGTATCTGCATATCTATTCTGAAGTCTGGGTTATTTCTGATATTCTGGTTACAGTGGCCTCACAGTTCTATTTAAAGTATTGGGCAAAGTATGTTTGTTGATGTGAAGTGAACGGTTGTGTTGAAGCTGTTTGATCTAGTATGAAAAATGATGAAACATGGTCTGCAGTGGGTCTGAAGGTTGAAGTAGAAGCTTTCAGCCAATAGAAGTCGGTGTTGAAATTAGGGGGTCAAAGCTCCCTTCCAGGAGAGGCTGGTAAACGAGATCAGGGGGTTGGATCTCCCTTCCAGTTGCAACTGGAAAACAAGAGAAGGTTGCAGCCTTCTGCAGGTAGAAGCTTGCGTACTGGTATAAGTCTGCATCAGTACTATGTTGTAAAAAAATTTCTATATAATAAAGATTGAAGACAGAGACGATAGCAATGGTGGTTTTCTCTTGAATTGGGTTTCCGCCTTAAATATTGGTGTTCATGTGTGTGATGCTTTATACTGTTGATTACTGCTCATAACTTCTAATTATCTAGCCTTATTCATAACTGATAAATCTGTTTAAAAGACTGTTCTTGAGAAATTCTCTAAATCTGAAAGGTAAATCAGTATACACTAGTTTCCTTCTATATTTCCACATATATACACTAGTTCAGTTCATAAAAACCACGTATGGAAATCTGCTCAAAGAAAAGGTTGAATTTATTCTAAACACTGATTCACCCCCCCTCTCAGTATTTTTCCCAACAACAACAACTTCTCAACATACGCTTCTTTCAGCTTTTGACATAGAAAAAGGAAAAATGTAGATTTCTTTCCTTCAAGTAGCAGTTCCTTTTCCCAAGAAAGTAGATGATTATAAGAATAATATCTTCACCTTTGATGTTGATCAAGTTCACCCCTTTGATCAAATGGATATGCATAAACAAACAGATGAAATGTTATGCTCAACATTGGCAAACATTGTTATGATAGCTTCAAAATTCCAGGTACTACTCAACAATATACAATCTCAGTTGAAACTTAAAAAGATATCCTCATTGGCCAAAGACACAAAAATCAAATATCTGGAGGATTTGGTAATAAAGCAGGGATATGATTCCAAATATGTAAAGGCATTCGAAGATATTGTAAAGAGAAAAAATGCAAACATTGGAACACTCATAAAGAAACTAAAACTTCCATCCACAGAATATGCTCAAGCAAAGGAATTTCGGCACTTAGAGCAAAAAAAAGGACAAGGTTCTGAGAATTATGCTCAAAAATAAAAGTTCTCATAATGACACAAAACATGAATGATTGTGTAGTGTTCGTCATTTTGAATCTGACGCAAATTGTTTCATGCGAATTGGACTTCGTATGACTTCATAAACGAGTTCTGCCCATTTTCCTAAATAGGAAAATTTGGCAAAAAATTATGCCAACAGGGAGCCCAGCCAGCAGTCCCTACTGCTGACGTGGCATGCTACCTGGGTAGGTCAACATGTTGGTCAACCAATCTCTCCGGTGAATGATTTGATGCCAAGTGGCATAGTTTGGTTGGTGTGTCTTTTTTGTGTGTTGGCAAGTTTTTAGTGGTTGTTAGAAGGCAAATGAGGAGGAGGCACGTGTCTCAACTTGGGGTCGCCATGTGTCCTCCTCACGGAAGTGTAAAACTTTTGTTATAGACTCAATGAAATAGGTTTCAGGAGCAGAAAAACATTGCAAACACATCAATTTGCAAATCTGAGCATAATATAGAGGCCCAAGTCATGGAAGTTGGACCAAGGAGATGTAGCCCAAGAGGGGTGAACTCCTTCATGAAATCCCTCTATGGATTTTGTGTGTGGTTATGTACTGTAATTTTTATTTCTAATTTTTCAGTCTTTGTTTTATGTTAAATTGTTCATAAAATTAACATAAAAATCACTCATGAGACTCAGTAACTTGCAAGAGAACTTGAACCCTTAAGCACATGTAAAACATTTGTTTCAAAATATGAAAGAGGAATTAGCACAACATTACTAACATACCTTAATCATATCATTTTGGTACTAAGATATTTAGGTTTTCTATGCAAGAAGGGATCTAATTGTTTGCAAGTTTGTGTCATGCTTACAAGGTTAAAACTCAAAAGAGGAGAAGGGAATTTGGTTGAAAGCCTTGCAGTTGACTCAAGAGGAAGAAGGGAAAGGCTACCAAACTCTTCAACACCAGCACATCCTAAAATTTAAATTGAGTCTTCAGTGAGAATTTATCATGAAGGAGAACCCACTATGATAGAAGAGGAGAGAGCATTCAAAAAGGAATTTTTTGATATGACAAATATGGTAAAGGTCCTCTACGAGGAGAGGAATTTAAGGATGCAAGGAGAAATTTCAAGGCATCATAGAGGATAGTGTTCTCCAGGAAGAGGATTTCATGAATATGGTAATAAAAAACCATCCAATCCACCATCATCCTCACCACCATCTTCACCTTCCTCTTCATCATCTTCCACTACCACAACCCTTCCACCTGTTCATACACATACTTCAAAAGCAACTAGTAAATCGCCCTTACTTAAACTTGATGTTATATTTTAGCTACCAATTTATAATGGTGAATTGAATGTAGAGAAGTTGGATAATTGGATTTTTTAGTTGGAGGTTTATTGCAGAATTCAAAACCTTCAGGAGGATGGCATAAAGATTCAATTGGCTTCCTTGAGAATGGAGGGTGTAGCACTTGTTTGGAGGGAAGCAAGAACACAAGATGAGATTAAAAGACAATGGTAAGATCTCACTTTCTTGATCTAATTTCATTGTTTCCATTAAAAGTGCATTTTACCCTCTATCTTACATGCAAGAATCCATTATGAACTAGAAAAAATTTAGACAATTGAAAGGTCAAAGTGTGCAATATTACACTCAATAATTTAAAAAAAGAGCTCTTATATTAGGTGTTGATTTGCATTCTCAAGATACCTTTTTGAAATATATAGGGGGTTTACATAGTTACATTAAACATACCATCCTCAGGTTTAATCCCACTACTATAGATGAGATCTATGTGCAAGCTACACACCTTGAGGCAAGAGGGGAAAATGTATCAGAAGAGGGTAAAAAGAAACCATTTAAGGGTGGTGAAAAAGAAAAGGGTTTCAAAGGAAAACAAAAGAAAATTTCATCCATAAAAAATGAAGGGGAGAAAAACACATGTAAAAAATGTTCCAAAGAGGTTTATGATGAAGCCCACTATTGGAAGCTTCATTTAGAATTGAGGCATAAGAAATTCAACAACAAGGGGAAACAAAATACAATCGCTACCACACAATAGGATCTTAGATTTGACTCAGGTGATAAGAAAAAAATTGCATCCATGGTCACAAAGGGAAAAGAATCCATAACAAGTACTAGTTCATCAAATTTTCACAGTAACACTCCAAGTGAAGAAACAAGAATAGAGTTGTTTCAAGTAAGAGTTTTCTCAAAACATACAAAAATCAACACTTTATTTGATAGTGGTGTTAGGTTCATGTGATTTGGAAAATTGGTAAGACCAAATGCACAGGGTAACATTAGATCAGTCTTCGGAGTCCTAGGACCTAGCTTTCCTGGACTCAGAGAGGGCTCTCTCTATTTTGTGTAAAGGATGTGAACTTGTTTGCTTTTAGGGTTTTATTTTAGGCTAGTTGTTAAGTGTAGGGTTTGTTTTTTTTTTTTTGGTTGGGGAAGATGATCAAGTAGAATAGATGGAGTGAGGAAATCTTCAAGTCATTGGGCTATGGTGTCAATAAAAGTCTTGGAATGTTCAACAATGAATCAGGGACCATCACAAGGCAAATCTAGCATGGTCAAATGGATTTTCAAGGTTTGTGTGAGATGAAATGAACATCAAGTTTGTGAAAAAAGTAGGGCAGAGGGAAATTAAGAATCCTTTGTCAAATACTTTAACAAGAAGGGCCTTCAACACTATTTAGCATAAATAAGTAATCATAATATAGGTCACACCAATAACTCTTTGATTAAATTCAAGAAAATAAGAATTTAAGACAAACAACCCAGTGAACTATAGAAGGCGAGAAACTCATTTAAATTCTAGTGATTTCACCTTCAAGGTTAGAAAACATTTAAGATAAACATATAACTTTAATCAAAGAAGAGGGAACTCCTAAACATCATTGATCATAGCCATAAAGATCTCCAAAACAACTATTCAAGCATGGACAAAGGGTATGATTGAAACATAGCCTCTTTGGCAAAACCTAATTAGTGGTACTTCAAATAAATATCTCAAAAACAATGTTTTAGTGACATCAAACAAGTAGGGCTAACCATAAAAAATCTTTGATATCTACTGTATTGAACCATTCATTAGATAAAAAATCTTGGGTGGGCCTAGAAAGAGACTAAGAATTCTCTAAACTGACCTAGCAAAGGAAAACATAGAGGCAGTGAAGAACAAACAGAGCTAAGGTGCATTTGAAAAAAAATTCTTAGTCTAAAAACTTTGTCCTACTGCAATATAGAAATATGAAACAACATGATACATAAGAAAACAAGAACTTAATAGAAGCACATCAACATTAACCAAGCTCAGGGATCCTGCAAGCAAGCCTTCTCCATCATCAATCAAAGCAAGCCATTCACAAACACCACAACACCAATTTCTTCTTCAATCTCCCAAAAACCATATATTTCTCTCAATATTCATCAAATGCCAACTTTTACAAAAAATCACTCATGCTCTATTTATCTAGAAAAGGATGGAAAAACCCTAACTTGGGTTTGAAAATGTCAAAAATAGTCATAAATGTCATTTATGCCCAAGAGACCATGCAAGGCCCAAGGCAGAAAATATCTCATTAAATAAATGAAAAAAACTAACTCCTAGCACCTAAATTTAGAGTGATTTGCCTCAAAAAAAACTAAAATATCATTTTTCCATTAATGAGTGTCTTTTGTTGAATTTTTGGCCAAAAAAGCACAGTGAGGTCTGAATGCGTAGCACCTGCACAGGAGAAACTGGGTCCACTTGCAGCCAAGTTTTTATGACCTTCCCGATGTCGGAATTCGCTCTGTGATGGCCAGTTGGAAAGCCTGCTGAGTCTAATTTTAAAAAATTCCTTTGTTTTTCTGATTGGAATATATTTACCCATCCAAAAAGGAAATCTCCCAAAACTGCTCTAGGCGCAACGCCAGGCCTGAAAATGAGGCATAAAGGTGAAAAAAGAGGTGTTTTTAGCCTTTTGACGGACCAAAAATGCTCCAAATGATCTGAAATTTGGTGAGCTTACTGTAATTTAGGCGAGGATTCCAAAAATGCAAATTTTTCCTTCTGAGGATGCCTAAGTTGAAAGTGTAGCACCAAGGGTGTTGCGCCTAGAGGCCTTAAAATTTGCAAAAAACCAAAATTTGTCAAAATTTTCCCAAAATTGGTGGTCGTATTCCTTATGGGGTTTGAGAGGCTTGTAGAGAAGCTTCAACCAATATTCGAAGTTTTCTTGGTGTTTTTCCCCTTTGATTTCTTGTATTTTGGCATGGGCCTTTTTGAGTTTAGCCCTTGCAACTTGGTTTCTCCAGGCATAATAAATGAAAAAATAGTCATAAATGTCATTTATGCCCAAGAGACCATGCAAGGCCCAAGGAAAAAAATATCTCATTAAATAAATGAAAAAATAACTCCTAACACCTAAATTTAGAGTGATTTGCCTCAAAAAACACTAAAATATCATTTTTCCACTAATGAGTGTCTTTTGTTGACTTTTTGGCCAAAAACGCACAGTGAGGTCTGAACACGTAGCACCTGCACGAGGAAACTCGGTCCACTTGCAGCCAAGTTTTGATGACCTTCCCGATGTCAGAATTCGCTCTGTGATGGCCCATTGGAAATATTTCTGAGTCTACTTTCCAAAAATTCCTTTGGTTTTCTTATTGGGATATATTTACCCATCCAAAAATGAAATCTCCCAAAACTGCTCTAGGCACAATGCCAGGCCTGAAAATGAGGCAGAAAGGTGAAAAATGAGGTGTTTTTAGCCTTTTGACGGACCAAAAATGCTCCAAATGATTTAAAATTTGGTGAGCTTACTGTAATTTAGGTGAGGATTCCAAAAATTCAAAATTTTCCTTCTAAGGATGCCTAAGGTGAAAGCGTAGCGCCAAGGGTGTTGTGCCTAGAGGCCTTAAAATTTGTCAAAATTTTCCCAAAATTGGTGGTCGTATTCCTTATGGGGTTTGAGAGGCTTGTAGAGAAGCTTCAGCCAATATTCCAAGGTTTTCTTGGTCTTTTTCCCCTTTGAGTGCTTGTATTTTGGCATGGGCCTTTTTGAGTTTAGCCCTTGCAACTTGGTTTCTCCAGGCATAATAGTTGGTCATCTTACTTTGGAGATCAAGATCTTTATTGGATTTATCCAATTTAGCCTACAAGTGTATGTTTTCTCTTTCTAACCAAGGCCCCAGATCATGTTCTGTCTCCATGGCAAGTAGCTCACTTACATGGAGCTGCTCTGCCAAGGCTGATCCTTGTTCTATTTGTTTTGCCAAGGCCTTCTTTAAACCCATGGTTCTTGTTCTCCTCCTAGACTGCCCTTCTTCATCTTCACTTTCCTCATAGGTGCCCATGAATTCCTCTAGCTTTACCTATGCCCTCTGAGCTTTTTTCCAGGCTCTGATTTCTCTAGCCTCATATATGGAAATTTGTGCCCCTAGCTGCATGTTCTCCATCTCAAGGACATCATTCACACTCTTGGCCTTATCTAGATTTGCTTGAAGGTCTTCAATTTGGGCATTTTTGTTCTGGAGGAGAAAGTTTGAGATTATTGCTTCATTTTCCTTGTCACTGTCAATATGAATGATTTCAAACTCTCCCCCAACCTCATGTTGATCTTCTTCTTCTTCCACTATCTTTTCTTTGCCTTTATCTAGTGGCTTAGTGGATGTGGAAGGCATGGCCCCTTACCTTTTTGATGCAATAAACACATGGCTTTCCCCTCTTTGGTATACCAGTGAAAAGGGCTCGACTCTGCTTATTTTGGTTTTTTCATCATGGCTACCATCATTTGTTTCCATGTCTTCCTCTTCATCACCTAGACTATTACTTACCTCTTTGCCTTTAACATTAGCCTTACTTTTAGCCTCTTCACTAATTTTTGCACTTTAATTTTGTTCCTCATTGTAGCTGCTTGCCTCATCATTGTTGCGATCTTCAGTTTTCAGTATCAACCTCTTCATTTCCTTCACTATTTTCATGACTGTCATGACTGTTTTGTTCCTCACTGTTGCTTGCTTCATTGGTATCCATGCTATCTTCAGCCTCTTCATTTTCCTCACATTTTTCATCTTCATTTTGGTTTCTCTCTTCATCATTTCCCTCATCTCTGTCATGAATAGGAGCCTCATTGTCTTGACTATCATTAGGGTTCTTAGTCTCACTACTATCCTTAGGACCATCCTTTGTTTCTTTTTCACTTGCCTCATCTTCATCATTATCCACATCCATGACTTCTGCTTCATTTCTAACCTCTTCTTCATCACTGCTAAATTCATTTCCACTGCCAACTTCCTCATTTTCTTCATTGTTATCCTCTCCCTCTGTTTCCATGTTTTTTGCTTCTTGTTGGCTTGACTCATCATCACCCTCATCTTTAGTTTGGTCTGATTCATTGTCACCCTCACCCTCATGGTCACTTGCTTGTTCACTACCACTTCCTTCTTGATCTGATGCATTAGGAGAAGATGAGGAAGGGAGGTTTTCTTGAGGAGATGATACTTGTGTAGATGATGAGGCATGATCAGTAGGAGGTGATGGAGGAGAAGAGGAAGGAGGATGAGGTGATGAGGATAAATTTGGTTGATGATGGGGTTGTGGGCTTGTGAATATTTCATGAGCAATGAACACCTCCCAAGGTATGCATTTTTTCTCCAACTGATGTAGCACCACCATCTTGATCAAGGAGTTGTGGAATAAACTCTGCATTTGCTGGGAATAAATCCTCCTTCATACAACAAAAGACATTGTGTCAATACTCCTATGCAAGTAGTAGGGTAAATGAAGCATTTTAACCCTAGTAAAATGCATGAGAAATCTGATATGGTAGGAGTAGAGCCTAGAGTATCTCCCCTCACATGTAAAATATTTCATGATGACCCTCATTAAGGGTGCATACCTCTCGAGCAAGTGTGAGAAAGGGAAAATAGTTTTGCCGCCTTCTTTGTACCTAGGCTTGAGAAATGGCTCATAGCATCTCATGTCTAACTTTTCCCTTTTGAACCATTTTTCACCAACATCAGGTATACCTGTAGCACTATAAGTGGCATCTGATGAGAGTTCAAAGGTCACCCCTGCAAAGCTTGATTTTTTGTTATGTAGGTTGAGAATGAATAACCTTGTGAGCTCTAGGTGATTTTGTACTTGTTGGACCTTTTCACAAAACTAGAAACAACCTACATTTTGAAAGCATTTGAGAATCATGGGAGAAGTAGTAAGCTCCACAATGTCTTGCGGTTCAAGCCTATTAACCTTCCCACCATTTTTATTTTTCCTCATAGGAACTTGGCCTCCTTCACCGCTTACACTCCCTTCTTCTCTTGACATGGTGATTAGTGCTTCCTTTAAACAACCCTAGGCCTCCTTGTGAAACTTTGTAGGAGGAGTGAAATGCAATGATGGTGAAAGGTCATTCTTGTAAGTGATTTAGATGGAGGTGTGGGTTTATGATTTATTCCCCTTTGAGCTTTGATGAAGGGTTAACTTTAACTCACTGTAATTACCCTAATTAACACCTTTCTTGACTGATAATTTCTTGCTTGGAGGTCAAAAGAGAGTGTTTTTCATGAGGACTTAGGTTTCCTAGTCTTTAGGTTTTGACCAATTTCCATTCACCATTAAATCATCAAATTCACTTAGAGAATAAAGGAAATATCCACCTACCAACCTTTGGTGTCTTTGCAGGTCCTTGGATGTAGCTTGGAGGTGCTCTTTTATGGTTATTTTGGCAATTTGCAAGTGGAGGAGGGTTTTTTCCCTAGGCGCAGCGCCTGAATGCACTATCATGTGTCAGGCCTCCTGGGCACAACGTCGGCACACTTACAGGCCTGTCGGGCCTCCTACGTGTAGCGTTTGAATGTCTTTTGGGCCTCTCAGGCTCCCTGAGCATAGCGCTGAAATTTTTTTGGGCCTATCGGGTAGTTCAAGGTGAATGAGTAGCGCCCACCTAAACGTGCAGTACATTCACCCGAACACGCAACACAGTGTATTTTTACATAGAGAAACCTCCCGAACACATAGCGCCGGGTGATGTAAGCGCAACGCTTGCATGAACACGTAGTGCCGGGTAACCTTACCCAGATTTTCACTAAAACTCGGAATTTTTATCCCTGAAGGCTTTTTACTCTTTTGCAAGTGAAAAATGAGCCAAGTGAAAAACACCATGACCCTTTATAGTCTTAGGAAAATAAATTTAACCCTTGTAGACCCACTTTCTAATGTTTTTGGTCTCTTTATCACTTTTGTTGATATAATTTTAGACCTTTTACAGTATGTGACTTAAAAACATTCAAATGGTCTTTTCCATTTCTAACCATTTTTCTTTGTTATTCTACAGGTTGTTGACATGGTGAACTTTGACTCCCTTTGGCCTATTGATGCCTTTAACCCTATGTTTTTTAGATGTTGTTTGAGTCACATGATTTGTTTTGTTTTGGTCTGTTCATGTCTTGCAATCACTTTCAGTCAATAAGTGTCATGAAAACCTTGAAATGAATCTCTTCCCTCTGATCTTTGGAACATGCTAAAAACACTTTGACAACCTTAGGCACTTGCATGGTGGCAACACCTTTTAAACCTCTCTATTCTTACCTTGGAGATTAAATTGCCTCTTGGTTGATGGGTGACTGAGGAACTTGTTTTCATTTTTCTCATTGATCTCTAAGCATGATAAATCCATCTTTGGCAAGTACCATAGTTTTGACAATTATGAATGTTATCTCCTTGTTAGGCCACTTCTGATTTTTGCAGGTGCCATGACATACTGATTTAGCCCTTTCATATATTCTTGGAGTTTTGACACATTTATTTATATAACAACAACCTCATGATCAGCTTGGATTTTCATCTTGAAACTCAAATCTATGCTTTTATCCCTTCGATTAGTGAGATAATTTACCTTGGAAAACCTTAGAAGTCACTTACAACAATTTCCTCAAACCTTCTGTCTGCTACCATGATGGAGGCTTAACAACTTCATTTTACCTTCTTTTGACCATCTTCATTTTACCTTATTTTGACCATATTTGTCACGACAAACTCCTTGGAATGAGTTTGGAATATTTGCAGGAAGTGATATCCTCAGGAAACCTTTTCTGCTATTATGGAGTCCAAACTTGCCCTTTTACCTTCTTAGATCATCTTACCAAAATCCTAGGTTTATGGGCTATTTGAGAAGAATCATTACTATTGTCTTCTAAGTTCTCTATAGCCCTTTCAAGTTCATTCATTTATGTTCAGTTCACCTCACCTTTTTCCCTTTTTCATTTATAATTTCTAAAAATCTTCAATTCATGCCTGGTTGCACTAGTTTGCCTCTATCCATGTGGTTTTATGCATTGGCTCCTTGCTTGGCACACTGCTGGCACAATTAGGCTTAGAAAACCTCATTTATCCTTGGACATAAACTACTCCTTGTCCTTTTGGTGTGAATGTATTTAAATAGGAGAATACCTCTCACCTTCCCAACTTTTATTGATAGTCACCTTGACACTCCTACAGAAATGTCAAAATGAACAATTTATCTTTACAGGACTTGAACTTGATAAGGTGATCTTCCTTGGAGATTTTTCTGACCTATCTTGTACAAACAGGTGTTGATCTTTTTTCACAATTGATTTGACTTCTAGCACATGAAAAATAATGCTTTAGAACACCAAGGATAACCCTACAACCCATGAAACCCTAGTGACCTAGTAGAAGGCTCTTTTGACTTGGTCTTTGACTGAAAGCTTGACTTAGGGTCTTCAGGTATGAAAAACAGGGTTTTTTGACAAACTGATGTATTGAAGACCCAAAATCCAATGTACTTGATTTATCTAAAGATCCTACAGAGATAGTTTTGAGACCATCAATGCTTGAGGCACCTACAAAACATGGGAAATGGTGGGCTGTTTGGCAATCCTAGATGGAAAGTGGAGGGGTTAAGCATAGGAAAAATAGAATACTGAGGTTATGGGTGTGAAAATAGGAAAAATATGAGTGGCATGAGCCCATGAGGGGTCTTTTAGGAGTGGTAGTCTAACCAAGGAATGGAAGCGTAGTAAACAAGTGAAAATTTTGTTTTAAGGATAATGAAGGTAGTGAGATTTATAAAACTCACAATGTTCATGGAATTTTATTTTTAGAAATCAAGGACCAAAATATAGTCATATAAAGATAGTAAAAATTATGGATGAATAACAGTGGCTCCACTTGGGGAGGGAAGCTCCTTTTCAGGAGTTGTCTAGAACCTCAGAGCTCAGATCTATGAGTTTTGAAGACCAATGCCTTACTTGTACTTGGCAGATCCCTCTCCCTTCATTTTCTCATGTTCTTTTGAAGCTATGATATCATAAAATCTGAAAAAAAATTATTGCTTCAATCTCAGTTCTACCTACCCATCTTACTTGGCCTAACAATTTTCTTCTTCTGGGCGCACTTGGACTGGCAAAACCTTGACATTCTTTTTCTTTTTGAAAGCAAAACAAACTATCTACTTGTACCCTTATCACTTCCAAGAGTTCAGATTATGCTAATGAACTCTCTTTTTTCTCTACCTATTCTACCCATTTTTCAAGATTAAGCTGTTAGACATGAAATTCCAAACATGATAAAACAAGGATTAAGCAATCTGATTTGCCATGGGTTTTTGCATTTGAACAAGCTACACACAGACATTATTTTGCATAATCAAAAAATAGAAAGAATGAGGCCTATTGTTACACCATTTTTTGGTCATCTAACCTATTATCATTAGATGGACCCAAGTACATCATGTAAGACAAATTTTATAAAATGAAGTGGCACCACTAATAGAAAATATGGTAATCTTTTATTAAGTTGTTTATGGTCACAACAGAAACCCATGTAGAAATATTAAATAAATATATATTTGTTTGATTTTCCTTAAGAAATAATTAGTTAAATAGTAGTTTAATTAATATATCTGGTTATATTTAACCCAAAACAAAGAAATTAATTAGATAAATCATTATTTATCTTATTATTTTCTAAATAATAATTGTTTAAATCTTATTTAAATAATATTATTTGTTAAATATGACTAGTTAAACAAATCATTATTTACTTGATTATTACTCAACCATATCCTTAAAATGATAAAGAAATAATTTATTTATTTATTATTACTTAATCACATCCTTGAAATGATAAATAAATCATTTATTTATTTATTATTTACAAATAAGGGGATTTGACTCAAGTCAAATTCCTTTTCCCTCCAACAAATATAATAAAATATTCCATAAAATTTGGATCTAGATTTGGTTAATAATATTTTAACTATGCATAATCTCTAGACTAACTCAATATTTTGTTATAAATAGAGATTTTCTATTTATTCATTTGTCACCTTTTGTTGCCTAAAGATCGCTCTGGATCTCAACTATTGGTCTGGCTATTGATCCATTATCATAGCCATATTTTTCCATTTTTGTCTGGGTTTTCTACACCATCAAGAGAGAGGAATTCTAAATCTGAAGTGCTGAGGAATTACAAGAACCCATACCATTGAGGAGAACAAGGAACACCCTCTTGTGTTTTCCTCCCAGGTGCCATTAATAAAAATTTCATTGGATATATTCTTGTCTCATCTATTGGATCTATGGAGTAAATCTTATTTTTCTACTGTTTAATGTCTTCTAATCCATAGATCTAGATTTTTGTAGCATTTTTCTTGATTATATAACTGCATATCTAAAGATATTAGCATTCATTTCTGCTGTTAGGGCTGTTTTTTATACGCAGCTAAAGTGGTATTTTTTCGTACACCTCGAATCAAGATTCATACTAACAATTGGCAACTCCACTCGAGTTTACCATTATGACCATTGTCGTTTTTCTGATCCTTTCATATCCAACTGCTTCAAACCCTAGGATTTCTCTTCAGCCCCTTGGTTTTCTTATTCTTGATGTTGTTTTTAACCCATAAAACCCTAAAATGATAAAAATTTTAACTTCCGCGTGTTTTCGGACCCATTGCGCAGGTGACAGACATCAGCCGCAGCTGAGACAACAATTTTTTTTGAAACCTATTGCTGAGAGTGCCAGAAGTGCAGGTCACACTTTTTTGCCCAAAACCTATGACCTGGACCTCCAGGGTGCACTTTACAGCCTAAAAATTGTGACCTCTGCTGAAAACAGGTCAAAAACTGTGACCTGGACTTTCTGCAGGGATTTTTCTAAAAGTTTTTTGGGTTTTACTGAGCCTCTGTTCAAGGTTGTCTGACCTCTGTCTCCGCCCATTTTGGACCTATACTTGTTTTGTTTCACTCAACTAAGTGGGAACCTATCCCCCTAGGGCTTCAATACCCTCCACTTTTTGTGGAAGAGTGTTTGCTGTTGCAGGTTGTCTGAAATTTCAGAGTCTTTAGCCATTTTTTCAGATCTGATACCTCATCTTTAGATTCACTTCAAATCGGCTTGTTATCCATCCAAATCACCTCATCTAGCTTTGTTTTGGTTTTCCTTTAGGGTGCACTCTGCTTCCCTCTTGGAGATAGCCTTTCACCACCTCTTGTTACAACAATTTTCCTCTGATTTGTTGTTGTCTTCTACACCACTTTCCAACAGAGTTTGTCTTTTAGATCTCTGCCCCTCTTGACCCTAGACCTATTAGCCTTTTTTAGGGTGTTTAAATTAGTTTTTTTACTCACCTATAGAATAGTCGTTGAGAGGCCCGCCTCCTTGGGTTTAGATTGGTGCATTATCAGCTATTTATTTTCTGTTTTGCAGGCCTATATACTGACATTTACAGGTTTATTTACAGCTATAAAACACACATTTTCTTTTTTCTCTACAAATGTATGGGTTTAAAAATTAAAATTTACACACTTTTACACACACACCAAGCGAAAAAGGGCTTGGTTAACACCACCAAGCAAAGACTCTAAAACATTGAAATCAGTTGATCCTGCACCTCCTTGCCCTTGTCGGTCTATTTTTCCTTTGTGCCGTGTTTGTGTCATCACCATTGCGCCACCAAGGTGTTCATTCCGAAGACTTCTTGGCCTTAATCCTCAGTTTTCGGTAGTGAGACTTACTCCTCCATAGAGGATTCAAGTTAGTCCTCAACCGAGTCCACACTCTAACTCTTTTTCTGGTCCTTTGGGTTCTCCTTCCTGTTCTGCCTTCAGTTCTCCCCCTGTCACCTTCACCATGTCTGGTGCAGGACCTAACACTGGTGGTAACCCTGGCCCTCCCGTCGAGAACACCACTAGTGGGACCGCAACAGACACTACCCCGGCTGCACCCTTGCTCCCTTTCATGGCAGGCCTCAGCCTCCCCGATTTCGACTAGTTGATAAACGACCCTATACACCATGACGCTAAGTGGCTTGCTATGCCAACAAAGCTCCCTTCAGACATCCTGTTAGTCATCAGTATTTTTTCACTTGTTGGTGATGACTAGATCCATAGCTGAGTTTTCTAGAAGCTGAATTCCATATGTCAATATGTCATCTAGAAAACCCTCATAAAAAAATTTTCGCCCTCTTACTTTTCAGTCCGCCCTTGTCAAAGTTAAAATCCATTATCACTATTTTTTCTAGCTTCAGCCCTACTGGTCTGCCCATCAGCTCCAAAAGGAAAAATCCAAGTCTGTTTCAAAAGCCTCCCCTATGTTAGGAAGTGGCGCTTTAAGACATTTTACCCTTGGCAATCATCAAAAGGCCAAAAAACCTTCATCTGCTACAGACCAATCATGACTGACCTCCCACTCTGCAAATCAAGTTGATCACAGCTCTAATTCGCGCCACTTACACACCCCTAGGTCTCAGCACTACATAAACCACAGTCTCAAGCTGATTATTAGGTGTATCACAGTGTTTTATGGATTCTACAAAGACAGGAAATATAAATTCATCTCAGGAGAAAATTCTTGAATCTACATTCATAAGAACAGTTGCTTCTCAATGTAAACATGAGCCTGAGATATATCTGCAAGACAGAGAGTTACTCATCAAGACCTTGCAGCTTCCTTTCAACATGAAAAGCTCAGTAAGAGAAAGACACCACTGTCACAGCAAACTGGTAATTTTTCATAGCCCAGAACCTCCTTCATTTACAAGCAGAGGGTTAGGGCGCCTCCTTCATCTACAAGCAGAGGGCGCTGGCCAATATTGACTTTAAGGATTGCAAAAGCCCAGGTTTTCTTTTTACTGAACAGTGAAACAATGACTCTAGGTTTTCTGAGTGTGAGTGATGATCATAATGGGGCTAGAGTCTGAAGTACGCAAGTTCAAGGGAAAACAGAGTTTGGTCTTGTAAAGGAAGTCATATGAAGTTTTCAAAATCATGTGAATTGATAAAACCTTGGAGAGACACATCATTAGTGAAAAAAATTCTAATCATAAATAGCCTGCTATTTCAACAAGAGAAAATTGAGGAAATGTTGACAAATCATGTCATTACACAGGCAGAAGAAAAGGTGGTTGTTTTTCAAAAGGTGCTAACCTCCCTACTCACAGAGATTATCTTTCAAATAGTTTGTCACAAGTTGACCAAGGCAAATGGTGACTTTTCAGTTCCCCTCAGCAAAGAGCAGTACAGTGAAACAATGACACCTTGACTAGGGTTTTTCTGAAGCACAGTAGTGATCACAGGCAGAGGTAAAAGTATTAATGTTTTCAATTTTGTTTGCTTACCATCATATCCAAGAAAAACCCTTGCCAGGAAGGCTTATCAAAAAATCTTCAGATACTCTGCCAAGTGAAGGGCCTCCTTCTTTCATGAGCAGATGGCCAAGGCATTGAATGTTTTTAAAGACTAATTGGTAAAAAGATGATGTTGTGTAACCAACTCCAAAGAGAGAAGAAAAGAGATATTCACGCCTTAGAAATGAGCCACTTCGAGGGGGCAACCTCCAATACATTACATGAATGAACAATTCTTGGATGATACAATTTACAAAACCTCCTTTCTATATATAGGAATCCATGGGGCCATAATGTAATCCTAGTGGGCCACAATGTAATCCTAGCCGACCTAACAATAATAATTTAAGGGCACAATAATAACAAAATGGGGGTTACAAGGGAACAATAATAACAATAAGGGGGTTACACTAACAACAATAAGGGACTATACTAGTAATATAGGGACCTAACATGCCCCTCTCCTTCAAAAAAGTGTTGTCCTCAACGCTTGAGTAGCTCTGGGTGCTTCTGTATAAAATTCTCATCCTCCCATGTAGAATCTTCGGTGGGTAAGTTCTTCCACTTGATGAGATACTCTAAAATTGATCGATTTCGTAGCTATAGAGTTCTTGTTTCCGTGACCGCTTCAGGTTCCAATATGATTTTTCCTTCCTCATCAAGTTCTGGAAATATTGTTTGAACTGGAAGATTTTCACCTATAACCTTCTTTAAGCATGAAACATGGAAAACTGGATGTACTCGCGAAAAAGCAGGAAGCTCCAATTTGTATGCCATAGAACCAATCTTTTGCAACACCTTGTAAGGACCATAGTACTTTGGTGATAATTTATTATCCTTCTTAGCTTGCTTGAGGGACATTTGTTTGTATGGTTGTAGCCGTAAAAATACCCAATCTCCTACATCAAAGCTTCTCTCGCTGCGATGTTGATCTGCCTGTTGTTTCATTCGATTTTGTGCCAAATTCAGGTTATCCTTTAAGAGTTGGAGAACTTCTTGTTGATGCTCGATGCGATCTTCCACTGCTTGAACCTTCGAATTTTCTCTTAAAGATGATGTGATGGATGGTGGATGATATCCATAAAGTGCCATAAATGGGGTCATTTTTGTTGTGGTATGGAAGGAAGTGTTATACCACCATTCAACGAGAGGTAACCACTTGACCCATTGTGTTTGTTTATCAGATACAAAACAACGAAGATATCCTTCTAAACATTTATTTACTATCTCGGTTTGACCATCAGATTGAGGATGATAAGATGAGCTATGAGCTAATTGAGTACCCAAACAAGAAAATAACTCCGTCCAAAAATTTCTAGTAAAAATGGGATCTCTGTCGCTCACAATAACCCTTGGGCTTCCATGTAGCTTTTGAATTCTATCCATAAATGTAGTAGCAACTATACTTTCTTTAAATGGATGAGATAATGCACAAAAGTGTGCATACTTGGTAAGTCTATCAACTACCACCATGATGACACTCTTTCCTTCGGACTTAGGTAAACCTGTGATAAAATCCATTGAAATCTCCTCCAAACGTTGACTTGGAATGGATAAAGGTTGTAGAAGTCCTGGGGTCTTAATTGTTTCCACTTTATTCTTCTGGCAAACCAAACATTCCGCCACAAACTTTCGAATATCAGATTTAAGGCCATCCCAAAGAAATTCTTTCTTCACCCTGTGGTAAGTTTTTAAAAATCCTGAGTGTCCTCCTAAAGGAGAAGTGTGCAATTCCAGAAGAATCTTTTGTTTTAGTTGGAATTCTTACAAAGATATAAGCGATCTTTGTACCATAAGGAATCATTTTTCCAACTAAATGTATCAGATGTACTAGGATCTTGCTGCAACTTTTGAATGGGTATCCATACATCTTTGTCCTTCTTCCATTCATCTCTTGCTTCAGTTATCCAATCTGGTTGGATAATAGAAATGGCACAAAGCAATGCTTCCACCTCTTCATTCTTTCTTGAGAGTGCATCTGCAACAACATTCAGCTTTCCTTTTTTGTAGATTATTTCAAAGTCGTAACTTAACATCTTTGTGACCCATTTTTGCTGTTCTTCTGACGATAGTCTTTGTTCCAAAAAGTGTTTAAGACTATCATGATCAGTTTTTACCTTGAAGTGTCTTCCCATTAGGTAAGTTCGCCATTTCTTTAGTGCATGTAGTATTGCTAACATTTCCTTCTCATAAATAGGTTTCTGTAAATACTTTCCTTTGATTGGGCGACTTTCAAAAGCAATGGGTCTTCCTTCCTGCATTAAAACTGCACCAATTCCATTTCCTGAGGCATCACATTCCACAATAAAGGTTTTTGTGAAGTCTGGTGTAGCTAAGACCGGTGCTAGGCACATTGCCTCTTTAAGACGTTCAAAGGCCTTGGTTGCTTCAGGAGTCCATGAAAATGCATCTTTCTTCAATAATGTTGTTAGAGGTGCTGCTATTCTCCCATAATTCTTAACAAACTTGCGGTAATACCCTGTTAACCCGAGAAATCCTCGCAACTGCTTTATGGTTGTGGGAACTTTCCATTCCTTTATGGCTTTAATTTTGTTAGGGTCCACTTTAACACCCTCGTGAGATACAATATGACCCAGATATTCCACCTCTTGTACTCCAAAGAAACATTTGGACTTTTTGCATATAATTGTTTCTCCTGCAATAGTTTGAGCACCCTGTCAACATGTTCAACATGATCCTTCCAAGACCTGCTGTAGATTAGTATATCATCAAAAAATACTAGCACAAATTTTCTAAGGAAGGGTTTGAAAATGGAATTCATCAACCCTTGAAATGTAGAAGGTGCATTGATAAGGCCAAAAGACATGACCAAAAATTCATAATGACCCTCATGAGTTCGAAATGTTGTTTTTGGAATATCTTCAGTCTTCATTCTAATTTGATGATATCCTGAATGAAGATCCAACTTGGTAAAATAAATTGCTCCATGTAATTCATCAATAATTCATCAATCACAGGAATGGGAAATTTGTCTTTAATGGTGAGCTTATTGAGCTCCCTATAATCCGGACACATTCGCCATGATCCATCCTTCTTGTGTACCAACACTAAAGGAGCAGAGAAAGAACTTTGACTGGGTTGAATTATACCCGCCTCTAACATTTCTGCAATCATACGTTCAATTTCGCTCTTTTGGAAGTAAGGATATCTATAAGGCCTGGTGTTTGGAGGAACACTTCCTGGAATCAAATGAATAGCATGATCATGATCACGAATAGGTGGGAGTCCTTTGGGAGTTTCAAACACCTTTGAATGATTGTCCAAGACTTGTTGGAGATCTGCAGAAATAGATGATTTTGATGTCGGAACTTCTAGTGAGCATAATTGTGCAATTACGCCTCGTTGTTCTTTCTTTAGAAGCTTTGTCACGCCATTAGAGCTTATTATCCTTCCTGGCTTCCCTTCAATACCCCGTAATTCGACTTCCTTTCCTTCTGAAAAAAATTTCAAGAAAAGTTCTTGAAAATTAAAAGCTACCGTCCCCAAAGATTGTAACCATTGTACTCCTAGTACAACATCAACACCTCCCATAGGAATGGAAAGCATTGGACTATTCAATACATATTCCCCCATGGTTAACTTGATATTATGGCATTTTCCAGAGAAAATTATAGTTCCTCCATTGCAACCATCACTTGACATTCTGGTGCTGGGTATAGGAAACAATTCAATTCTTTGGCTACCTTACAATGAATAAAATTATGGGTACTACCTGAATCAATCAACACTATTACCTTTTTCTTCTTGATATGTCCTTCTATCTTGAGAGTTTGAGAAGTGGTAATTCCTGCCAATGCATTACACGATATGGTCGGACTCATTTCTTCCTCTTCTTGGGTTGGTTCCTGGTGTATATCCTCTTCTTGTTCATTTTCTTCTTCCTCTTCACAATCTATGTAAATAATTTCTTCTCAGCACACTTATGACCTTTAGTGTATTTGCTATCACAACTGTAGCAAAGCCCTTTTGCTCTTTTTTCTTCCAATTGTTGTGGTGTCAACCTTGTAGGTTGTTGAAATCTAGGCGTAGCAACACTTCCTTCTTTATAGAATTGAGTGGTAGGCTTCCTTGTCACCATAATTTTACATTCAACTTTTCTTGCCAACCTGAATGCCTTCTCCAATGAATCGGGTTCCAAAATTCGAACTTCATGTTGGATGTTATCCTTTAAAGTGCCTATGAAGAGATCAATCCTGTGTTCCTCTGGAATATCAGTTACCCTTATATTCAATTTTTTGGAAGTCCTCAATGTGCTCCCCCACTAAACCCTTTTGTTTGAGATTTATCAATTGGCTAAAGAAGGTGTTGCTCTTTGTATCCTCATAATGTGCTATCATTTCCTCCGTAAAATTGACCAAGTGACAATTTTTTTACGGGAGCAAAGCCATCGATACCATACAAATGTATTTTGTTCTAAATGTAAAGTTGCAATGCGTACCTTTTGTGTGTTTTGCAGATTATGGAGATCAAAATATTGCTCCATCTGTAGTATCCATGTTACAGGATCCTTTCCATCAAACTTCCTCATATCCATTTTTGGAATATGGTGGTTCTTTCCGCCAACATTCGAGTTTATGGAATCATGATTAACATTTATTTTGTTCTCATCGGGAGGTTCTTCTCCTATATTTCCGCCATTAGGAATCATTTCTGGTTTTAAGCTTGTCATCAAGCCTTCCATGTATGCTTTTAGATCACTCTTCATGTTTTCCATGTTGTCTTTCATGTCATCCATCTTAGCTTCCATGTCTTTCTTCAAACCGTCCATCTTCACTTCCACGCCATCCATCTTAGCTTCCATTTCATTTTTTGTTGCTTTTTGCGAGAGTGAAATTTGTTGCACTTGCTCTTGTAATTTTGATAGATCATGTTTCAATTCTTCATCTTCATGAGTCATGGTAGAGCCTTCTAAAGGCTTAATGGGTGTTGAATTCTTTTTAGGGGCCATTTCAGACTCCAATATTGATATCTATTCTACAATAGGCCCTTGCAATCAATTCAACTTGATTCTTAAAACAAGACTTATGCAATTCGGAAAAAAAATACACACCTTTTACTAGCTTTGAGGAGCTCGATATTGAAATTGTATTATCTCTGTGCTTGAAAATATTTGATATCTGAAATTCAGCCCTGTAGTAGCCCTCTGAAGCTTCTTTCAAATGCCACAGGTCTGACCTGATTTTGATGCTCCAAGACAAAGTTGTGTCCAATCTCCCACAATGACCTAATTCTGGACTGGTTCAATAGAGCAAACTTGTACGACTTTCCACGTGTCACTTTTTCGTTCTTTGTCTCTGAAATTGGTAGCCAAGAAACTTCAGTATGTGCACTTGCAACCACTTTTTACGGCACTCCAATCCGATGCCCAGAGAGAGAGTTATTTAACTTTTCCCACGATAACCTTTTTGAGATGCAATTCAGGAGCCTGAAAAAGCACTACCTTCCACAGATCATATCTCCAAAAATATTGCGAACCAAGTTCTGAAATTTTTTTACGAATTTCCTCAGGCTTTCAGCTTCGCACCATATGAATTTCAGACTCTGACCTTTCGTAAAAAAAAATGTATAGCGCAAATTCCATGATGACCTGTTTATGAGCCTGAAAAAAAACCTAACTTCCACAGATGATATCTCCTCAAATATTGCGAACCAAGATCTGAAATTTTTAGAAAACCTTCCTCAAGATTTCAGCTTCGCACCCTAAAAATTTCAGCTTCTGAAGCATCGTAGAGAAAACGTTATAGCGAAAATGCCACGATGACCTGTTTGGAGCAGCGAAACCCTAGAATCCCAAAGCTCCGATACCAAATGTTGTGTAACCAACTCAAAAAGAGAGGAAAAGAGATATAAACGCCTTAGAAATGAGCCACATCGAGGGGGAAACCTCCAATACATTACATAAATGAACAATTCTTGGATGATACAATTCACAAAACCTCCTTTCTATATATAGGAGTCCATGGGGCCATAATGTAATCCTAGTGGGCCACAATGTAATCCTAGCCGACCTAACAATAATAATTTAAGGGCACAATAATAACAAAATGGGGGTTACAAGGGTACAATAATAACAATAAGGGGTTTACACTAACAATAATAAGGGGCTATACTAGTGATATAGGGACCTAACAGATGCAGTGGAAAGAGACAAAGAAGGAAAGAAAAAGTCATTACACAAGCAACAGATGGTGTTTATGTTTCAAAAGGTATTGGTTTTCCTGCTCATAGGGAAATGTCTTTCAAACTATACTTCATAGTGGACAGGAGACAATTTGAATATGCATGCCATTGATACAAAAGGGGGCAGTTTCCTTAGGAGAAGAGGCCACACAACACCTCACTTTCATATCCCAAGAAGTCTAAAAGAGTTCTTTTCAAGAAAACAGAGAAAGATAGTATGAATGGATAAGTTGTGATCTGAGTTTTGAAAACTTTGAAATGCATGGAAAGAAAATTAGCAGGCAAGGGCAATTTGAGTTCTATCACCAAGAGACATCACCTTTTTAATTATTGTTCATCATGTTCAAAAAAGGGTCATTTGGCATATGGTCATTATTTGGATGGTTTAAAACAAACACATCCTTTTATTATTCAAAAGGACAGAGGTATTGTATGATATATTTTGAGCAGGGAAGATTTTTGAAAAAGGAGCGCCTTTCTTAAATCAAAAAACCATAACCAAATCCAAATAATGTCAGTGATGTGGGCACCTGCAATAGAGAAAAGGTTGAAGAAGCTTTTGGAGACAGAGACTGTCAAAGCATGTTGACAATCCAAACCCTATCTTTTCAACAACAAAGCAGTCTTCATATTTTTTCAAAACAGTTTTGAAGTGGGTTTACATAATGAATATCATCAGCAAGGTATTATCCAAAGTTCGAATTTCGGTGTTTAATTGTCACCAAAAAGGACAAAATCAACAAGAACCACCCCTCAGACCTATATGCCTAAATGGACAGAGTTCTGGCCTTTTAAACAAAAAACTGTGTTTGTTTTCTTTGAAAAAGAGTTGAAAACTATATTGACATTTTTTAAAGGGCATAAATATTCTGTGGCCGAAATCATTTCAAAAAGGGAACACCTCTCAAATAAAGTCAACGAGTTTTCAATTTTCAAGAGATCCACCAAGGCAACATTACAAAGGTTAAAAAAAACGGAGCTGAATGTCAAGTTTACATTTCAAAAGGTTTAAGACCGTTGGGGGTTTGACATATTAAGGGAGTGAGGTCGAAGGGTAAATTTTTCATTTTCAAACTTCAAACCAAGCTCTGTACTACCCTTAGCATCGAAACAAGGAGGTTCGGGTCAAATTGCAGGAGTTTGCACTGTTTAAACACCGCGTGACGCGCCTGGAAAACCGCGCGACGCGCCTGGAAGGAAATCTGCACTGGCGGTAGACTGTCGCGCAACGCGCCTATACGCGTGCACGATGCGCCTGTACACGGCGCCCGACCCCGACCCGACAGGCCGCCCGGATAGTTTGTTGCGCGACGTTCTTTCTCTGAAGAGTGCCGCGCAGGCTTCAACACCTTCGGTTCATACGCCAAGCTACTCCAACTCTCCACAAGGGACTGTCATCAAAGTTTGAAGGTATTCTTATATGCTCTCCCCCTCGGTTTCAAAAAATTGCTAAGTGGCATGAAGGTTTAAGCCCAGTTTTCAAACTATGGTGTGAAATGAAAGGGTTGGAACAAAATTGCTGAGTTTGACCTAGTTTGATTATCATCATATATTTTCAGAAGCTGCCTATCAGGGTTAGGGTAAAATCAAAAGAGGGCTTATCCTCGTTTATCTTGCTACATCACCATAGCTGTCAAATGATTTTTCTATGAAAAATGTCCATGGGTTGAAACTGTGTTTGAATGATAAAAACACTGCTAAAGATGCCTATAGAGAGAACCGTGTGTTGAACTTCTCCAAATTCCTCATACCATAGCATACAGAACTTTCAAACTTTGACACCTTTTCAGAAAAACAGTGTTTTGGCTGTATGATGATTCGAAGTGTAAAAACTGTGATAAGATGCTGAATGTGTTATTTTAAGGCACCTACAGGAAATAATATGTGATTGAACTAAGAACAGTGTTTTGCTTAAGGGAATTTTGTTGGTTGCAAGATCTTTGACTACCACCTCAAAAGAAACCTCTAAAGAGGCAAAAAGAAGGTTTTGTTATAGAGAGACAGGGCTTATATCTAAGGGAAAGCATTTCACATTATCTTCAGAACATTGCCACATTATTAAATAGTGAAGTGTAATCAGAAAAAAGGGTTGTTGACAAAGGGCAGTATATAAGTTGAAAGCTACAGGGGAAAGTTGCTCACACTTCTCACAAAAGGACAGTGTTCACTGTGTTCGTTGCCTGAATGTCTTTTGTTTTTCAAGTTGATTGATAAGTAATGCTCATATAGAGTAGAGGTTCTTTCTGCAAAGGCAAGAGTTACATTGATAAGGAGGCCACTGATTATTTTGAAAGAAGTAAACTGCTGCAACCTCTGTTGAGACTTTATAGCTTGTCACCTCTGTTCTCTGACTGTGACAGTGACTGTTTAATTGCACTAAGGGTTGATTGCATATATGCAAGTTTGTTGAATATTTGACACCTTAGAAAGAGCAGGTTGTTAATGATTGAAATTCTACCTTGAAGCAAAGATACAGATGGATTGAGTGACATCTAAAACTTCACAAGAACAGGGTGATTTTGACACTTCTCACAGCAATTTCCTCCTAACAGTTTGTCCTTCATTCCACTATTTGGTCTCTTATTGAGAAATTTGTCTGGCTGAGGTACATTCAAGGTAGAAGGCCTTTTTTCTGAAAGAGAAAGGGTTTTTGTATGGTGAGGAAACTTGTTGCAATCATCCAAATTGCCTTTTTTCTCTGTCAAAGCAGTACATTGACACAGTCTGACTCCAAAAGGGCAGTTTACACACAGTGAGGCAGTTTGTTTCTTCCAAAGCATATTTAGGTCAAAATGCCTCCAAGGCAAGACAGCAGGAGTGGCCCGCATAAAAGATATGAGCCAATCTCTACAGAAGAGGTTAATGCTCATCCATCCGTCCTTTTCAACTTCCATGAAGTAGGTTGCCTCGATTTCTGCCAGAAGATAGAAGAAGTCAAAAGTTTCTTGCCATTAACACACTTGTGCGCCCTGAGATTCAAAGAAAAACATTTCCAAGTGGCAGGTCTGGATTTCAAGATTTCTCCTAGGTATGTGTCCAAGGCCACCAAGATTCTGTATCATGGCGAAAAATGGTTCAAACAGGCTCATCTTGATTTAGAAGATTACAAGTCTTTCATCAAGCCTGAACATAGAGATGCTTTCACTGCTATTTTCCCTTTTTCATATCTCCTTGACAGCTATGCTCCTCTTATGAAACTCATAATGAAATATTTCACTTGTGAAGGGAGGTTTGATCGAGTTTATGCCTACCATGTCCGATTATTGATGCATTTTACTAGAAGAAGGCAACTAAACATCCCTTACTTTTTATTCAAGAACATCGAGAAGATGGCATCTACTGTCCAGAAGAAGGCCCCACCTCTGCAAATACCTTCCCTTTTCCATCATTCTCTGATCAAGATTATCTTCTTACACCATCTAGAGAAAAAAGAGGTTCCATGGGATGTATTCATCAGTCATCCAGATTTCTCTATTGTTCCTCCTATCCATGTGTCTCTCACTCAGCCTATCCATCGCCCGGTACCTTTGTCCAGTAGGCCTACTCCTAGAAGGCTCAGAATGACTACAGGACAGCCAAGTCAACAGGAAGAAGGAGAGGGTAGTAAACAGCAGCAAGAGGAAAGGGATGAGCAGCAGCAGATAGAAGATGAGGAACAACAGAAAATAGAAGGTGAAGGTCAGCAAGTCCAAGATGAAGAATAGCAGCTTGATATGGAAGGACAGGAGCAGCAGCTTGGGCAGGAAATTGAGCCACATCTTGAGCCACAAAATGAGCAGGAAATCAGAGCACAACAGCAGCTTGATCTTGGCGAAGAAGGGCAGCAGTTTGAAGCACCAAATGAACAAGGCATTGATGAAGAACAACAAGCTAATGTTCGCGAACAGGGGTAGCAAAGTGAACAACAAGAAGAAAACATCCAGCAGCCTCAAGGAGAGCAGCAGTCTCAAGAAGATGTCAAAGGTAAATCAGTTGTGCCTCCTCCTCCCAAAAGAACAAAAATCAGCATAGCAAGGAAGAGAGGGTCTAAGGCTTCCACTCTAACAGTGACAAAGGTTGTTCCTAGCAAAAGGAAATCGCCCAAAAGGACACCTACTAACATGCCAAGGAGTAAAAGCGCAAGATTGGCTTTCAAAGGGAAAAGCTAAGTTGGAGAAAGTACAAAGCATGGAAGTGCATTGGCTGTCATCCCTATCCAAAGCGATGACAGTGATAATGAGGCCCGCCTTCTTGAAAGCCTCCTAATCCATAAAGAGGGGCAAATTGAGGCATTAGAGGAGGATCTTCAAAGGGCAAGGAACTTCAACCACTTCTTGGAGATCGAAAACAAATAGATGAATGTTCACATAGCTGTTCATGAAGCACAGGCGATAAAATATAAGAATGAGGCAGCTAAGGCGCAAGCAAGGATAGAAGAACTCATTGGTGAGTTTGATGAGGAAGAGGAGGAAGACCAGCCTAGGCGGAAGAGGCCTAGGACCATCGGGCTTAAAAGAGCCTTGGAAAAGCAGAAAGAAGAAGAACAAGCCCAGCTCCAAGCCTTTCCTCTCACTACACTCCTTGAGCAGGAAATTGAAGAAAACAAAGAGGCATGGCTTGAAAGAGCTAACAAGCACTTGGAAATGAAGCTTGAGAGGGCGAACAGAGATCTAGAGCTACAAAGGAAGAGGACTCATCACTTTCAAAAGTTGAATCAGTTTGCCAGGCGCAAACTAAAGGCAGCCCAAGAGAAATTGAAGAAGGCAAAGGGGAAGCACCTGGCACAGAAAGAGGAGAAAAGCACATCAGCTCTTGAAATTTTGGCCTCAGCTTCGAAGCATTTTGCTAGGAACCCCTGAGGGTCATATGTGCCAATTTTGGGCCCGTTTCGACAACTTTTTGTTTTTTGGCATTTTTTGGGTTTTTGGTCGAAAACTCATAATTTCGCCATTTCAGTTCGAGGATTTTTCAAGGGAGGAGGATGATACCAGTGGATGCCATAATTCTATGAGCAGGTCCCCAGCGATTTTCAGAGCATTTGGAGATCATTCGCCCCCTCAAATTGGCGAAAAATGCTCACTTTTTGCACATTCTGCCCGTCATATCAGCAGTCTGCTATTTCCTGGCTTTTTACACACAAGTACAGTTTTGGAGGACTTCCAGGCATCAGATTGAGGTGATTTTAGTTGCGCCGGAAAGTAGACATAGAAAGCTTTCCAACGGGCCATCATAAGCCTCATTTCGACACCGGGAAGGCTGCCAAATGTTTCCAGCAAGTCAGGGGACCTTTTCCTGATAAAAATTTGAAGTATTTTTGTAATTTTTGAACCTCAAAAATCTGCTTTTTCCAAATGTGCGTTTAGCTATTTTTGCACTTGGAAAATGTTGCAAAGTCAATATAATTTCTGTTTTTAGCATTTTTTAGATATTTTATGAGATATTTTGTGCCTTGGGCTTTGCAAAGCCTCAAGGACAAGTTTAGATATTTTGACTTGGCCAATGGGATAGCTAGTTGCTCCATGAGGTTTTCCTCCCTCAAGCCTATTTATTCCATGGGTTTCATTCTAAAACAGAGGCTGAACTTGAGAGAAGAATCAATATATTGGTCATATGAGCTTTGAAGAACATATTTGAGTTATGACTTTTGGATTGCCTCTTGGATGCTTTTGATGAATGATGAAGGATTGTTGATGGATTCCATGACATGGTAGAATGGTATAGTGTTTTCTTGCTTTGTTGTTGTCTTCTAGTTTTCATTTCATGATACATGCTTCTTGCTGCTATAGATCAGTAGAGATTAAGTTTGAGATATGCCCATGGAGGCACCTCAAAATTCCTGAATCTTCATAGCTCTATGTTTTCTTCTTCCTTAGTTATATTAAAGAATTCTTAACTGCTCTTTAGTAACTTAAGGTATTGTTGCTAGTTTTATTCATAAGTTCTATGCATGTTGAGTAGGATGTATGGTGTGCCCTGCTTACCTATGACTACCCATAGTACTGTCCATGAAACTCTCTCTTTGACTGATTAGTTTATCATCTTGTTGAACCAAGGAGGCCTAGTCCCGATCTAGCCCTTTGCCTAAAACTATGAAAGCTTGTTTTTCAAAGTGCCCAATAACTTAAAGACTGTGTTTAGGCATTCCGGCATAGTTTTATGAGTTGTTAGTCCATATTATGTGTTTTCCCCAAAGTCTGATAGCCATTTCCCGAAGTTAGAAGGTCTTATACTTCTATGCATGGTTGGAATGTTTGATTTCTATGCATTAATTAGCTCATAGTTACATTTAGCATGATTAATGGCTTGCTATAACATGTTTATGTCTACTATCAACTAGTTATACTTGAAATCCCTTGTCTTTCACAAACTTGATGTCCATTTACTCCATTTTGCCCAAAGATCCTTTCTACTTTGAATCAAATCGGCCCTACAGCAGCCTTACATCATCATCTGATAGATTCCTTGACCTTTTTGACCCCATAGCCCAGTTTATCTACATCTTGTTATCCAGTTTATATCTTTGATCAGTTTTATCCCTCACAAACTTAAAAAACCAAAAAAATCAAAAACTCACTTCATAACTAGCCTAATATAAGAACACCATAAGCAAACACACCGATATCTTTTACACATATAGAGAGAGCCCTCTCTGAGTTCAGGAAGGCTAGGTCCTTAGGCTCCAAAGCTTGGTTTGATGTTACATCGTCATTTGGTTTGCCAATCAGCCAAATCACGAGACCCTAACATAATGGCGATCACGGTGGGACTCTGAGTATTAAACAAACTTAGTTTCCCTAATCTTTAGAGACTTTTGAGAATATTAGTTGGCTGACTTATCCCACCGCTCACTAACATAATGGCGATCACGGTGGGACCTATTGAGTTCATGATAGTCTAGCAAACTTTTATAGACTCCTTAGTCCTTCAAATTTTAACTTAAACCATCAGCCTTTAGAATCATTTAGTGTAAACTCTCTGCTTCACCATCTTAGCAAAGTGATGAATCAGGTTTATAACACTCTTACATCCTAGGTTGCACATAAAACTCCGAAAAAACCACAAAACACTCCCTTAGATTGGCTTTTGACAGTATTGGTGGTGGACCATACAAGTATATCTCAAAACAAACTGATAATCCACCTGGCGACTCCACTAATTTCTAGTAGACCTTTCTATTTTACCAAACTCTAGGTTACTATCCGATAGACCTATCCCATCGCTCACTAACATAGCGGGAGATGGTGGGACACTGAGTACATAATAGTTTAGCAAACTCTTATAGACTCTTTGGTCTTTTAGATACTTAAACAAGCGAGCAGTCCATAGACCCATTTTAGAGTAAACTCTTTTTTGTTCTCATCACCCTAGCGAAGTGTTGAAACAAGTCTAGGATACTTTAAACCATAGGCTGCACATAAAACTCAGAAAATCCAAAAACATTCCCAGATTAGTTACTGGTGGTGGACCATAGCTATCTTCACAAAAACAACCCAGTTCCACCTGGCGACTCCACTAATCCATCCATTTTATTTTTGACCACCCTTCACCTTAGTAGAACTTTAGAGAGACCACTCATCCAGAACATTCATCAATACCATTCTCTCTAAACTCTAGATCCAAAATATGGCTTCACAAAGAATCAACACCAGATCCCATCCAGACCCTAATCCCCCAATCATAGTAGATGACCCAGAGAAGATTCTGTGGCAAGCTTCCGAAACTGATCATCTAGCTACTGGTAGTTCCATCCATAAAACAAGATCTGTACCTAAACATCTCACTATCCTGCCAGATTCACCTTTTGAATTAGAGTCATCAAAAACTCTTCCCAGAAGCAAATCATATAGTAAGATAAGCTTTGACGATCTTGAACCCATAAACCCTCCACAGAGTCCTAATAGAGAAACTTCACCTACCACTCCTCCTGACCTCCAGCTTCTCTATCAGTTTGGCTCCTATCATCCCAGATATGCCCAAAACCAGATCACTAGTCCAAATTCATCTGCCACACCTGGTCAAACCACCACTGTTCAAACCACCTCATCTCAGCCTACTAGTCCTCATCTTGTACATCATCCATTAGCCCCCGTCATGGCATCCTGGTACGCACCTTTGGTGTTACCACCGCCCTTGGCTCCTCTCCCAAATAAATATCAAGACAAAATGCCACACTTTACTGGAGAAGACACCACTACACCTCAACAGCATATAAGTAGGATGACTGATGCTTATGAATACCTGGAGGTACAAGACGAGACCGTCAGAATGAGAATATTCACCCAAAGTCTTGGTGGTGAACCCAAAACATGGTTCAAAAGCTTAACTCCAAACAGTATCCACAATATCCCATAACTACATCAAGTCTTCAGAAATAGGTGGGAAATCCGAAGAAACCCCATTCAAATCCTGTCAGAATATAACAACCTAAAACGGGAAAATGGGGAAAGTGTCCAAGCTTATTGTACTAGGTTCAACAGTGTATATAACTCCCTCCCACCTCATTTCAAACCCCCACTTGGTTTAGCCTTGGCAAAATTCCCCGAGGGGTTTGATCCGGACATGACATATCATCTGAGAGACAAGGATCCCCCTACCTTAAAGGAAATGCAACAAATAGCCATAAAAGCAGATGCCAACTTAGCAGAAAAAAGAGCTAGGACTAGATCAGAAAGAAAGGTCACATATAAAGACGAGGTCTCCACTTCATCACCTTCCCTAGATCCTAGAATAGATGACTTAGTCAAAACCATGGCCAAAATGTGGGAAAAGATCAATGAAAAAGCTCCTGTTAGAGATAGCCAGCCTAACCCTCCAAACAGAAACCGAAACCAGAACTTTAGGAGGGAGCAGCCCCAAAACAGACCAAGGGAAAATGACCAACAAATTAGGCCACCATTCAATGAAAACTATGTGGAAGAGGATGATAGAGATACGGAACCTCTTGATGAACATCATTTAAACCTCATAGGATCTGATAATGAGAGTGAGGTTTACCTCACAGAAGAAGAACAAGCGTTCTTTTCTCCTAATCAGGATGAGACCAACTATGAAGATCCCGACGACCCTGCCATATATTTTCAGAATGCCATTATAGAAACTCACAGGCAATATGACCTTAGAAGCAAAAGAAACCAAGATAATGCCAAGAAAGGTAACTCAGATACTGCTAAAGCCCCTGATACCATCCTCAAGAAAGCATCAAGAAGTGACAAAATCAAGGTTGAGAAGACTGACCAAAGCAAAGCTAAAGTTACCCAAACTAGTCCTCTCTCAGATACTCCAGGTACTTCTACAAAAGTCACTGAAACAACTATGGCAAACAAAATCCCAAAACAAGGTCAATAAACTCAGAACATAGAGAAGGTCGTGGCTGAAAAAACTGAAACAAACATATCTAAACTTCAGCTGCCTTTCAGCTTTGAAGGCGATATCGCCAAGATTAAGATCACCATGCCTCTTACTGAACTTATTTCCCAAAACTCTTATAAATCCCAAGTACTAAAAGTCTTAAATTTAGGGAATGATGCAAACACTGTTAATCTCGCTGATGACACTCCTGAAGTATTGTTTGGTCCAAAGGTAGAGGGAAAATTCCAAGAGGGAGCTACTCTTCCATTTTACATTAGCCTAAACATCCACGACCAAATCCTCCACAATGCCATGCTAGACTCCGGCGCCTCGCATAATCTTATGCCGAAGGTAGTAATGGAAAGACTAGGCTTGGAAATCACAAGACCATACAAAGACTTGTACTCATTTGATTCAAGTAGAGTCAAATGCCTGGGTTTGATCAAAGACCTTTGTTTTAGTCTGGCCCAAATACCTGCAAAACATCTAATCATGGATATAGTAGTGGCAGACATTCCTCCCAAGTACGGGATGCTTCTATCCATATCTTGGGGAGCCAAACTCCAAGGGAATATCCAACTAGACATGTCATACGCCACCATTCCTGTGTTTGGCCAGACCAGAATACTCTACCGAGAATCACACATGAAATACATGATTAGCAGTCAAGATAGGCCAGATAACATTCCAATGTGTTCCTTGCGTTCCGATCTGAACTCTTTCATTATGCATATTGATGAAAACATGGAGGAAGAGTCAGGAGAAGCTGAAATAAACTTTGATTCACCACATCAGTTGTCCCTGTTGCCTTATGATGAACTAGACACTCAAAACTACCATGATCATGAACAGCTGTGTCTTGAGGAAAGTAAATTTTCCCTTTCTGAAGTAGGATTAGAGCAAGAAGCGCAAACCCTTATATACTATCAAGAAAATTTCTCTAGCTTTAGTCAAACACCAACAGTAACTTGTGGAAATTTCTTCCGGGTAAAGGCTTTAGAAGACCTACACATCATAAACCTGTTTGGAACCCGGGAGCAAGGGAGTCTAATGTTTCTACCATACCTCAAAGATTTACCATCATGTGACCCTCCTACTGCAAATAAAGCTTTAACTATAGCCTCAGCAGCTCAAAATATTGAGAAAATGCCAGATAAACTTATTATGAGTAAGAATGATAGTTGCAATCCCAGCATACCTGAACTACTGAAATTGGCTCATATTCTGTCTTTACATGAAGAACTTAGAAATGCTAAAATCAGAAATCTCATGCAGAATACCAATTTCTACAGAAAAAGCAAGGGAAACTACTGTGTCACTACCTTCCCCTCAAAGAACAACTTTGACAAGAGAAAACACAACAATCTGAAACAAACTGAAATAATCAGGGACAAAACAGTTGGTCATAGAGTCTGCTTTGATTTTAGGAATAATACTGCATATCCCTATAACAAAAATTATGCTTTTTCTACCCAAGACCATGATTTACCAATTAAAAGTGTTTTTAATCATGTATTTTTGCAAGATGATGTTTCAGGTCATGATCATAAGATTCCCTTGCAAAGTAGACAACTTAAATATTTTTTCCAGTTTGCGAGAGGTAGATCTAATTTCAAGTTCAAAATTGCAAAACCACCCAATATCAGAAATCTGTTCATGAAGGCCATGTTCCCAGTTTTAAATTTCTGCATTTTTACATACCTTGATGATGTCATTATCTATTTCAAGAATGACCAAGAGTACATGCATTACCTGAGGAAAATATACAGTAAAGAAAGGAGTGGAAATTAGATATTCAAAGAGGTACAAAGGGAAGACACCGGGCTATTCAGAGATTCTTGCATGAATCCCTATGTCATGTTAGAGAGAGAGAATTTCCCAAATTTTTCCTTTCAGGAGTTAAGTGGGCCAAGGGTGAGAGGAGATCCTTACGAGGATAAGATGCTTAAATTCCGCCATTTCCAAGATTTTTGAGTGTGAAACACTTTCAGTCATTGTACATACCATTGTTTGAAATATTGAAAAGATAGAAAAGTCAAAAACAATAGAAGATAGGAAAGTCAAAAACAGTAAAAAACATAAAAGAGGGCAAGTGAAGATAGAACAAAGGCCCCATGTTCCAAAAAATAGTCTTTCAGAAAGCGAGCAAGTCTAAATGCCGCAACTAGTGCTTCAATGTCTTGTTCAGCTATCTAGCCTAATCACAGCTGAGCATGTTTAAATTTATTTGCTGATAAGTTAGTGAGTGCAAAGATAGTCAACATTGTGTAAGATTGACTTATCACAGAGCTTAGATTAGGGAGAGATTCTGGTTCCACATGCCTAAAACAGAACCAAAGAGAGAAGCGAGGGATGAAAAATACATTGTACATCTTAACCTCGCTTGTCTAGTTTCCCTTTATTGCAAAATAACATTTGTGTGCAGCTTGTCTTTTATGCCGCAAATGCATGACAAATCAGACTGCCTAATCTTGATTTGATCATTTTTGAATTTCATGTTTTAGACTAGAGAACAAAATCCTGTCAAATTGCTTAATCTTGACAGCCAATCTGGCATTAGGTAGAGTAATGAAGGAGTTCATCAGTTTAATCTGAACTCCCGGCAGATATAAGAGTAGAAATAGATAGGTTCATTTTGCAAAAATAAAAATATGCATTGTCAAAAGGCTGCTAGTTCAAATGCGCCAAAGAGAAGAAAAAATGTTAGGAAAGATAGTGGGGTAGGTAGAAATATCATTGATGTTAACCATGCTGTCACTTTTCAGAAATACCATCAAAGAAAGGTGAAATTTTGCACCAATGGATAAGGCACTGGTCTTCATAAGCCAAAAATCTGAATTCTGGACACCTCCTGACGAGGAGCTGCCCTCCCCAAATGGAGCCACTGTTATTCATCAGTATTTTTTCACTTGTTGGTGATGACTAGATCCATAGCTGAGTTTTCTAGAAGCTGAATTCCATATGTCAATCTGTCATCTAGAAAACCCTCATAAAACTTTTTTCGCCCTCTTACTTTTCAGTCCACCCTTGTCAAAGTTAAAATCCATTATCACTATATTTTCTAGCTTCAGCCCTACTGGTCTGCCCATCAGCTCCAAAAGGAAAAATCCAAGTCTGTTTCAAAAGCCTCCCCTATGTTAGGAAGTGGCGCTTTAAGACATTTTACCCTTGGCAATCATCAAAAGGCCAAAAAACCTTCATCTGCTACAGACCAATCATGACTAACCTCCCACTCTGCAAATCAAGTTGATCACAGCTCTAAGTCACGCCACTTACACACCCCTAGGTCTCAGCACTACATAAACCACAGTCTCAAGCTGATTATAAGGTGTATCACAGTGTTTTATGGATTCTGCAAAGACAGGAAATATAACTTCATATCAGGAGAAAATTCTTGAATCTACATTCAGAAGAACAACTCCTTCTCAATGTAAACATGAGCCTGAGATATATCTGCAAGACAGAGAGTTACTCATCAAGACCTTGCAACTTCATTTCAGCATGAAAATCTCAGTAAGAGAAAGACACCACTGTCACAGCAAACTGGTAATTTTTCATACCCCAGAACCTCCTTCATTTACAAGGGTTAGGGCGCCTCCTTCATCTACAAGCAGAGGGCGCTGGCCAATATTGACTTTAAGGTTTGCAAAAGCCCAGGTTTGCTTTTTACTGAACAGTGAAACAATGACTCCAGGTTTTCTGAGTGTGAGTGATGATCATAACGGGGCTAGAGTCTGAAATATGCAAGTTCAAGGGAAAACAGAGTTTGGTCTTGTAAAGGAAGTCATATGAAGTTTTCAAAATCATGTGAATTGATAAAACCTTGGAGAGACACATCATTAGTGAAAACAATTCTAATCATAAATAGCCTGCTGTTTCAACAAGAGAAAATTGAGGAAATGTTGACAAATCATGTCATTACACAGGAAGAAGAAAAGGTGGTTGTTTTTCAAAAGGTGCTAACCTCCCTACTCACAAAGATTATCTTTCAAATAGTTTTTCACAAGTTGACCAAGGCAAATGGTGACTTTTCAGTTCCCCTCAGCAAAGAGCAGTATAGTGAAACAGTGACACCTTGACTAGGGTTTTTCTGAAGCACAGTAGTGATCACGGGCAGAGGTAAAAGTATTAATGTTTTCAAGTTTGTTTTCTTACCATCATATCCAAGAAAAACCCTTGCCAGGCAGGCTTATCAAAAAATCTTCAGATACTCTGCCAAGTGAAGGGCCTCCTTCTTTCATGAGCAGATGGCCAAGGCATTGAATGTTTTTAAAGACTGATTGGTATAAAGATGCAGTGGAAAGAGACAAAGAAGGAAAGAAAAAGTCATTACAAAAGCAACAGATGGTGTTTATGTTTCAAAAGGTATTGGTTTTCCTGCTCATAGGGAAATGTCTTTCAAACTATACTTCATAGTGGACAGGAGACAATTTGAATATGCATGCCATTGATACAAAAGGGGGAAGTTTCCGTAGGAGAAGAGGCCACACAGCACCTCACTGTCATATCCCAAGAAGTCTAAAAGAGTTCTTTTCAAGAAAACAGAGAAAGATAGTATGAATGGATAAGTTGTGATCTGATTTTTGAAAACTTTGAAATGCATGGAAAGAAAACCAGCAGGCAAGGGCAATTTGAGTTCTATCACCAAGAGACATCACATTTTGAATTATTTTTCATCATGTTCAAAAAAGGGTCATTTGGCATATGGTCATTATTTGGATGGTTTAAAACAAACACAGCCATTTATTATTCAAAAGGACAGAGGTATTGTATGATATATTTTGAGCAGGGAAGATTTTTGAAAAAGGAGCGCCTTTCTTAAATCAAAAAACCATAACCAAATCCAAATAATGTCAGCGATGTGGGCACCTGCAATAGAGAAAAGGTTGAAGAAGCTTTTGGAGACAGAGACTGTCAAAGCATGTTGACAATCCAAACCCTATCTTTTCAACAACAAAGCAGTCTTCATATTTTTTCAAAACAGTTTTGAAGTGGGTTTACATAATGAATATCATCAGCAAGGTATTATCCAAATTTCGAATTTCGGTGTTGAATTGTCACCAAAAAGGGAAAAATCAACAGGAACCACCCCTCAGACCTATATGCCTAAATGGACAGAGTTCTGGCCTTTTAAAAAAAAAAATTGTGTTTGTTTTCTTTGAAAAAGAGTTGAAAACTATATTGACATTTTTTAAAGGGCATAAATATTCTGTGGCCGAAATCATTTCAAAAAGGGAACACCTCTCAAATAAAGTCAACGAGTTTTCAAGTTTCAAGAGATCCACCAAGGCAGCATTACAAAGGTTAAAAAAAACAGAGCTGAATGTCAAGTTTACATTTAAAAAGGTTTAAGACCGTTGGGGGTTTGACATATTAAGGGAGTGAGGTCGAAGGGTGAATTTTTCATTTTCAAACTTCAAACCAAGCTCTATACTACCCTTAGCATCGAAACAAGGAGGTTCATGTCAAATTGCAGGAGTTTGCACCATTTAAACACCGCGCGACGCGCCTGGAAGGAAATCTGCACTTGGCGGTATACTGTCGCGCAACGCGCCTGTACGCGTGCGCGACGCGCCTGTACACGGCGCCCGACCCCGACCCGACAGGCCGCCCGGATAGTTTGTTGCGCGACGTTCTTTCTCTGAAGAGTGCCGCGCACGCTTAAACACCTCTGGTTCATACGCCAAGCTACTCCAACTCTCCACAAGGGACTGTCATCAAAGTTTGAAGGTATTCTTATATGCTCTCCCCCTCGGTTTCAAAAAATTGCTAAGTGGCATGAAGGTTTAAGCCCTGTTTTCAGACTATGGTGTGAAATGAAAGGGTTGGAACAAAATTGCTGAGTTTGACCTAGTTTGATTATCATCATATATTTTCAGAAGCTGCCTATCAGGGTTAGGGTAAAATCAAAAGAGGGCTTATCCCCGTTTATCTTGCTACATCACCATAGCTGTCAAATGATTTTGCTGTGAAAAATGTCCATGGGTTGAAACTGTGTTTGAATGATAAAAACACTGCTAAAGATGCCTATAGAGAGAACCGTGTGTTGAACTTCTCCAAATTACTCATACCATAGCATACAGAACTTTCAAACTTTGACACCTTTTCAGAAAAACAGTGTTTTGGCTGTATGATGATTCGAAGTGTAAAAATTGTGATAAGATGCTGAATGTGTTATTTTAAGGCACCTACAGGAAAGAATATGTGATTGAACTAAGAACAGTGTTTTGCTTAAGGGAAGTTTGTTGGTTGCAAGATCTTTGACTGCCACCTCAAAAGAAACCTCTAAAGAGGCAAAAAGAAGGTTTTTTTATAGAGAGACAGGGCTTATATCTAAGGGAAAGCATTTCACATTATCTTCAGAACATTGCCACATTATTAAACTGTGAAGTGTAATCAGAAAAAAGGGTTGTTGACAAAGGGCAGTATATAAGTTGAAAGCTACAGGGGAAAGTTGCTCACACTTCTCACAAAAGGACAGTGTTCACTATGTTCGTTGCCTGACTGTCTTTTGTTTTTCAAGCTGATTGATAAGTAATGCTCATATAGAGTAGAGGTTCTTTCTGCAAAGGCAAGAGCATACTCAAGGAGTGAGGCCACTCATTATTTGAAAGAAGTAACCGGCTACAACCTCTGCTGAGACTATAGCTTGTCACTGTTTCTAACCGTATAGGATCATGAATTGCACTATGCTGATTGCATATATGCAAGTTTGTTGAATATTTGACACCACTTAAGAAAGAGCAAAGCTAGCATTGAAGGTTACCTGAAGCAAAGATATGGGGATGATTTGAGTGGAGACGAAACTTCACAAGAATAGGGTGATTTTGACACTCTCACGCAATTTCCCTTTCATCACCGTCTCTTCATTCCACTGCTTACTTCTTATAGTTGAGAAATCAGTCAGTCAGGTATATTCAAGGTAGAAGGCCTTTTTTTTGTTAAAGAGTTGGGTAGTTTTTGTATGGTGAGGAAACTATTGTAACCATCCAAATTACCTTGTTTCTCTGGCCAAAGCCATTGACAACCGGGACCTGTAAGGGCAGTTTGCCAATGCTGAGGCGTCAGAGCCTTCCAAAGCATATTTATGTCAAAATGCCTCCAAGGCAAGACATCAGGAGTGGCCCGCATAAAAGATATGAGCCAATCTCTACAGAAGAGGTTAATGCTCATCCATCCGTCCTTTTCAACTTCCATGAAGTAGGTTGCCTAGATTTCTGCCAGAAGATAGAAGAAGTCAAAATTTTTTCGCCATTAACACACTTGTGCGCCCTGAGATTCAAAGAAAAACATTTCCAAGTGGCAGGTCTTGATTTCAAGATTTCTCCAAGGTATGTGTCCAAGGCCACCAAGATTCCATATCATGGCGAAAAATGGTTCAAACAGGCCCATCTTGACTTAGAAGATTACAAGCCTTTCATCAAGCCTGAGCATAGGGATGCTTTCACTGCTATTTTCCCTTTTTCATATCTTCTTGACAGCTATGCTCCTCTTATGAAAGTCATAATGAAATATTTTACTTGTGAAGGGAGGTTTGATCGAGTTTATGCCTACCATGTGCGCCTGTTAATGCATTTCACTAGAAACAGGCAACTAAACCTCCCTTACTTTTTATTCAAGAGCATCGAGAAGATGGCATCTACTGTCCAGAAGAAGGCCCCACCTTTGCAAATACCTTCTCTTTTCCATTATTCTCTGATTAAGATTATCTTCCTACACCAGCTAGAGAAAAAAGAGGTTCCATGGGATGTATTCATCAGTCATCCAGATTTCTCTACTGTTCCTCCTATCCATGTGTCTCCCACTCAGCCTATCCATCGCCCGGTACCTTTGTCCAGTAGGCCTACTCCTAGAAGGCTCAGAATGACTACAGGACAGCCCGGACAACAGGAAGAAGGAGAGGATGAACAGCAGCGAGAGGAAAGGGATGAGCAGCATCAGATAGGAGATGAGGAACAGCAGCAAACAGAAGGTGAAGGTCAGCAAGTACAAGATGAAGAACAACAGCTTGATATGGAAGGACAGGAGCAGCAGCTTGGGCAGGAAATTGAGACACCTCTTGAACCACAAAATGAGCAGGAAATCCAAGCACAGCAGCAGCTTGATTTTGGCAAAGAAGGGCAGCAGTTTGAAGCACCAAATGAACAAGGCATTGATGAAGAACAACAAGCTAATGTTGGTGAATAGGGGCAGCCAAGTGAACAGCAAGAAGAAGACATCCAGCAGCCTCAAGGAGAGCAGCAGTCGCAAGAAGATGTCAAAGGTAAATCAGTTGTTTCTCCTCCTCCCAAAAGAACAAAGGTCAGCATAACAAGGATGAAAGGGTCCAAGGCTGCCACTCTAACAGTGACAAAGGTTGTTCCTAGCAAAAGGAAATCACCCAAAAGGACACCTACTAACATGCCAAGGAGGAAAAGCGCAAGATTGGCCTTCAAAGGGAAAAGCAAAGTTGGAGAAAGTACAAAGCATAGAGGTGCATTGGCTATCATCCCTATCCAAAGCGATGACAGTGATAATGAGGCCCGCCTTCTTGAAAACCTCCTAATCCATAAAGAGGGGAAAATTGAGGCATTAGAGGAGGATCTTCAAAGGGCAAGGAACTTCAACCACTTCTTGGAGATCCAAAACAAACAGATGAATGTTCACACAGCTGTTCATGAAGCACGAGCTATCAAATATAAGAATGAGGCAGCTAAGGCGCAAGCAAGGATAGAAGAACTCATTGGTGAGTTTGATGAGGAAGAAGAAGAAGACCAGCATAGGCAGAAGAGGCCTAGGACCATAGGGCTTAAAAGAGCCTTGGAAAAGCAGAAAGAAGAAGAACAAGCCCATCTCCAAGCCTTTCCTCTCACTGCACTCCTTGAGCAGGAAATTGAAGAAAACAAAGAGGCATGGCTTGAAAGAGCCAAAAAACACTTGGAGATGAAGCTTGAAAGAGCGAACAGAGATTTGGAGCTACAAAGGAAGAGAACACATCACTTTCAAAAGTTGAATCAGTTTGCCCGGCGCAAACTAAAGACATCCCAAGAGAAATTGAAGAAGGCAAAGGGGAAGCGCCCGGCACGGAAAGAGGAGAAAAGCACATCAGCTCTTGACATTTTGGCCTCAGCTTCGGAGCATGTTGCTAGGGACCCCTGAGGGTCATGCATGCCAATTTTGGGCTCGTTTCGACAACTTTTTGTTTTTTTGGCATTTTTTGGGTTTTTGGTCGAAAACTCATAATTTCGCCATTTCAGTTTGAGGATTTTTCAAGGGAGAAGGATGATACTAGTTGATTCCATAATTCTATGAGCAGGTCCTCAGCGATTTTCAGAGCATTCGGAGATCATTCGCCCCCTCAAAATGGCGCAAAGTGCTCACTTTTTGCACATTCTGCCCATCATATCAGCAGTTTGCTATTTCCTGGCTTTTTACACACATGTACAGATTTGGAGGACTTCCAGGCATTAGATTGAGGTGATTTCAGTTGTGCCGGAAAGTAGACATAGAAAGCTTTCCAACGAGCTATCATGAGCCTCGTTTCGGCACCGAGAAGGCTGCCAATTGTTTCCAGCAAGACAGGGGACCTTTTTCTGATATAAATTTGAAGTATTTTTGTAATTTTTGAACCTAAAAAATCTGCTTTTCCCAAATGTGCGTTTAGCTATTTTTACACTTGGGAAATGATGTAAAGTCAATATAATTCCCATTTTTAGCATTTTTTTAGATATTTTATGGGATATTTTGTGCCTTGGGCTTTGCAAAGCCTCAAGGACAAGTTTAGATATTTTGATTAGGCCAATGGGATAGCTAGTTGAACCATGAGGTTTTCCTCACTTGAGCCTATTTATTCCAAGGGATTCATTGTAAAACAAGGCTGAACTTGAGAGAAGAATCAATATATTGGTCATATGAGCTTTGAAGAACATATTTGAGTTATGATTTTTGGACTGCCTCTTGGATGCTTTTGATGAATGATGAAGGATTGTTGATGGATTCCATGACATGGTAGAATGGTATAGTGTTTTCTTGCTTTGTTGTTGTCTTCTAGTTTTCATTTCATGATACATGCTTCTTTCTGCTATAGATCATTAGAGATTAAGTTTGAGATATGCCCATGGAGGCACCTCAAAATTCCTGAATCTTCATAGCTCTATGTTTTCTTCTTCCTTAGTTATACTAAAGAATTCTTAACTGCTCTTTAGTAACTTAAAGTATTGTTGCTAGTTTTATTCATAAGTTCTATGCATGTTGAGTAGGATGTATGGTGTGCCCTGCTTACCTATGACTGCCCATAGTACTGTCCATGAAACTATCTCTTTGACTGATTAGTTTATCATCTTGTTGAACCAAGGAGGCCTAGTCCCGATCTAGCCCTTTGCCTAAAACTATGAAAGCTTGTTTGTCAAAGTGCCCAATAACTTAAAGACTGTGTTTAGGCGTTCTGGCATAGTTTTATGAGTTGTTAGTCCATATTATGTGTTTTCCCCAAAGTCTGATAGCCATTTCCCGAAGTTAGAAGGTCTTATACTTCTATGCATGGCTGGATTGTTTGATTTCTATGTATTAATTAGCTCATAGTTACATTTAGCATTATTAATGGCTTGCTATGACATGTTTATGTCTGCTATCAACTAGTTATACTTGAAATCCCTTGTCTTTCACAAACTTGATGTCCATTTACTCCATTTTTCCCAAAGATCCTTTCTACTTTGAATCAAATCGGCCCTACAGCAGCCTTACATCATCATCTGATAGCTTCCTTGACCTTTTTGACCCCATAGCCCAGTTTATCTACATCTTGTTATCCAGTTTATATCTTTGATCAGTTTTATCCCTCACAAACTTAAAAAACCAAAAAATCAAAAACTCACTTCATAACTAGCCTAATATCAGAACACCATAAGCAAACACACCGATATCTTTTACACATATAGAGAGAGCCCTCTCTGAGTCCAGGAAGGCTAGGTCCTCGGGCTCCAAAGCTTGGTTTGATGTTACATTGTCATTTGGCTCGCCAATCGGCCAAATCACGGGACCCTAACACATCCCAAAGCTTTAAGGTCTTACTGGAGAAGATCCTTCAAATCATATTCAATATTTCCACATGTGGTGTTCATCTAATTCCATTACTGATGACTTTGTTCGTTTTCGGTTGTTCCAACGAACGCTTACAGGCGAAGCTTCTAAGTGGTATGTTGATCAGGCCCCTTCCTCTCATACCACCTTTGTGACTCTAGCCCAGGCCTTTTTGTCTTATTTCCAGCTTCCCCTTCATTACGACACTGATACTGAGTTCTTGACCTCTTTCCGTCAATCATCTGCAACCCGCCTATCTGAACATGTTCAGGAATGGTGGAGAAGAAGGAGCCTATGTCGAGCCCCTACTTTCGAAGACCATGTCTACATGGAATGGTTCTTTAGGACTCTCTTTTTGCCTATCGGGAAATATGTCGCATCGCAATTTCCTCAAACCAAAGAAGCCTCTATCCAAATTGCATTAAAATATGACCTGATCTATGCTCAGTCAGGTTGTTTATACTTTCCTATCTGATCTTCCCAGACCTGGTGGTGCCAATGCATTGGGGGCATCTCACGCCACTGATGGTATCATTAGAGCTCTCTTTAATCCGTATGCTCAACCTCCAATGGGCTATGGTTTCTCTTAGGGAGGGGCCAGCTTCTTTGGAACTTTTCCCCTCCCGGTAGTACGTATCTAGGATACGGCATGCCTCCTCCATTTTCCCAACCTCCTATTTACCACACTGCTACCCAACCTCCTTATTATCCGTATCCACATCCTGGTGCTCCAGCTCCTATAGCATTAGTGCCTCCTCCTCCCTTGCCTTCTCAACCCTCACAATAGCAACCACCACCCCCTCCGGGGCAAGTGTACGCACAGCAGGGCACGACTAATCCTGCTACCTCAAAAAGGAAGAGGAAAGGCAATCAAAATCAAGCTGCCTCTATTAATCCTGGACCTAATCAAGGTAATTCTCCTAACACTACTCAGCCCAAGTAGGATAGGCCTCTTCGTACGAACAAGCCCTGTTCTTGCTGTGGTGTTTATGGTCATTATACACATGATTTTCCTCTTCTGCCACAAATGCGACAGCTATGGGAATCTCAAGCAACATTGAGAGGACAGCAAGCCATCCCTTCCATTCCTCCCAGTCCTGCACCTAATCAGTAGACTGTGCTTACGGATCCTTTCCCTCAACAAGGATTTGTGGCTACCCAACCACCTGAAGGACAGGTGGCCACTCAATCTCTTCCATCTGGCTCCCCCAATTACCAAATTTTCATGATGTCCTCTGATCAGCCTTTTGAACATTCTTCTCCTGGCCCTTCACCTTCAGTTGCTACTCATAACCCCCTTTTCTCTCCTAGGATGGTTCCTCCTGGCCTCAACCATATTTGTGCCTTCCTGCCTAGTCATTACCCCTCTGGTTAGATACCGTTCCTATCTCCCCCACCAGGAGTGTACATAGTACCTGTTATGGCCACCCTCTCTCTTCCTAACCTGACCCTTGGGATTCCCATCTGGTACCTCGATCCTCCAGCCACTACCCCACCTGGTCAACCTAAACCTTATCTCGCTTTGACCTTGGTTCAACTAGTCGCTATGACTTCTCTTGCTGCAACATTTCTTCATTCACCTCAACAGGAACCACCTCACGTTGCGACCGCTTCGGGTAAGAAGGGCAAAGCTCGCAAGGGTGCATCAAAGGATAAGGCTACCCTGAGAAACCCTACCCCCTCTCGGCCTCCAAAGCGTACCATCTAGTGTTATTTGTGTGACGGTGTCGGCCATGCCACCCATACTTGCCCAAAATTGCCTCACCTCAATTCTATGGTCAATGAGTAGTTTCCGGAATCTGATATCCCAGAGGTATATGTCACTATACCCGATTCAATCCCAAAACTAAAACCATTGTGCACAAATCACCCTTGTGCTTTATGTGATTTCCATGGCCATTACACTCACCTATGTCCTCACCTCGAAGAGTATCATTCCTCTTTAGAAGCCTTACGCCAATTCTAGGCCGAGCGTCATGAGTCACCCGCTCCCTTATTTTCACATCTTGCTTCGGCAACACCCGAGGACACAAATGCTCCCATTAAATTTTCCCCTTATGATGTTGAGATAACAAGACCTTGGTCAGAAGTCCACGATGAGACCTCCCCTGATGTTTCGTCTGACCTCCCTTCAACCCCCTCCCTAGTCTCAACATCGGTGGATCCTTTGTCTACTCACTCTCCCGCTACCCCTTATGACGATGCTCATACGAACCTCTCCTCTCATGATGAGGAGTAAGGTTGTTTTGTCACGTCAGGTGGTCTTTCTTCCATCAGTCACCCCATCTTCTATTATGATGATGACATTATGGAAGCAACGACCACTCCTGACTTTATCTACCCCCCTTACATCAAACTCATGCATTCGAACCACATGCACCATTTGGCCATTACATTGACACCCAATTTTTGGGTAAGGGGGGCACTCATATTGGAGAGACCAGGAGAAGCAGTTCTTCAACACTCTCCTAGTGAATCTAGTCATGACAACTCTAGTCCCATTATTCTTCCACATTTAGAAGAACTTCTAGAGTCCCATATCACTTCAAGATCACTCTAGGAATGATACCCCTCATCATTCCTTCATTTTTCATCAGCAACCCAGTATCATAGACATCATGGTTGACCAACCTATAGTTTTTCTGGGAGAACACCAATTCATTATCCCAAATACTATCTTTGGGGTATTAACACCATGTATGCCAACCTAGAAACTTAAAGTCAATTTGATTCATATAGGCATTACCAAAAGAGATTGGTAATCGTCTATTTCCTTTCTCAAACTGCGTAACCATATTGAAAAAAAATGGTGCACCACATCATTAAAATGTGTTTAGATTTCCCTTTTTCTAAATACATTTTAGCATGTCCACAACATGCTTGGGGGCACCTATGCCCCTCAACCATAAAAATCCTAGATCTCAGCCAAAAACAACACTGAAAACCCCTTTTTCTGACAAGTCCCATTGTTCAGGTCATTTCCTGGGATAGCTCGCAGTTTTCTGCCCAGAACCTGCTACCCAAGTCACATAATAGACCCCAAATAGTGTGACCTAGCCTATTCATGAGCTCTGGGTACCTAAACTGAACTTTCAATCCACTGAAATGAAAGAGTAGGATTAGGCCTCTTACCTACAACTGATAGATCTCAAATTCCAACGGTCGATTTATTCGCTACAATTGCTGCAAGCCTTAAGGCCTCCTCTCCTCACAAAATTCACCATAGCTCCATCAGCAAATAAGTGAATCTGGAAGGAAAATTCCTTATTAAAAGAAAACCCCTTATTTTTATTTCACTTACTGCAACCAAACTGTAGCTCAGTTTGACGAACCATATATACCATTGGAAATATATCACCAAGCCCTCAAATGGGTATCTATTAGCTTTTTTGATTTGATACTTCACAAGGACACTTTTTGTCCAATAAGCACCATTTCACCCCTCCTCAAAATCGAATTTCTTCACTTGCAACACTCATACTGTGGGCACCATGTTGCCTCCATACTTGTCCACGCTCATGTCGACTTTCGTCGTGAGTTACCATCTTGTACTCATGCTTTTATGGTCCCCGTTGGACCCTTTACATATGTGGCAGCACCATCGAATCACCCTTGTTTAGAGCATCTGAGTTGAGTCATCATTTTTTTCATGGAATCTATCCCGAGTTCCTTTGCACCCCACTATATTCCTCCATCCTTCATTTCTTGGTTTCTCTCTCATGTCGCTCATTATGGCCTTCAGTCCCACTATCCCCTATCCCCCATGATATTGTGTCACTCGCTGCTAGGTCATCCATGTTTTTTATGCTCTAAAAAGGGAAGTCATCCGTTTGCTACTCATTTCCCCTCATTTCATCATCATCATTGGTGTCATTCTGTCAGTCACTCTACTATTTTCTCTCATGCCTTAGTTAAGGATCCCTTATTGCCTCACCTATGGAAGACCTCCTTCTGTCGACATCAGCTCATTCATTCCAGAAGACAGGTCTAGAGGGTTGTGTACCTTGGTTCCAGCTTCCACTTTTGTTCTGTACCTCGGATCAGGCAAAGGGACTCCTTATTGCCCTTTGACTTGATTGCTTCTGTGCTCCAACTCCTTTCAGTATGATCGAGATCCGTATACTTGATGGTTCAGTGATGCAGCAACTAACATCGATGATTCCAGGGGGTGTGTGAGATGTCTCAGTTCTCATGAGGGGGTGGCTCTACAGGTAGCCCCCCACACACTCAGATGACATCTTCATTACAGCCTTCAATGCAGCTCCATACATTTGATGATGTCGGCCTCAGCCGCTTGGAGCACCTTTTTGTTTGCATGTATCAGTCAGATTTTTAGAGCCCTTTCCTATTTTCAGGGGCATCTGGGTTGTATTTATATCTCATGTACTCAGATATTATTGTAAAAAATCCTGGCTATTATCCCAGGCACAATATGTATGTGGGATTCATTATCGTGTTATTTATCCGGCTCATGTTTAGGCCAGCATATGCTTTATTATTGTGTTCCATGCTTTTCTGGGTGCCTTATCATTTGTACTATTGCCTCAGTGGGCATAGGTATGCCTCCCTCGCCGCCTATAGCAGGTACTCACTCATAAAAAAGACTTGTCGCACCTGCAAGTCACCTCCTCAGGGTCTAGTTCTTTCAGCAATTTGGTTTACCTTATACTTCTCTCTCTTTGACTTACCCTTCGATGTCTAGTGATTGAGTTCTTACAACATACTTCGGTCATACGATTAGCTCCTAACGCTCACACACTGGGGGGAAATATGTTACACCATTTTTTGGTCATCTAACCTATTATCATTAGATGGACCCAAGTAACTCATGTAAGACCAATTTTACTCCAAATAAAATTGCTTTCACTATGAAAATAACTTAGTAAATCACCTTTATTAAGTTGTTTGTGGTCTAAACAGGAAACCCCATAAGGAAATATTAAATAAATATATAAATTTTTTATTTTTCTCAAGAAATAATTAGTTAAACAATAGTTTAATTAATATTTCTAGTTATATTTAACCCAAAACAAATTAATTAATTAGATAAATCATTATTTATATTATTATTTTCTAAAGAATAATTGTTTAAATCTTATTTAAATAATATTCTCTGTTAAATATGACTAATTCACCCTTAAATAATTAAATAAATCATTATTTATTTGATTATTACTTAATCAAATCCTTAAAATGATAAATAAATCATTTATGTATTTATTATTTACAAATAAGGGGATTTGACTCAAGTCAAATTCCTTTTCCCTCCAACAGATATAATAAAATATTCCATAAAAGTTGGATCTAGATTTGGTTAATAATATTTTAACTATGCACCAATCTCTAGACTAACTCAATATTTTGTTATAAATAGAAGGGTTTTCCCATTCATTTGTCACCTTTTGTTGCCTAAAGATCGCTCTGGATCTCAACTATTGGTCTGGCTATTGATCCATTATCATAGCCATATTTTTCCATTTTTGTCTGGGTTTTCTACACCATCAAGAGAGAGGAATTCTAAATCTGAAGTGCTGAGGACTTACAAGAACCCATCCCATTGAGGAGAACAAGGAACACCTTCTTGTGTTTTCCTCCCAACTGCCATTAATAAAAATTTCATTGGATATATTCTTGTCTCGTCTATTGGATCTATGGAGTAAATCTTATTTTTCTACTGTTTAATGTCTTCTAATGCATAGATCTAGATTTTTGTAGCATTTTTCTTGATCATCTAACTGCAGATCTAAAGATATTAGCATTCATTTCTGCTGTTAGGGCTATTTTTTATGGGCAGCTAAAGTGGTCTTTTTTCGTACACCTCGAATCAAGATTCATACGAACACCTATGATTTAGAAATTTTTAGGAATCCCTCTCTTTCTCTTTGATTCATTTTTGAGCATTTAGAACCAACATCTTTTCTTCCTAATCTATCCTACTGACAAGTCAAGCTTAAATGGTTTGACGAGTCTTCTTTTACTAACCTATCAGTAGAAATTCAAAACATTTTCATCCATGATTAGGCTAGATGATTGAACAAGACTCTTCTTTCCAAACAAGTAGTGGCATTTAGACTTGCTCACTTTCAGCAAAACTCTTTTTGGGTATGGGGTTTTACATTTTATTTTCATCTGCCCTCTTTTTCATCTTTTATTTGTTTTTTGTGTTTTCAAGATTAGTATTCTAAAACTAGAAACTAGAAATATGCTCATAGTGTTGAGCTTATTTGCATGCCTATCTATCCTAATCTAACTTATACATGGTATACATTTAGCTGGTGAACTCTCTTTTCCAATACAACCAATCAAGCAGATGATTCCATGAGGGATCTTGGTTTAGCTCTTTGAGTGTTTTGAAAAAATAAAAAGGCCACTCCCACCTCTCTTGTGTTTTAATAGTAGTGCCTAAAATGGTCTTGAAATTCTGCGTCAAATTGCTCTTGACATGTTTTACTCCCTCTTCAAATGTTTCTATCAAATCAGCAAAGGTATCTTGAAACAATACCTGAATGTGAGGATTTGGAAAATAAGCTTGATCCAAGACTGCTTCTTCCTCCACTTGGCTAAGCTTGGGACTCTTTAGGGAAAGAGACTCCTCCTCTTCCTCATGATCATCTGCACTGTCAGTCTCATCATATATTGCAATTTTTTCCTCTAGCACACTTGATACGTTCCGATTGAGTGGGCTAAATTCTGTGTGAAGCTCATCATGTTGATGAGCAGGAGTATTCTTTGTCAACCAATCTTCTTGAAGAGGTAGTATAGAAACTCTCCTGTGATTATCCATTTCTAAACCTTCATCTGCAATCTAAAAATCAAGGGAACCTGGTGGTTCAAAATCTGGAGCTGAGAAGGAATCTGTGTTATCAAGGATTTCCTCAACTATGTCAGAAAAAGGCTTCTTACTGACAACTTGCTCAAGAATTTCACTATCTTCCTCAACCTCAACACCAAACCAAAAAGGGTGCTGATTTCCAATCACATGAAATTTATTTCTGATGGACTGAAATGAAGTAGAGAAAAGAGTCAGAGATCCCTCACTTACTTCTAAACTTTCAATGTTTTCCTCATCAGTGTCATAGATGGTATGTATTGGCTGACTATTGTTTCCAATTTGATGAAACAGATCTTCCTCCCACAAAACAACTGTTGATGGTTCTGCAAGGTTAGCTTATGTTTGGAGCACATGACTATCATCATACTAATCAAACTTTGGAAAATCATCAAAATAAGTAGTGTTACCAATCAAGCAAATTGGATTATCATATTGTTTTTCTTTGAATTGATCTACAAGTTCACTTTCTGGTTTATGGTAGATGGGATTAGCAGGAGAAAGTGTTAGAGTCGGTCTTTTCATCCCTCCGTCAGAGATCATTTCTCTTGTTGCATTTCATTTTTAGGTGTCCCATTCAGTTCATTCATCTACACTCCATTAGGGGCATGCCATTATCTGACGGAAAGGCCTTCTCAGTCATAACCCTCATGCCTTGTACCTGCTGGCTCAGGTATGTTCATCAAATCAATTTTAAAGTCATTCATAGTCCTGTTCGGCCTCTTGGCCAGCAAAGAGTCATTTTAGGGTTTTTAGGTCTTTTTAGGTCTAGGGTTTTGCAAATTTCGTCTTCAAAGTGTCCAATAATGCCAGCAGGCCAGAGGGAGGTTCAAAACAAGTTTTCATCGCAAAATTTCATCGTTATAATGATTGATCATGATTTTTCTTCAAAACTCTATTTTGAAGAAAATCGTCATTTTGTCCTTTGTAATAAATGTTATGTATATTTTCAAAAAAAAATTCAGTTGTCAGATTTTTCAAGGCACAACCCTCGTCACCTTTGCAAAAACATGCCAGTCATCCCTGAAAAAAATTGACAAAAGGAGCCATCATTTCAGTTAAAAATCAAAATGGAAACAAGAAAACCAAAGTTTACATTAAAAAAGTGAAAAGTGCCAATTTTAAACATAAGAAAGTGGGTTTTTGCAAAAAAAAAAATCAAAGCCATGACTATAAGAGATATTTTCATCATTCAAATGTCATTTGCAAACAAGAAGTTGTCAAAGACCCAAAGAAAAATTGTGGAAGAGCGAAGCCGGTGTTTTGAAGGCCGGACTGTGGATGAGTTTTCCCGCGTGGCGCGTTGAGCCTCTGGCGCGACGCACATAGACTGCGCCGTGCATTGGGCCAATTTTCACTGTGTAAGATTGCACTTTCGCGATGCATCTAGGAGGCACAATGCACTAGGTTTGTGCGCGGCACACAGAGCTGCCAACTAAAATTTCACCCCTACTTCACAAAATTCAAATCGATTTCGTCATCTATGATCCAAGTAAGTGTGTGATGTGTTTGCCATTGCTATTAAACGGTGTTTTCTATGATTTGGAGGGAACAATATAAGAGTTTGATTGGTGAAAATATAAAACCTATATTCATATCAAAATCTGCTCCTTAGGGTTTCAAATGATGTGTTTTAAAAGATCATTTTCATGCTGAATACTCACTGTCATACTAGCATCTCTCACCTGTGATTCCTTTCCCCTCACTTTCACATCATTATACAGTCCCTTTCCTATTCCCCTATATTCCAAAAACAATCATATCACTTATTTTCATCTTTCCATTTTCCCTATTCCTAAACCCTACTATTCCCCATAACCATCACTCTCCCATATCATTTGCAAATATTCCTAAATTCCTAAATCCCCATACAGTCAAGTGACTGTTAACACATTTCAAATCTCACTTGAAAAAATCCACAGTCCACTTTTCCCACTGTCCCATATTCCTCACAGTTCTTTATTTCCCTTTGGCATATTTGGCATTGAAAACAAACACCAATTTATCATTTTCATCAAACCAATCATACACTTGACACCTAGCTTGCAGCATCATGATAGAGACAGATTCATCATATGAGCAAGACAGTGACTCTACCGCAGAGTTTAATGTACCAAGAAGGTCTCGAAAAGGGGGCAGACACGTCAAAGAAGAACCCACCTCATTGACTTAGTTGCAGGCCTGCCCACTTGCAATGGCTTGCTTTCAGCAACAGTCATGCTTTCAGTATTGTGAGACGATTTCTGAAACCCAGCATCATCAGGAGTTGGTTCACTTGTTTGTGTTACATTTGCAAGATGGTCAGGTTACCCTCGCTGGTGTAAATTTCACTTTGACACCAGAAACCATTTCTTAGGCAACAGGAATACCGAATGTAGGTGAACAGTGGAACAAGAGACAACAGCTAGAAAAAGTGTATTATGAGCCATACATCAGGCCTGGCTATCTGAGGTAGCTCAGCAGGGTATTCCCATTTTGATTTCTGAAGGAATCTTATGCACCATTGATGAGACTCATTATCAGGTACTTCAGCTGTGAGGGCCGGTTCTCGCGCCTTTATGCCTACCATATTCGATTATTGATGCATTTCACGGGAGTGAGGATGATGAGTATTCCATATTTCATGTGTCGAACCATAGAGCAGATGACTACTCTTGTGCAGAAGAAGACTCCCAAGCGGCAGCATAACAACATTTATCATTATGCGCTCATCAACATCATTGTGTTATATCAGCTCGGATTACAGGGCATTACATGGGAGGAGTTCATTTCTCGTGACTTCTTTACAGTCCCTCAGCCTCCTCCAGAGATTTTTCATGATGCGGGTGAGCCTTCACATCAGTTTTAGGGTCCTGAGATAGAGCCTATCAGTGTTCCAGTATGTGTTACCTATCAGAGAGGCACCAGAGCCTTATTTGCAGCAGCACGACAAGTACTATCTCCACCCAGGGTGGAAGGGGTCTCGTTACCTTCATCAGTAGCGCGAGTACTATCTCCACTTGTGGTGGAAGGGGTCTCGCCTTTGACATCAGCACAAGTACAGGGACAGGACAGAGGCAAAAGGCCTATGCAGGATGAGGGCCCTTCAGGAGGCCAAGACACTGATTTTACACTCATTGATGTTGATTTGAGCTCTCCCAACTCAAAGCTGAAGGAAATCATCTAGGAGCAGAAAGCTGAGATCAACACATTGACTGAGAAATTGCAAAGAGCTCAGTGTATTATAAATTACTTGGAGCAGTGGAATAAACAATTGGAGGATCAACAGACACTCATGGAGTTGCAAAAAATCCGTGAAGACCGAGAATTGGCCTGAAAAAGACCAGGTGACATGACACCCTTTGAGTGGGAGATTTGGCTTACGAGAGTCAACATGCATCTTGAGAAACTATTGGAAAAGGAAAACAAGGACAAGGACATGCTCAGACATATGAAGAACCACTATTGGGCCCACACACATGTTTGCAAAGCGATGATCAAGATCCAGAAGGCGAGGCTAAGGAGGGCACTGAAACGTCGGAAAAGGCCTGATCCACTTCAAATCTTTGCTAAAGCTTCTTTGGCTGAGCATGGCACTTGATGGGGGACCTTCACTCAAAATTTCAGCAAATTTGGAGAAAATTTTGTCATTTTTGAATTTTTGGTCACAAAACAGATTTTCCTGCCCAACGTGTAGCGCCACCTTGCGCGCGCTTATGATTGGGAGATCTTCTGGAGGAAAAATTTACATTTTTGGATTTTTTGTAAAAATTTATGCATGCTCAGGAATGGCCTAAGGATTTCATCAAGTTCTGGGTGGCCTAAAGGGTCAAAAACACCTTGAAAATGGCCTTTCTGCCACTTTTTGCACACACAGGAACTAGTCTTGGGAGATTGAACTTTTGGAGGGGAAAATGACATCCAAATATAGAAATTCCACTTGGGTTGGAAATCAGACAGGCATAGCTTTCCAACGAGCTATCATGAGCACAATTTGGACTTCAGGAAGTGCCTCAAAATCAGCTCCAAAGATGTGCCACGCATAGAGATTTTGCACGCGGCGCATAGAGGATTTTGGCCTATTTTTTACTCTTCAGCTCAGAATTTCGCCCAGTTTTGACTAGTTTCACTTTTTCATGTAACTATTGATATAATTTGATGTAAATTCATGACTATGATGTAAATTTGGCATATTTTTACTTGTTCTAGAGGATTCATTCACTAAAAAGTGAAAATTAAATGAATGAATTAGTTTCCTACCATATAGAGTCAAGTTGTTTGATTGCCTAAATTTCAGTTCCTAGTTTAGAATTGGTTGAAACAGCTCCTAGAAATATGATCTCAACCCCTAGAGGCATGGGGAGGGGCTAGGTTGGTCTATATTATGTATTTTCTCATACATTTTCAGGGTTGGACTTTTGGGAATAGTTTGGCACCTCATTGTATATTCATTTTAGCATTTTGGCAAAGGAAAGACCAGGGTTTTGCAGTACTTGTTGGGATCCTTGTGGCTCTGAGTTTTGATGGTGTTTTTCTCCATGATATTGTAAGTTTATTAATGTTTTATGTATGCCATTTCCCTTCTCTTTGATTCTGAAATTAAACAAATGAGTAACTAAGGTAGAATTCATTAGTTTGCTGGTGCTCTGCCTTAAAATTTTGTTTAGTTTTATATGTTTTCATATGTTTGAAGAGAATCCTTGCAGCCTCTTGCCCTCTTCAGCTCCTCAGCAGTCTTTTCTATCCATTCAATCAATATAGGACATCAAAGCCATTGCCTTCCTTGCCCCAACTTGAAATCTGCAAGAATTTGGCCTCATCCCCAAGCCCAAAATTGCCTTTCCCTTTTTTTCCAACAAAACCCCCCAAAATCAAACTAAAACTCCTTTATTCATATATCTAGCCTAAAATTAGTTGTTTTTTTCAGTCATCTCAAGCCCCATTGAAATACTTTTCGCTAAGATTGACCCGGAGAGAGCCCTCTCCTGTTCTGGTAGGGCTAGCTACTAGACTGAGCATGGTTTGGTGTTATCCTGTCTCTGCCTTCCTTTAGCCTGAGGTGGATTTAGGCAATAACATAGTGGCGACCATACTGGGGAAGAAAATGGTTTGCTTGTTGGTGTTATTTGTTTCATAAGCTAGAGACGGAGCCTGAAGTTATGCCAGGTAGCTTTCAAAATGCTTTTGCTTTGCATTAGCAGAAGTAGATAAATGCTACTTCAGTCAATCTCCGGTCTAGCTTGTGAACGTGACACTTGACTTGTGAATTACCCCAGTATATTAGATCGTTCTGGACTTTTGGGTGATGAGTCTAGAACTTGATAGGCTGAACAAGTTGGTTTTGTCCTTTGATTTTTGAATAGATCAACACACTGGCTTCCAGAAGACATACTAGAGAAAATCCGGATCCTGATCCACCTCCAGTGTATGAGAATCCCAATCTGATTCCAAGAATCCTCCGCTGAGAAAGTCCCGTGATCCCTTTGTTTAAATCTCATTCATGTCCTATTGTATTTGAATTCCTTGAAGATATTGAGTTTGATGATCAATTCGAGTTGTCATTGTTCGAAACTAAGTCTGAAAGTGCTACTGGTTCTATTGTTATAAATCCTGAGTTTATCAAGTATCTTGAGGTTGAACAAGCTAATAGATCCATTGATAGTTACATTTTGAACATTTCAAAACTCTATTGTGGCAATGAATATTCCTGAGTTTATCGAATCTGCATCTGAAACTCTTTGTCCATCAGCAGTTACTTCTGATTCACAAGTTCACGCTAAGCCTTCTTTCATTCCTACCATTCCCATGAAACCATCTATATCTAATCAGCAATCTGCAGTAGTTTCTCCTCCATCCCCATCATAGACACCTCGTACATCTACTACTCCTACTCCACCCGTTTCTCCAAGACATATTATAAATCCACCAAGAGCAATGGCTGCTAGATTCGCACCTCTTGTCTTGCCCCAGAACTTGGATTCCATGCCCGCTGATTATCAGAGTAAGATCCCTTTGTTTTATGGTACTCCTCAAAGTGTGCCCGCTTAGCAGCATATTGATACAATGACAGACTTTTTTGATCTCCATGAAATTGATGAAGAGAATGTCACCATGAGATTGTTTGTGCAAAATTTTGGAGGTGAGGTACGTAAGTGGTTTAGAGCTTTGCAGCCCAGAAGTATTGCTACATTGGCCAAGCTTCAGAGACAGTTTCTAGATCGGTGGGAAATAAAGAAATATCCACTTCAAATCACTTCTGAATATACCAAGATCAAGCACAATGTTGGTGAGTCCGTCCAAGACTATTGTATTATATTTAATGCAGTTTATAATGCAATTCCTGATGATTTAAGGCCATCTAAGAAATCAGCTTTGCTTAAGTTTCCGGATGGTTTTGATCCGAACATGGCCTATTCATTACGCGAAAGAGATCCACCCACCTTAGATGATATGCAGAAAATTACCGTTAGCGTTGAAGCTAATTTGAATGAAAAGAGAGCTAGATTGAGAGCTGAGAAGAAAGTTGTAATAAAGGAAGAAGCTTCTACATCAAATCAACTACTTCGCAAGGTGGAAAAAATGATCGAAAAGCTCACACTTGATAAGCCTGAACCACAGATTCGAAATCCCAATTTTCGTGGTCAGCAGCAGCCACAATTTAGGATCAAACAACGAGAGCAGCGAGCACAAGAACCAGTAGTCCAGCAACAAGTAAAGACACCTCTTCAGCAGAATTTTGTTTGTCAGGATTCAGATGATGAAGATGATGTAGTAGGGGAGGAAAATCACTTCTTTACTCCTGATGATTTGCCCATTTATATCACTGAAGATGAGGAGTATATAGAAAGTTCAACTATAAAAAGAGATGAGGATTTTATCTTGGCCAATGATGTAGCTCTTGAGGAAGAGTCGGATGAGTATCAGAGAGGTTATATGAATACCTTGTCAGCCCAACAGAAGCAATATTCTCTTAGAAACAGAGATGTGCCTATCAACCCAATCCAAAGGAGAAAGGAAGTTTCAACACCTAAAAATGATTCACCTGTTGCACAAAAGAAAGCAAAAGAGATAGTTGATCCCACTGCCACCAAGTCATCATCAGCAGAAAAATCAAATCAGCCAACTACATCGAGGGAGAAGGCTGAAAAGAAAGATGTTCCAGCCAAAGAGATCGAAAAGACTTTAGCCTTTAGTTTGGAGAATGAGATTTCTAAATTAAAGGTATCCATTCCCTTGACTAAAATAATGAAGAACAACAGTTATAGAGGTCAAGTTTCTAAAATTTTCAATTTCAATCCTATGTCTGATATGGTGAATATTTAAGATGATCAACCTGAACAGATATTTGGACCAACTTTAGATGGTGAGTCTCCAGATAGCGAAGTGCCTCCTTTTTATATCAGTCTTCGATTGCATGAGTTTGTATTGCATAATACCAGGTTTGATTCCGGTGCTTCCCATAATCTTATGTCGAAGGCAATCATGGAGAAGTTGGGTTTGGACATCACTAGGAAGTACCATGATGTATTGGGCTCATTAAAGACTTGGTTGTTAGTTTGGATTAGATTCCAACAAAGAATGTTTTGATGGACGTAGTTGTGGCAAACATTCCTCCCAGATTTGGTATGCTACTTTCTAGATCTTGGGGAGCAAAATTGAAAGGGACATTACAATTAGATTTCTCCTATGCAACGATTCCCGTGTTTGGCCAAATGAGAAATTTGTACCAGGAATAAAAAATGAAGTACATGATTACAACCAAGGAGAAACCGGTTAATCATCTGATTAATTATGTACATATAGATTTAGAGTCTTTTGTTTTGTATGCCGATAGTTTCAATGCTGTAGATAGTTAGTTAGTTCAAGCAGAAGATATTCCAGAGATTACCGAGAATTTCAGAGAAGTTTTGAAGGAAGAAAGGCAAAAACCGGAAAGCACAGTTGAGCAATCAGCTAAAGATAGTGGACAGCAAGTAGAAAAACAGAGCTAGCACAATTTCAGCACTTAGAAGATGATGAAGAGGGTCTATGGCCATGGATTTCGATGGTGCAGTGGGAAATGATGGTGCTGGAATTGGTATTTGGGTACGCAGTCCTTTTTCCGCTCCAAACAAGGTACCGAGCAATGTATGGGTATGTTCTTACCAATTAGCATTCAATTGTTCGAACAATGAGGCTGAGTACGAAGCTCTGATCGCTGGCCTAAAAATACTTAGAAAGCTGAATGCTAAGATAATTGCAGTCTATGGCGACTCCGAATTGGTGATTAAGCAGGTGAAGGGTGAATACCAAATGAAGCATCCCCGAATGCGGGCTTACCGAAATTTTGTTCTTGATATTTTGAAATTGTTTTTCATATTATACCTTGACTTGTATTCCTCGCATTCAAAATGGAATTGCAGATGCACTTGCTAAGGCAGCAAGTAATTTGAAGATCCCAATGAATTCAAGTAATAAGTTCGAAATCCATGTGAAGCACCATCCTACCGTCCCGGATAATCAAATATGTTGGCAAGTTTTCCAAGATGATGATGAGATTAATGAATTTCTGCAAAACAAAGGTAAGTTCAAAGATACCTCAATTGATATAGAATATGATGATGGTGAAGCTGATGTGCAAGTCAATCAAATGGAAGTGTTGCAGCTGAAAGATAATGTTATTCCTAAAGGTTTGATACCTTTAGAAGAGCTCTTCGATCAGGATGATGTAGCTAAAAAACCAACCTTGCGGCCAACTGAAAAGGGAGTTGAAGATGTAAACATTGGATCAGCTGAGAATCCAAAGATGGTGAAATTGTCAAAAGCATTACCACTAGAGGTAAAGGCTAAATATATCAATTTTTTGTCATATTTTGCTGATGTGTTTGCTTGGGATTATTCAGACTTGAAGACGTATGATACGAATATAATTCAGCACACTATTCCAGTCAAGCCTAATCAGAAGCCTTTCAGACAGAAGCTACGAAGAATCAACCCGAAGTTGTTGCCATCAATTGAGAAGGAGATAAACAGGTTGTACAAAGTAGGAATCATTGTTCCCATCAGATTTTCTGATTGGATTTCCAATTTGGTGCCAGTGCGGAAAAAGACAGGTGAGATTGGGTTGTGCATTGATTTCCGAAATCTGAACAAGGTGTCATTGAAGGAAAATTATCCATTTCCCAAAATGGATCATATACTTCAGTGAGTAGTTGGAGCATCTCGCATGTCACTACTCGATGGTTACTCCGGGTATAACCAAATTTTGGTCCATGAGGACGACCGAGACAAAACAACGTTCACCACTCCGTGGGGAACTTTCCACTATGCCAAGATGCCATTCGGTTTAAAGAATGATGGTGCGACATTTCAGCGGGCGATGGACATGGCTTTTGCCAATGAGAAGGACGTTTTTCTTGTTATGTACCTTGATGATTTGACGGTCTTTTCCAATTCAAATGAAGAGCATATGTATCACTTGAAAGTTGTCTTTCAAAAGTGCATAAAATATGGTGTGTCACTTAATCCGAAGAAGAGCTTGTTTGCCATGGATGAGGGAAAACTACTTGGTCACATTATTTCAAAAGATGGCATTCATATTGATCCAGCACGTGTAGAAGCAATTCAACAAATTGACCCTCCCAGGAACAAGAAGGAGATTCAGTATTTTAATGGTAAGATGAACTTTTTACGCTGCTTTGTCCCTAATCTTGTTGAACATCTAAGAGAGATTACAAACATGCTTAAAAAAGACATCCAAGTGAAGTGGACTGAAAAGGTTGTAAATTCCTTTAATTTGGTGAAATTGGCACTATCTTGAGCTCCAGTTTTGATCAGCCCAGATTACACCCAAGATTTAATTTTGTTTTCATTTGCTTCGGAGCATACCATGATAGTTGTGTTAATGCAGAAAAGAGATGAGCATGAGAAGCCAATAGATTTTTTCAGCTGGACTATAAGGGATGCAGCCTTGAAATATAACATTATTGAGAAGCAAGCTCTGGCACTGGTAAAAGAATTAAAGGATTTCCGGGTATACATTCTACATTCTCATATTTTTGCTTATGTTCCTAACACTGCCGTGAAAGATGTTTTAGTACAAACTGATTCAGAAGGAAGACGAGGAAAGTGGATCGCAGCTTTGCTGGAGTATGATGTGGAGATAAAGCCCATGAAGCTTATCAAGGGACAGGGGCTAGCGAGGCTTATGGCTGAATCGAATTTGCATGCACTAGACATAAATCTGATTGCTGCTATGTCTGATGAGGATGAGGAGAAATCATCACTTCAGGTATCGGAAATCTTTGTTGCTTCACCGTGGTATGCAGATATTGTGTATGTGCTTCAAAATTTGTCACCACCGCCCGGCATGACTAAAAACAAAGGTAGGACTCTAAAATTGAAGGCTGCAAAATTTTGTATTATGAATTCTGCACTTTCTTGGAAAGATCTTGGTGGTGTTTTGTTGAATTGTTTGGTGGAAAAAGAAGCAAAGTGGGTTATGGAGGATTTCCATAAAGGAGATTGTGGCGGTCACCTGTTTTGGAAAACAACAGCCAATAATATTTTGAGAGCGGGATACTATTGGCCAACATTGTTTGTTGATGTGTATAAGACTGTCAAAAGCTGCCACGAGTGTCAGATTTTTGAAGGAAGACAGAAATTACAGCCTTTTCCACTTAAGCCTATTGAGGTAAGCGCCCTTTTCAATAGTGGGGTTTGGATTTCATTGGGGAAATCCATCCTCCTTCTTCAGCTCAACATAGATGGATCCTAACAGCGACAGATTATTTCACGAAATGGATTGAAGCAATTCCCACCAAGCAAGCTACGGACTCAGTAATCATTTCTTTCCTTGAGAATAACATTTTGTCTCGTTTTGGTTGCCCGAATAAGATAATTACTGATAACGCAGCAGCTTTCAAATCAAAAAATATGGTTGAGTTTTGTAATAAATATGACATCACTTTGGGACACTCAACCGCTTATCATCCGCAAGGCAATGGATTGGCGGAGTCTTCCAACAAATCTTTGGTCAACATCATTAAAAAGTTGTTGGAAATCAATAAGAAAGGTTGGCATAAGAAGATAGTAAATGCACTTTGAGTAGACCGAGTGAGTCAGAAAAAATCCATTGGTATGTCTCCTTTTGAGTTGGTATATGGAGTGGACACAGTGTTTCCTACCTCCCTTGCTGTTCCGGTGGTCAAGCTTCTTCAGGAAGTTGGTAGTGAAGAAAGCCATATGCAGAGAAGAATAAATCAGATGATTCATTTGCAGCAAACGAGAGAAGAAGTTTTTCAAAATACATTTAAGTTGCAAGAGAGAATCAAGAAAATCTATGACAGGAAAGCAAAGGCGGACAAGTTCCAATTGGAGGAAGTAGTGCTGAAGTGGGATGCTAGAAATGAGGAAAAAGGTAAGCACGGTAAGTTTGAAAATCTCTGGAAAGGTCCCTTTAATATTGTTGCATATCGTGGTCAGAATGCATTTCTTCTGAAGGAGATGAACGGGGAATATTGTCCAGGAGGGCCGGTCAATGGTCGGCTACTCAAGCGGTACCATTTCTGAGATGTTTTCTGAAGTTTACATTGTCACTGTACATACCATTTTATTTCAGTTTTATTGCAAGTGTGTGTTGTGATATTTTCTTCAGTCTGGGGCCCGAAGTGAAGGCTATAATTCTGAAGCAGGATTTCAGCTTTGGTTTCAGTTTGTCGAGTCATTTTTTCATTCATTTCAGTTTTAAAATTGAGTCGCTTTGAGTCAAGTTTCAGTTAATAAATTGAGTCAAGAGTTTTTTCAAGTCAATGATTCCATAGCCCAATGGACGAAGGCACTGTCTATCTCTCCCAGAGATCTGTCATTCTTGACACCTCCCAGGAGCTACCATCCCCATTGGAACCAATTTTAGAGTCGGTCTTTTCATCCCTCCGTCAGAGATCATTTCTCTTGTTGCATTTCATTTTTAGGTGTCCCATTCAGTTCATTCATCTACACTCCGTTAGGGGCATGCCATTATCTGACGGAAGGGCCTTCTCAGTCATACCCCTCATGCCTTGTACCTTCTGGCTCAGTTCTGTTCATCAAATCAATTTTAAAGTCATTCATAGTCCTGTTCGACCTCTTGGCCAGCAAAGAGTCATTTTAGGGTTTTTAGGTCTTTTTAGGTCTAGGGTTTCACAAATTTCGTCTTCAAAGTGTCCAATAATGCCAGCAGGCCAGAGGGAGGTTCAAAACAATTTTTCATCGCAAAATTTCATCGTTATAATGATTGATCATGATTTTTCTTCAAAACTCTGTTTTGAAGAAAATCATCATTTTGTCCTTTGTAATAAATGCTATGTATATTTTCAAAAAAAAATTCAGTTGTCAGATTTTTCAAGGCGCAGCCCTGGTTGCCTTTTCCAAAACATGCCAGTCATCACTGCAAAAAATTGACAAAGGAGCCATCATTTCAGTCAAAAATCAAAATGGAAACAAGAAAATCAAAGTTTACATTAAAAAAGTGAAAAGTGCCAATTTTAAACATAAGAAAGTGGGTTTTTGAAAAATAAAAAAAGCCATGAATATAAGAGATATTTTCATCATTCAAATGTCATTTGCAAACAAGAAGTTTTCAAAGATATAAAGCAAAATCGTGGAAGAGCGAAGTCGGTGTTTTGAAGGCCGGACTGTGGATGAGTTTTCCTGCGCGACGCGTTGAGCCTCTGGTGCAGCGCACATAGACTGCGTGGTGCATTGGGCCAATTTTCACTATGTAAGATTGCACTGTCGCGGTGCATCTAGGAGGCACGGTGCACTGGGTTTGTGTGCGGCGCACAGAGCTACCAACTAAAATTTCACCCCTACTTCACAAAATTCAAATTGATTTTGTCATCTATGATCCAAGTAAGTGTGTGATGTGCTTGCCATTTCTATTAAACGGTGTTTGCTGTGATTTTGAGGGAACACTATAAGAGTTTGATTGGTGAAAATATAAACCCTATATTCATATCAAAATCTGCTCCTTAGGGTTTCAAATGATGTGTTTTAAACAATCATTTTCATGCTGAATACTCACTGTCATACTATCATCTCTCACATGTGATTCCTTTCCCCTCACTGTCACATCATTATACAGTCCCTTTCCTATTCCCCTATATTCCAAAAACACTCATATCACTTATTTTCATCTTCCCATTTTCCCTATTCCTAAACCCTACTATTCCCCATAACCATCACTCTCCCATATCATTTGCAAATATTCCTAAATTCCTAAATCCCCATACAGTGAAGTGACTGTTAACACATTTCAAATCTCACTTGACAAACTCCACAGTCCACTTTTCCCACTGTCCCATATTCCTCATAGTTCCTTATTTCCCTTTGGCATATTTGGCATTGAAAACAAACACCAATTTATCATTTTCATCAAACCAATCATACACTTGACACCTAGCTTGTAGCATCATGACAGAGACAGATTCATCATATGAGCAAGACAGTGACTCTACTGCAGAGCTTAATGTACCAAGAAGGTCTCAAAAAGGGGGAAGACACGTCAGAGAAGAGCCCACCCCATTGACTCAATTGCAGGCCTACCCACTTGCAATGGCTTGCTTTCAGCAATAGTCATGCTTTCAGTATTGTGAGATGATTGCTCAATCTTAGCATCATCAGGAGTTCGTTCGCTTGTTTGTGTTACATTTGCGAGATGGTCAGGTTACCCTCGCTAGTGTAAATTTCACTTTGACACCAGAAACCATTTCTCAAGCAACAGGAATACCAAATGTAGGTGAACAGTGGAACAAGAGACAACAGCTAGACAAAGTGTATTATGAGCCATACATCAGGCCTAGCTATCTGAGGTAGCTCAGCAGGGTATTCCCATTCCGGTTTCTGAAGGAATCTTATGCACCATTGATGAGACTCATTATCAGGTACTTCAGCTGTGAGGGTCGTTTCTCAAGCCTTTATGATTACCATATCCAATTATTGATGCATTTCACGGGAGTGAGGATGATGAGTATTCCATATTTCATGTGTTGAAACATAGAGTGGATGACTACTCTTGTGCAGAAGAAGACTCCCGAGCGGTAGCATAACAACATTTATCATTATGTGCTCATCAAGCTCATTGTGGTACATTAGCTCGGATTGCAGGGCATTGCATGGGAGGAGTTCATTTCCCGTGACTTCTTTACAACCCCTCAGCCTCCTCCAGAGATTTTTCATGATGCGGGTGAGCTTTCAAATCAGTTTTAGGGTCCTGAGACAAAGCCTATCAGTGTTCCAGTATGTGTTACCTATCAGAGAGGCACCAGAGCCTTATTTGCAGCAGCACGACGAGTACTATCTCCACCCGGGGTGGAAGGGGTCTTGTTACCTTCATCAGAAGCTCAAGTACTATCTCCACTTGTGGTGGAAGGGGTCTCACCTTTGACATTAGCATAGGTACAGGGACAGGACAGAGGCAAAATGCCTATGCAGGATGAGGTCCCTTCAGGAGGCCAAGACACTAATTTTACACTCATTGATGTTGATTTGAGCTCTCCCAGCTCAAAGCTGAAGGAAACCATCCAGGAGCAGAAAGCTGAGATCGACACATTGAATGAGAAATTTCAAAGAGCTCAGTGGATTATAAATTACTTGGAGCAATGGAATAAACAATTGGAGGATCAGCAAACACTCATGGAGTTGCAGAAAATCCGTGAAGACCGGGAATTGGCCCGAAAAAGACCAGGTGACATGACACCCTTTGAGTGGGAGATTTGGCTTACGAGAGTCAACATCCATCTTGAGAAACTATTGGCGAAGGCAAACAAGGACAAGGACATGCTCAGACATATGAAGAACCACTATTGGGCCCGCACACATGTTTGCAAAGCGAGGATCAAGATCCTGAAGGCGAGGCTAAGGAGGGCAATGAAACGTCAGAAAATGTCTGATCCACTTCAAATCTTGGCCAAAGCTTCTTTGGCTAAGCATGGCACTTGATGGGGGACCTTCACTCCACGTTTCAGCAAATTTGGAGAAAATTTTGTCATTTTTGAAATTTTGGTCACAAAACAGATTTTCCTGCCCAATGCGTAGCGCCACCTTGCGCGCGCTTATGATTGGGAGATATTCTAGAGGAAAAATTTACATTTTTGGATTTTTTGTAAAAATTTATGCATGCTCAGGAATTGCCTAAGGATTTCATCATGTTCTGGGTGGCCTAAAGGGTCAAAAACACCTTGAAAATGGCCTTTCTGCCACTTTTTTCACACACAGGAACCAGTCTTGGGAGATTGAACTTTTGGAGGGTCCAATTACATCCAAATCCATAAATTCTACTTAGGTTGGAAAGTAGACAGGTAGGGATTTCCAACGAGCTATCATGAGCTCAATTTTGACTTCAGGAAATGCTTCAAACTCAGCTCCAAAGATGTGCCATGCATAGAGATTTTGGGCGCAGCGCATAGAGAATTTTGGCCTATTTTTTACTCTTCAGCTCAGAATTTCGCCCAGTTTTGACTAGTTTCACTTTTTCATGTAACTATTGATCTACTTTGATGTAAATTCATGAATATGATGTAAATTTTTTATATTTTTTCTTGTTCTACAGGATTCATTCGCTAAAAAGTGAAAATTAAATGAATGAATTAGTTTCCTACCATATAGAGGCAAGTTGTTTGATTGCCTAGATTTCAGTTCCTAATTTAGAATTGGTTGAAACAGCTCCTAGAAGGATGATATCGACCCCTAGAGGCATGGGGAGGGGTTAGGTTGGTCTATATTATGTATTTTCTCAGACATTTTCAGGGTTGGACTTTTGGGAATAGTTTGGCACCTCATTGTATATTCATTTCAGCATTTTGGCAAAGGAAAGACCAGGGTTTTGCAGCACTTGTTGGGATCCTTGTGGCTCTGAGTTTTGATGGTGTTTTTCTCCATGATATTGTAAGCTCATTAATTTTTTATGTATTCCATTTCCCTTCTCTTTGCTTCTAAAATTAAACAAATGAGTAACTAAGGTAGAATTCATTAGTTTGTTGACGCTCTGCCTTAAAATTTTGTTTAGTTTTATATGTTTTCCTCTGTTTGAAGAGGATCCTTGTGGCCTCTTTCCCTATTCAGCTCCTCAGTATTCTTTTATATCCATTCAATTAATATAGGACATCAAAGTCATTTCCTTCATTGCCCCAACTTGAACTCTGCAAGAATTTGGCCTCATCCCCAAGCCTAAAATTGCCTTTCCCTTTTTTTCCAACAAAACCCCCCAAAATCAAACTCAAACTCCTTTATTCATATATCTAGCCTAGAATTAGTTTCTTTTTTCAGTCATCTCAAGCCCCATTGAAATAATTTTCGCTGAGATTGACCCGGAGAGAGCCCTCTCCTGTTCTGGTAGGGATAGCTACCAGACTGAGCGTGGTTTGGTGTTATCCTATCTCTACCTTCCTTCAGCATGAGGTGGATTTAGGCAATAAGAGAAAGAACATAAATTTTTCGTTCACATGAAGGTTTAGAGACTGGCTACATGTTTAGCATTTGATTTATTTCCTCTTCAGTTAAAGGAGGAGGCATTTTTCTCTTTCTTTGGATAGGACTACAACAGTTCTCTTCCTTTAGTGAAGACTTATTCGGAGGTTGAATGTCTTCTTGAGCCTCATCTAGTAGGGGTGATGAATCATCACTTTTGTCTTCAGAGAAATATTTTGGATTTTCTCCTACTTCTTGATGGATTTCATCTTCAATCAACACTTCTTGGTTATCATGATAGTTATCTTGAGTATGAAATGCATGAATTTCCTCTAATAGGTCTTCAGGATGCCAATTTCTAAAATCTTCATCAATGTTCACAAGGTATTGTATGAGGTATTCGGATTGATCACATAAATTTTCAACTTATGATAGATATGGATAATTTTATTTATAATGCTCATAGAACACCTTGAGGATATCCTTTAAGGAAAACAAACTACTTGGTTTCAGACCTTCATACCATTCCCTTGCCTTACCCTCTAATTTTGCCACAAACATTTTCATGAGGCAGTCCTCATGCCATTCAAACTTTAACCTCCATACATGTATATGAAATTTGATGAGATGTAACAAGGGGTCATCAAATTTTTCATCTTGAAATATAGGCAGGGTTTTTATCCAATTTATCTGAGGCATTTTGTGTGGGAATCTAGGGATATAATCTCTACCCATTGGGGAATATCTTCATTGTATCCTTGGATCCATGTTTGTAAATCAGAAAGGGTCACTGAATATTTTCAACCAGTCTAGAGTTCTTATACCAGTGGAGTCATTAGGTCTATTGAGAGTTTTGAATTCGCCAGGTGGATGATTTTAGCTATGTTGTCCACCATCAGCAAGATCGGGAATGTTTGATGCATTCCTAGGGGATTCTATAAGAATTAGTGGGGTCAACAGGGCTACTGAAGACCAATGGAGTTTCCAAGTGGAGGATGCTTAATGTTTTAAGGATGTACTTGTTGTCTACCATAAAAAAATGAGTGCCAATATAAGGATGTTTGTAGGTTTTCTGAGATCTAAGGAATACTTAGTTTGTCACTAACTCAAAAGGTCCCACCGTGATCGCCATTAGGTGATGAGGTGGTTATAAATCAATAGATATTGTTTGATAAGGGCTTCTAAATTCTCTAAGGATGTATAAGCTTGTTACTTACTCAGATAGTCCCACTGTGATCACCATTATGTTAGGCTCCTGTGATTTGGCAGATTGGTAATAATAAATGCATAGGGTAACATCAGACCAGTCTTTAGAGTCCTAGGATCTAGCCTTCCCGGACTCAGAGAGGACTCTCTCTATTTTGTGCAAAGGATGTGAACTTGTTTGCTTTTAGGGTTTAATTTTAGGCTATTTGTTAAGTGTAGGGTTTGTTTGTTTGTTTTGGTTAGGTAAGATGATAAAGTAGAATAGATGGAGTGAGGAAATATTCAAGTCGTTGGGCTATGGAGTCAATAAAAGTCTTGGAAAGTTCAACAATGAATCAGGGACCATCACAGGGAAAATCTAGCATGGTCAAATGGATTTTCAAGGGTTGTGTGAGATGAAATGAACGTCAAGTTTGTGAGAAAAGTAGGGAAAAAGGAAATTAAGAATCCTTTGTCAAATAATTTAAAAAGAAGGGCCTTCAACACTATTTAGCATAAATAATTAATCATAACACAGGGCACACCAATAAATCTTTGATTAAACTCAAGCAAATAAGCATTTAAGACAAACAATCCAGTGAACTATAGAAGGCGAGAAGCTCATTTAACTTCTAGTGATTTCACCGTCAAGGTTAGAAAACATTTAAGATAAACATATAACTTTAATAAAAAAAGAGGGAACTCTTAAACATAATTGATCATAGCCATAAATATCTCCAAAACAACTATTCAAGCATGGACAAAGGGTATGATCAAAACATAGCCTCTTTAGCAAAACCTAATTAGTGGTACTTCAAAGAAAGATCTCAAGAACAATGTTTTAGTGACATCAAACAAGCAGGCCTAGCCATAAAAAATATTTGATATCTATTGTATTTAACCATTCATGAGATAAAAAATCTTGGGTGGGCCTAGAGAGCAACTAAGAATTCTCTAAACTGACCTAGCAGAGGAAAACATAGAGGCAGTGAAGAACAAACAGAGCTAAGGTGCCTTTGGAAAATATTTCTTAGTCTAAAACCTTTGTCCTACTGCAATATATAAGGATGAAACAACATGATACATAAAAAAAAGAACTAAATAGAAGCACATCGCCATTAACCAAGCTCAGGGATCCTGCAAGCAAGCCTTCTCCATCATCAATCAAAGCAAGCCATTCAGAAACTCAAAAACACCAATTTCTTCTTCAATCTCCAAAAAACCATATATTTCTCTCAAGATTCATCAAATTCCAACTTTTACAACAAAGCCCTCATGCTCTATTTATCTAGCAAAGGAGGGAAAAAACCCTAACTAGGGTTTTAAAATGTCAAAAATAGTGATAAATGTCATTTATGCCCAAGAGACCATGCAAGGCCCAAGACACAAAATATCTCATGAAATAAATGAAAAAATAACTCCTAGCACCTAGAGTGATTTTCCTCAAAAAACACTAAAATATCATTTTGTCATTAATGATTGTCTTTTGTTGAATTTTTGGCAAAAAATTCACTGTGAGGTTTGAACGCGTAGCACTTGCACAGGAGAAACTGAGTCCACTTGCAACCAAGTTTTGATGACCTTCCCGATGTTGGAATTGGCTCCGTGATGGCCCGTTGGAAAGCCTTCTGAGTATAATTTCCAAAAATTTCATTTTTTTTTCTGATTGGGCTCCAATTACCTGTCCAAAAAGGAAATCCCCCAAAACTTCTCTAGGCACAGTGTCAGGCCTGAAAATGAGGCAGAAAGGTGAAAAAAGAGGTGTTTGTTAGCCTTTTGAGGGACTGAAAATGCTCCAAATGCTCTGAAATAAATTTGGTGAGCATGTTGTACTTGAGGTGAGGATTCCAAAAATGCAAATTTTTCCTCCTGAGGATTCCTGAGGTGAAAGCGTAGCGCCAAGGGTGTTATGCCTAGAGGCCTCAAAATTTGCAAAAATCCAAAATTTGTCAGAATTTTCCCAAAATTGGTGTATGTCTTCCTTATGGGGTTTGAAAGCCCTGTAGAGAAGCTTCAACCAATATTCCAAGGTTTTCTTGGTCTTTTGCCCCTTTTATTGCTTGTATTTTGGCATTGGCCTTTTTGAGTTTAGCCCTTGCAACTTGGTTTCTCCGGGCATAATGCTTGGTCATCTTCCTTTGGAAATCAAGATCTTTATTGGCTTTCTCCAATTTAGCCTCCAATTATATGTTTTCTCTTTCTAATCAAGGCTCCCAATCATTTTTTGTCTCCATGGAAAGAAACTCACTTACAGGGAGCTGCTCTGCCAAGGATTATTCTTGTTCTCTTTGTTTTGCTAAGGCCTTCTTTAAAACCATGGTTCTTGGTCTCCTCCTGGACTACCCTTGTTCATCTTCACTTTCCTCATAGGTGCCCATGAATTCCTCTAGATTTACCTGTGCCCTTTGAGCTTCTTCCCGATCTTTGATTTCTCTAGCCTCATAAATGGCAATTTGTGCCCCTATCTGCATGTTCTCCATCTTAAGGACATCATTCACACTCTTGGCCTTATCTAGATTTGCTTGAAGGTATTTGATTTGGGAATTTTTGTTTGGGAGGAGAAAGTTTGAGATTCTTGCTTCATTTTCCTCATCACTGTCGATCTGAATGGTTTCAAACTCTCTCTCAACCTCATGATGATCTTCTTCTTCCTCCTCTACCTTTTCTTTTCCTTTATCTAGTGGCTTAGTGGATGTGGAAGGAATGGCCCCTTGCATTTTGAGGCCGCAAACACATGCCTTTCCCCTCTTTGGTATACCAATGAAAAAGGCTCAACTCTGCTTATTTTGGTTTTTTCATCATGCTTACCATAATTTGTTTCCATGTCTTCCCCTTCATCACTTGGACTGTTGCTTACCTCTTTGCCTTCAACATCGTTCTCACTTTTAGCCTCTTCACTAATTTCTGCACTTTCATTTTGCTCCTCATTGTAGCTTCTTGCCTCATCATTGCTGTGATCTTCATTTTCATTATTAGCCTCTTCATTTCCTTCATTTTTTTCATGACTATCATGACTATTTTTTTCCTCATTGTTGCTTGCTTCATTGGTGTCCATGCTATCTTCAGCCTCTTCATTTTCCTCACTGTTTTCATCTTCATTTTGGTTGCTTTCTTCATCTTTTCCCTCATCTCTGTCATGAATAGGAGACTCATTGTTTTGACTGTCATTAGGGTTCTTAGTTTCACTGTTGTACTTAGGATCATCCTCTGTTTCTTTTTCACTTGCCTCATCTTCATCATTATCCACCTCCATGTCTTCTGCTTCATTTTTTACCTCTTCTTCATCACTGCTTAATTCATTTCCATTGTCAGCTTCCTCATTTTCTTCATTGTTATCCTCTCCCTTTGTTTCCATGTTTTCTGCTTCTTGTTGGCTTGACTCATCATCACCCTCATCTTCAGTTTGGTCTGATTCAATGTCACCCTCACCCTCATGGTCATTTGCTTGTTCACTGCCACTTCCTTCTTGATTTGATGCATTAGGAGAAGTTGAGGAAGGGATATTTTCTTGAGGAGAGGATACTTGTGTAGGTGATGAGGCATGATCAGTAGGAGGTGATGGAGGAGAAGAGGGAGGAGGATGAGATGATGAGGGTAAATTTGGTTGTTGATGGGGCTATGGGCTTTTGAATATTTCATGAGCAATGAACACCTCCCAAGGTATGCCTTTTTTCTCCAATTGATGTAGCACCACCATCTTGATCAAGGAGTGGTGGAACAAAATCTGAATTTGCTGGGAATAACACCTCCTTCAGACAGAAAAATTCATCTTGTTGATACTCTTATACAAGTAGTAGGGTAAATGAAGCATTTTAACCCTAGTAAAATGCATGAGTAATCTAATATGGTAGTAGTAGAGCCTAGAGTATCTCCCCTCACATGTAAAATATTTCATGATGACCCTCATTAAGGGTGCATACCTCTCCAGCAAGTGTGAGAAAGGGAAAATAGTTTTGCAGCCTTCTTTGTACCTAGGCTTGAGAAATGGCTCATAGCAGCTCATGTTCAACTTTTCCCTTTTGAACCATTTTTCACCAAAATCAGGTATACCTGTAGCACTAGAAATGGCATCTGATGAGAGTTCAAAGGTCACCCCTACAAAGCTTGATTGTTTGTTATGTAGGTTGAGAATGAATAACTTTCTGACCTCTAGGTGATTTTGTACTTGTTGGACCTTTTCACAAAACTGGAAACACCCTACATTTTGAAAGCATGTGAGAATCATGGGAGAAGTAGTAAGATCCATAGTGTCTTGGGGTTCAAACCTATTAACCTTCCCACCCTTGTTCTTTTTCCTCATAGGAACTTGGCCTCTTTCATTGCTAACACTCCCTTCTTCTCCTGACATGGTGATTAGTGTTGGCTTTAAACAACCCTAGGCCTGCTTGTGAAACTTTGCAGGAGGAGTGAAATGAAATGATGGTGAAAGGCAGTTCTTGTAACTGAGTGAGATGGAGATGTGGGTTTATGACTGATTCCCCTTTGAGATTTGATGAAGGGTTAACTTGAACTCACTGTAATTACCCTAATTGACACCTTTCTTGACTGATAATTTCTTACTTGGAGGTCAAAAGAGAGTGTTTTTCATGAGGACTTAGGGTTCCTAGTCTTTAGGGTTTTGACCAATTTCCTTTAACCATTAAATCATCAAATTCACTTGGAGAATAGAGAAAATATCCACGTACCAACATTTGGTGTCTTTGCAGGTCCCTGGATGTAGCTTGGAGGTGCTCTTTTGTGGTTATTTTGGCAATTTGCAAGTGGAGGAGGGTTTTTGCTCTAGGCGCAGGACATGAATGCATTGTCAGGTGTTGGGCCTCCTAGGCACAGCGCCTGCATGCGTGCAGGCCTATCGGGCCTCCTACGCACAGCGCTTGAACATATTTTTGGCCTGTCAGGCTCCCTAAGCGCAGCACTGAACGTCTTTTGTGCCTTTCAGACAGTTCTAGGAAAATAGGTAGCGCCCACCTAAACGTGCAGCACAGTGTATTTTTACACAGAGAAACCTCTCGAAGACGTAGCACCAGGTAACCTTACCCAAATTTTCACTTAAACTTATAAGTTTTCTCCTTGAAGGATTGTTACTCTTTTGAAAGTGAAAAATGAGCCAATTTACAAACACCATGACCCTTTATAGTTTTAGGAAAATTAATTTAACCCTTGTAGACTCTCTTTCTAATGTTTTTGGTCTCTTTATCACTTTTTCAGATATTATTTTTTACCTTTTACAGTAGGTGACTTAAAAACATTCAAGTGGTATTTTCCCTTTCTAACCATTTTTCTTTGTTGTTCTTTGGGTTGCTGACATGGTCAAATTTGACTCCCTTTGGCTTATTTATGCCTTTAACCCTCTGTTCTTCAGATGTTGTTTGAGTCACATGATTTACTGTGTTTTGGCCTGTTCATATCTTTCAATCACTTTCAGTCAATAAGTGTCATGAAAACCTTGAAATGACTCTCTTCCCTCTGATCTTTGGAACATGCTAAAAACACTTTGACAACCTTAGGCACTTGCATGGTGGCAACATCTATAAAACCTCTATGTTCTTACCTTGGAGATTAAATTGTCTCTTGCTTGATGGCTGACTGAGGAACTTATTTTCATTTTTATCATTGATCTCTAGGCATGATAAATCCATCTTTGGAAGGTACCATAGTTTTCACAATTATGAATGCTATCTCCTTGTTAGGCCACTTCTGATTTTTGTAGGTGCCATGACATACTTATTTATCCCTTTCTGATGTTCTTGGAGTTTTGACACATTTAGTTATATAAAAACAACCTCATGATCAGCTTGGCTTTTCATCTTGAAACTCAACTCTATGCATTTATCCCTTTGATCAATGAGATACTTTACCTTGGAAAACCCTAGAAGTCACTTACAACAGTTTCCTCAAACCTTATGTCTACTGCCATGATGGACTTTTAACAAATTCATTTTACCTTCTTTTGACCATCTTCATTTTACCTTCTTTTGACCATATTTGTCACGAAAAAATCCTTGGAATGAGTTTTGAATATTTGTAGGCAGTTATATCCTCAGGAAACCTTTGCTACTATTATAGAGTCCAAAATTTCCATTTTACCTTCTTAGATCATCTTACCAAAATCCTAGGTTTCTGGGCTGTTTGAGAAGAATCATTAGTGTTGTCTTCTAAGTTCTCTATAGCCCTTTCAAGTTCATTCATTTATGTTCAGTTCACCTCACCTTTTTCCATTTTTAATTTATAATTTCTAAAAATCTTCAATTCATGCTTGGTTGCACTGGCGTGCCTCTATCCATGTGATTTGCTGCATTGGCTCCTTGCTTGGCACACTACTAGCACAATCAGGCTTAGAAACCCTGATTTCTCCTTGGAAATAAACTTCTCCTTGTCCTTTTGCTGTGGATGTCTTTAAACAGGAGCAGACCTCTTACCTTACCAATTTTTGATGATAGTCACCTTGACACTCCTGCAGAAATGTCAAAATGAACAATTTATCTTTACAGAACTTGAACTTGATAAGGTGATCTTCCTTGGAGATTTTTCTGACGTATCTTGGACAAACAGGTGTTGATATTTTTTTACAATTGATTCAGCTTCTAGCACATGAAAAATAATGCTTTAGAACACCAAGGATAACCCTACAACCTATGAAACCCTAGTGACCTACTGGAAGGCTCTTTTGACTTGGTATTTGACTAAAAACTTGACTTAGGGTCTTCAGGTATGAAAAACAATTTTTTTTGACAAATTGATGTATTGAAGACCCAAAATCCAATGTACTTGAATTATCTAAAGAGCCTACAGAGATAGTTTTGAGACCATCAATGCTTGAGGCACCTAGTGAACATGGGAAAGAGCAGGTTGTTTGGCAATCCTAGCTGGAAAGTGGAGGGGTTAAGCATAGGAAAAATTGAGTACTGAGGTTATGGGTGTGAAAATATGACAAAGATGAGTGGCATGAGCCCAAGAGGGGTATTTTAGGAGTGGTAGTCTAACCAGGGAATGGCAGAGTAGTAAAAAAGTGAAAATTTTGTTTTAAGGATAATGAAGGCAGTGAGATTTCTAAAACTCACAATTTTCATGGAATTTTGTTTTTAGAAATCAAGGACCAATATATAGTCATCTACAGATACTAAAAATTATGGATCACTAACAAGTGGGTCTCAAGCGAACTTAATATCTGAAGACTTATCCAATAAGCTTAATCTTGAAACCATCCCTCATCATATTCCATATCCTTTGCGTTGGATAACCAAGGATACAAATTTACAGGTTACAAGAAAATGTATTTTTTGGTTTTCAATCACCACAAACTTTATTGATGAAGTTGAGATAGATGTTGTACCACTTGACATATTAGGAATTGTTTTGGGTAGTCCTTATCTCTATAACAAGAAATTAGTCTTCTATCGCCATGAGAACAAGTACCACTTGTTCAAATATGGAGTGGAAAATATTTTGAGAGCTCATCGCAAAAAGCTAAACCTCTCTTTAGTTAATGTTGGGAAAATTAAAAGACTAGTAAATTCAAGCAAAAACTTGTGCTTCTTATGATCAAGCAAAATAATGATATGGATTATGAATCTTTTGAAGGTTGTGATGATAAATTGAAATATGAGTTTTTTGAGGTGGTAAGTCAACATGGTGAGATGTTTCAGGAACCAAAGGGGTTAATTACCAAGAGGGGAATCCAACATGAGATACAGTTGCAGCAGGATTTTACACTCACTAATATTGTCATGTATCACATGTCGATAATGGAACGCAAAAAATCATGAAGAAAATCCAAGAGTTGTTGAATAAAGGGATCATTCTCCCATCTACCTCGCCATGTGGTTCACCGATTTTGTTGATGCCCAAGAAGGATGAAACATGGCGCATGTGTGTGGATTTTCATGCACTAAACAAAATCACAATAAAGAATCGTTATCCACTCCCAAGAATATATGATTTTCTTTATTATTTGAGGTATGCAAATTATTTCACTAATTTAGACTTAAGAAGTGGTTACCATCAAGTTAGATTAGCTGAAGAGGACATATGGAAGACCAAATTTAAAACTAAACAAGGATTGTTTGAGTGGATTGTTATGCCTTTTGGTCTTTTCCAACGCTCCAACTACTTTCATGAGAGTTATGAATTATGTATTAAGAACATTTATTGAAGATTTTGTCGTTGTCTACTTATATGATATTTTTATATTCAACAAATCATGAGATGAACATGTCATGCATGTAATAAAGGTGCTTGATGTCTTAAGAAAAGAACATTTTTTTTTAAGATGTCAAAATGTGAATTTGGTAAAACTTCTTTAGTGTATTTGGGACATATTGTTGGAGGAGGTGATCTGAATATAGACCCCTCTAAGGTTGAGGTAATTGTGAATTGGCTAACACCCAAGACAGGCACTAGGGTAAGAAGTTTTCTAGGAGAAACACAATATTGGAGGAATTTCATTGCTAATTTTTCTTCTATTGCAACTCTGTTACATGCATTGACTAGTGTTAAGAAGGTCTTCCAATGGGGAGGCAAGAAAAAAAGCATTCGATTCTTTAAAATAGAAGATCAGTTCAGTCCCAATAATATCACTACTGGACTTTTTTATTTCCCAAATCCGCCTTACGCTCAAGGAAGGTGGGATTCAGGGTAACACCAAACCACGCTCAGTCTAGTAGCTAGCCCTACCAGAACAAGAGAGGGCTCTCTCCGGGTCAATCTCAGGAAAAATGTATCAATAGGGCTTGAGATGACTGAAATGAGTGATAATTTTAGGCTAGGTATATGAATCAAGGAGTTTGGAATGATTTTTAGGGGTTTTTGTTGGAAAAAGGGAAAGGCAGTTTTGGGCTTGGGAATGAGGCCAATTTCTTGCGGAGTTAGAGTTGGGGCAGGGTAAGCAATGGCTTTGATGTCTTAGATTCAATGAATGGATAGAATAGACTGCTGAGGAGTTGAAGAGGGCAAGACGGTGCAAGGATTCTCTTCAAACAGAGGAAAACATATAAATAAACAAAAGTTTAAGGCAGAGCACCAGCAGACTAATGAATTCCCATGGTGTCTCTTTGTGGGTCGGGAAGCAAAGAGAAATGGAATACATATAGTGACGAAACTTGAATACATGGAAAAGCTTGTGTCAAAACTCAGAAGCCACAAGGATCCCAACAAGTGCTGCAAAACTTTGGTCTTTCCTTTCCCAAAAACTGAAAATGGATATACAATGGAGTGCCAAACTATTACCAAGAGTCCAACCCTGAAAACGACTCAGAAAATAAAATATATAGACCATCCTAACCCCTTCCCATGCCTCTAGGGGTCGAGCTCATCCTTCTAGGGGTTGTTTCAACCAATTCTAAACATGGAACTGAAATCTAGGCAATCAAACAACTTGCCTCTATATGGAAGGAAACTGATTCATTCATTTAATTTTCACTTTTTAGTGAATGAATCTTCTATAAAAAGTAAATATGTGCCAAAATTACATCATAGTCATCAAATTACATCAAGATAGATCAATATTTAAATCAAAAAAGTAAAACTAGTCAAAACTGGGCGAATTTCTGAGCTGAAGAGTCAAAATGAAGCCAAATTTCTCTATGCGTCATGCCCAAAAACTCAATGCGTCGCGCCACTTTGAGATTGTTTTTGGGGCACTTCCTGAAGTCCAAATTGAGCTCATGATATCTTGTTGGAAAGCCCTGCCTGTCTAATTTCCAACGCAAGTGGAATTTCTGGATTTGGATGTCATTTGCCCCTCCAAAACTGCAATCTCCCAAGACTAGTTCTTGCTGGTGCAAAAAATGGCAGAAAGGTCATTTTTGGAGTGTTTTTAACCCTTAAGACCACCCATAACTTGATGAAATCTCTCATCCATTCCCGAGCATGTGTAATTTATCATAAAAAATCCAAAAATGTAAACTTTTCCTCCAGAAGATCTTTCAAACGTAAGTGCGCGTCGAGTGGCGCAACGCGTCGGGCAGAAAAACCTATTTTGCGACCAAAATTTCAAAAATGACAAAATCTTCTCCAAATTTGCTGAAATTTGGAGTGAAGGTCCCCCATCAAGTGCCATGCTCAGCCAACGAATCTTCGGCCATGTTTATGTCTTTTCACGCCTCCTCGATGCCTTATTCATCTATGCTGCCTGAGGTGAATACGAAGAGTTTGGTGTCTGGGTCTCAATGCCAAAATATGCTAAGTAGGAAGGGAGTGTGGGAAATAAGGTAGTGGGAACAATGGACTATAATCAAGTGAGATTTAAAGTACAAGGACACTCACTTGATTATTTGGGAACTTGGGGTTTGAGGACTTTACAAATGAGATGGGGAAATGGGAATCATAGGGAATGAAGTGACTTAGGGATAGGAAAAAGGGGTTTAGGAATAATTCACTTAGGATGTAAGGGGATGTAAGGGGATAATGAAAAAAAACTATAATAATGAGATCATGGGAGATGGGAAAACAAGGTGGGAAGTGACACCAAAACTTTTTTAAAACACCAATTCAAAACCATGGAGAGGCATTTCTTCAACAAGATGATAGAGTTGGTTTTTGTCATTCAACTCTCATATCTGATTTTCAAACTACACCAAATCTTGACAAATAGCAATTCAAAGACTCACAAACTCATTTGAAACATAGGAGGCGGATTTCATTTTGCAATTTGAGTGAGAGATGGCAGCAAAACTTTGTTTCAGCTCTGTGCGTCGCGCGCAAACCCAATGCGCCGCGCAGGCTATATGCGTCACACCAGTGCAAATTTGCATTGTGAAAAACGGTTCTATGTGCCGCACGCACCTAGTGCACCGCAACCTTCCTCCTATGCGTCGCGCTCTGCAAATGACACACATTTCGGCCTTTCAAATGCTAGCTTGGCTCCTCCAAGATTTTACTTAGTTCCATACTGTCTCTTTGGCATACCAATGGAATGTTGAAACATATAAATCGTATATATACCAAAGAATTTTAATATTTCATTTGAAAAACCCATTTCTAACGTTTGAACTTTGGCACTTTTGAAGTGAACTCTGTTTTGCTTCTTTGTTGCTCTTGGACTGAATGGTTTGATTTTCACTTGTCTATTTTTGCAGGGATAGATGGCATGGTGTAGTGATGAGATAACAGTGATGGGAGATGGGAAAAAACAAGGTGGGGAGGTGGGATGATTGACACCAAAACAAGTTGCAAAACCCTAAGGAGGCACTTCTCAACAAGATAGTAGGGTTTAGTTTTGCACTCAAATCTTCATAATCAAACTCATAATCAACACCAAGCACGAGTTAAGAGCAATGAGGAAGTGGCTTTGACTCACTTGAACAAGGAGATACTGAGAAAAATTTGATGGGTGAAAGAAATGGAAAAAATCTTGTGTTCTGGCCCAATGCGCCGCGCACCAACCCAATGCGCCGCGAACAAACCCAATGTGCCACGCCCACTTTTCTATGCGCCGTGAAATTTTACAGGAGGAATTTGGAGGCCTTCCTGATGTCCAAATTGGGAATGTGATAGCTTGTTGGAAATCTATTTGATTCTACGTTCTAACCCAAGTGGAATTTTTCAATTTGGAGTTCATTTACCCTGTCAAAAATCAAATCTCCCAAGACTGTTCAAAATGAGCTGAATGAGGCTGCCTCAATTCAGAGTGTTGTTGCAGTCAACTTTTGAAGGTCTTCCTCAGCTATAAATTGAGCTCATGATAGCTCATTGGAAATCTCTTGGTGTCTAGTTATCATTTGACTCATCAAGAAAGTCATTTGGCCAACCAAGCTAGGAGAAATCTTTATTTTCCCAAGGTCACTTCAGAGGTGCATCAATTCTCCTCAGGCAACGGTATTTTTGACATTTCTCCAAAACCATTACATCTGTGTAAAAATTGAAGGATTTTTTTCTTCCTTGGCCTTTTTTGAACAAAAAACTCTCTCATTTTTCCCAAAATTCATCTTTTATTGCTCAAAAACATCATTTGAGTGAAACCTATCCCGATGTGTAGAACAAAGGATTTGTCGAAATGAAGTGAAATGAAGGGGATAAGGGGCTTCTAAATTCTTGAGAAAATTTTGGGAAGTAGGGAGGGATGTTATGAAGTAGAGGAAAGTGGAATTTTATGGATTGAGTGAGGGGAAGGGGTCCAAAAGGGAAAAACACAGGCCTAGTCTAGAAAATTGCCAAGTTGTAGCAAGAAACTAGGGTTTGTGTAAAAATGAGGAATTTGGGGGATATCAGTGATGGGAAGTGTTTAATAAGGTACATTAAGGATAGGGGAAGGTGTATGAACATCAGGATAAAATTTGTGATGATTATTTGCCCATCCAAGAGAAATTATCTCCAAAACCCTAGGAGAGGGAAATGAACCTTACCTAGGCACAACTGAAATATGAACAAGGTGTAAAATGACCCAGTGGAACTTGACATGATGATGAAAACCCTCTGAATGATGGTACACTCAGCTGAATGGTGACATGGACCGACATTTGGACAACTTTGACAGGAGTAAAAACAAATCCTGGACCTAATACCTAGTGACCAAATTTGCTTGAAGACTCACTGAAATGACAAAATTTGACCTTGAAACTTTAAGATCACTTTGTAAGAGCATGTTTGATCACTGGAGGAAGGCTGCAAAGGCTAACCCTAACAGACTTGAGACATCCCTTTGAGATTCAAACTGATGTAAGTGGCTATGTCATGGGTGTAGTCCTCTTACAACATGGTAAGCCCATTTCATTCCATTCAAAAATTTTCAATGGTGCGGAGATAAACTATCCTAATTATTTTAAGGATATATATGCGTTGGTTCAAAGTGTGCAGAAGTGTAAACACTATTTGATGGGAAAGGAAACTATCATTTGCACCGATCACCAACCATTTCAATACTTCTAATTGAAAACTAAACTGTAGTAGTCAAGGAAATTTTGATGGATGGGTTTCTTACATAAATTTCACTTGGTCATCGGGTATAAGAAAGGTATATACAACAAGGTTGTTGATATGCTTTATAGGCCTATTATTAGTGCAGTTTATTTACTCAAGAATAATTTTGTTTTACATGAAAGTTATGTTGAACAATATGCATCTGATATTGACTTTCAAGATGGTTATGCAAACTTGAGTCAGGGTCTCCAAGTTGAGGAATTGGATTACCACGTACATAATAAATTTTTGTATAATTTGGGAAAGCTTTTTGTTCCACAGGGGGAGAGAGTGAATGTCATAAGGGAAGCACACACTTCTCTTATTGCTAGAAATTTTGGTGTAATAAAAATAATGGAAAATATTCAGAGGTATTTTTATTGGCCTCGTATGCCTGAAAGTGTGTCACATTTAATTAAATTTTGTTCTTGTGTGTAGTCAGTAAGCCTAGTAATATGAAGTTAGGATTGTACACACCACTTCCAGTTCCTTCATGTCCATGGGAGATTATTTCTATGGATTTTGTAGTAGGTCTTCCTTTGTCAAAAAGAGGTCATGATTATTTGTATTTAGTAGTGGATAGGTTCAGAAAGATGTGTATATTGATGCCATGTAAAAAGAAATTAATAGCTGAACAAACATCTCATATTTTATTTCAAAATTTTTGGGTTCATTTTGGGTTGCTTTCATCTATTGTAAGTGATCAAGATTCTCGATTTGTTGGGAATTTTCACTCAAGCTTGTGGGACTTTATGGACACTGAGTTCAAGAGGAGAACAACCTTTCATCCACAAACAGATGGTAAAACCAAATTGGTCAATCGAATATTCATTCGTATTCTTCGAGGATATTGCAGCAAACATCCTAAGTTGTGGGATGAACAGTTGCATTACATTCATCATGCTTACAACCATGCAAAATACTCCTCTACACAAACATCGTCGTTTGAGGCATGTCTTGGATACTTTCCAAGATCACCATTGGATTCCATTTTTGGAAACGATGTGGCTATAGATGGGCATAGCGACATAGATAAAGCAAATAAATTCATAGAGAAAATTCAATTGACCCATCAAATAGATCAAGATCAACTAGAAAAAATTCAAGGCAAGTATAAAGCGATACATGAAAAACATCGTGTGGATCATAAGTTTCAAGCTAGTGACTAATTTTGGCTTCACATTAGCAAGGAGAGGCTTCAAGGAGAAGGTAAAAATTTGAAACCAATTTGTTGTGGTCCTTTCAAAATTATGGAAAATATTGGTGACAATGCCTTAAAGCTTGATTTTCCTTCATACATGCAAGTTTACTATGTTGTTAATGTTGAAAATTTAAGATTGTATGAGCCTCCTTTGATTGAAGATCAAGAAGAGAATGTTCAAATTCCATCTATTGAATATTTTTCTCCAGAATTATTTAATTAACTTCAGCAAGACACCATACTTGATAGAAGAAAAATGACATCGAAGAGGGGAAGTGTCGGCTATCTTCGAGTGGGGCTCAAAGGAACAAATCCTTCAAAATCCAAATCGATTGAAATTGGGAAGGTGATGGAGATGTAACCTCACCTATTCAACAACTAAATATGATATTTTCAGGTCCAAAGGATTCTAGTGGGGAGCAATTATTAGGTGCTCAGAATTATGCTAAAAAATTGAGGTTCTCAGAATGACACGAAACTTGAACAATCATGTAGAGTTCATCATTCTGAGCACAACTCGTTTCACGCGAAATCGACTTTGTATGGCTTTAGAAACAATTTCTATTAGTTTTCCTAAACAAGAAAATTTGGAAACAAAGTATGCAGACAGGGAGCCTAGTCAACAGTCTGTAGTGCTGACGTGGCATGCTGACTAGGTAGGTCAACAGGTTGGTCAACCCATCTCTGCGGTGAATGATTGGCTACCAAGTGGCAGAGTTTTTTTGGTGCATCTTCATTGTGTGTTGTCAAGTTTTTAGTGGTTGTTAGAAGGCCAATGAGGAGGAGGCACATGGATCAGCCTGGGGTCGCCACGTGTCCCCCTAATGGTAGTGTAAAACTTTGGTTCTGGACTCAATGAAACAGGTTTCATAAGCAGAAAATCATTGTAAACATGTCATTTTACAAATTTGAGCATAATATAGAGGCCCAAGTCATGGAAGATGGACCAAGGAGGGGTGAACTCCTTCATCAAATCCCTGTGTTGATGTTGTTACACCATTTTTTGGTCATCTAACCTATTATCATTAGATGAACCCAAGTACACCATGTAAGACCAATTTTACCCTAAGTAAAATTGCTTTCACCATGTGAAATAATCTATATTTGTTTATATTTCCTGGTCATATTTAACCCAAAAACAAGGAAATCAATTAAATAAATCCTTATTTATTTGATTATTTCCTAGGAATAAGTTATTTAAATCCTATTTAAATAATATTCCTAGTTAAATTTGACTAAATCATTTATAAATAATTAAATAAATCATTATTTATTTAATTATATTCCTACCATTTCCTTAAAATAGTAAATAAATCATTTATTTATTTATTATTTATAAATAAAGGAATTGACCCAAGTCAAAAATCCTTTTCCCTCCAACAAATATAATAAAATATTCCTAAAGGGTGGTTCTAGAATTCAATTAATAATATTTTATTCATGCACCGAGTTCTAGACCACCCTAGTATTTTGTTATAAATAGAAGGGTTTTCCCCATGCATTAGTCACCTCCATTGCATTAGATCACTCTGGATCTATACTAGGTCACATTCTCCATTTTTGCCTTATGAGCTCCCATTGAGTTCTATGTTTGTCTCGGTTTTCTACAACAACAAGAGAGAGGAATTTTAGATCTAAAACGCTGAGGACTTTCAAGAACCCATCCCATTGAGGAGAACTAGAAAACACCTTTCTTGTTTTCCTCTCAGGTGCCCCTATTTTAATATAATACAAAAATTCTTTCAAATATATTGTTCTTGTCTTGTCTATTGGATGCATGGAGCCACATTTTACTTTATCTTTTTAATGTCTTTTATGCTTAGATCTGGATTTGTGCAGCAGATTTAAAGATATTTGGTAGCCATAATCGAAGTTAGGGCTATTTTTTATGCATAGCTAAAGTGATCTTTTACGATGAAATATTCATACTAACAGATGTGTTGTATGGTGATGTAATATAAATTTTATTATTGTTCAGTATTTTCTTTATATTAAATTGTTTGTAAAATTAACATAAAAATCACTCATGAGACTTAGTAACTTTCAAGAGAACTTGAACCCTTAAGCACATGTAAGACATTTGTTTCAAAATCTAAAAGAGGAATTAGCACAGAATTACTAACATACCTTAATGAGATAAAAAAAGAATACATCTTTAAAATTATTATTGAAAAAAATAATCATATCAAGCAAATGTATATTGAGATGGAGAAACTATTAAAGGAAAAGAATAATGTTCTCAGCTAGTAGTCATTCCATTAACAACAGTACCTATTGCAGGAATAATTCCCATTACAGGGAAAAGAACAACTGAAGCATCTTGTTCAGCATAAATGACAATAGTGACTCAATCAAAGGATGCATCAAAATATCTGATCAAATCCATGGATGACTTGTCCATAAGAGGACAGGAAATTGAGAAATTAAAAGCCCAACTAAAAACTTTGCAGGAGTAGAAATTAAATGTAGATAATTCATATATAACAGAGCTACAGAAATATCATAGGTTGACTCAAAGAATTAATCAGTTAGAGTGTGAGTCTGCAATATCTCAAACACTAGCATAGGCCAAGAAAAATATATGGGTTGAGATCAATGAATCTATCACATAAATCTGGCCTTCAATAGAAATAATTTTTGAGTTGGAGGACATAGTACAAAGATCAAATGAAATAATTGAATAAGTCAAAGACATTTTAGGAAAGATTCCAGGAGAGAAAAATACATTAATAAAGGTCCTAAATTAAAAAACAAAGAACGAGTTAGAAGGGTTTGAGATTACAGATAGGACTAAGACTATTCTGAGGTTAGAAGAGTAACCACAAAGAAGAATTTGATGTTTCAGCTGGAGAATAAATTCCATAACTTTGAGGAAAGAATTCAGAAATTTCTCAAGAAATTTAAAGTATTACTTTAAAGGGAATACTATGATGATAGGGATTGGGGACAAGTTAATAAATTTGACAGATTATCAGCAGAATTTGTACACAATAGCCCGAGATAAATCCAAATTTACTGTTATCTAAGGCACAATTACAAGAAAATCTCTCCTAAAATCTCTAGATTTTGACTTATACATCAGATCTGAAATCAAACATTTATTTCTCATTAAGCCAACTATTCATAAATATACCGAGGTAGATGAAACCTATAGAAAATTGGTTAAACTTCCCATCCCAGGTGAGGATCAGTGGGATAACTTGTGTCATATTTTGGATTAAAAAGTAGTTTTCGTTTTCAGTAGCAGAATTGCAGGTTTTCAAGTCGAGTCATCAACAACAACCCTCAAAATAGTGCTAGCAGCTTCAGTAGTTTTGGATGTCCTATATTTTTGTTCTATTTCTCAGAAAATAGTTTTAAGATATTTGTAATAAATCTTGATATTTTAAATCAGGATATTTTTCTTAGAATTTGTATAAATACTTCACAATTCAAATTAATATTGTTGGGGCTTGTATAAAGAAATAAGTATTTTGATGTAAAGTTTTTCACTAAGATTAAAGTGATCATTTTTAGAAATATAGAAAATCGTTCCAGGATTCACGTGTTAGATGACTTGGTGATGTATTTCCTCTTTTCATTATCATTTCTCTATTTTTCCATATGTTATTATTATTATGTATTGTTTAAAGAAAATTATGGGTTGAATTTGTTTAAATAAAATCTGCTCTGGCTTATAAAAAATATTCATGTTTTCGCTCTGATGTTAAACATAGAATTCATTTCTAATTGCTCTATGTTTATTTGAATCTACATATTTTCCTCTAATCCACCTCACCAAAGCTCCAAATATCCAATAGTCTACCTACATTCCCTTGCTACAATTAATTTTTTATTTCTACATTTGATTCACGTAAGGTTTTATGACTCCATTTCCCAATGGCCTTTCCTTGCAATTTCAACCAAATCTTTCAAAAATCAACCTTTGACTTAATAACTAGACTAATACCTTTGATCAATAAAACTAAATCATAAAGAGATATCCCTCTCTGAAGCTGGAAGGGATAGATCCTAGCTTCCGAAGTGTTTTTGTGGTTTCCTCTAGGTTTCTTTTGCAGCCTTAAGAAATTACAAAGTGATAAAAGCGGACATCATTGAAAGACTCCTTAATCGCATAAATTCTTTCTTTCTAGCTTTTAAGAACAAACTTGATCTATATTTCATCAATATTTGGCCCATATGACTTTCTATCCTCCTCATTTTTCTGCCATTTTAAAAGTTCTTTGAGCTCCTTACTTTTATAATCATAATAAGTGTTTATATCAACTAACTCAATAGTTAATGTATCACCAAATTTGCATTGAATTTCCATTAAACTAATCTCCTCAAAGAATAATTCTTGTTGCTTTCAAAGTTGACTAGTAAGCTCACAAACTTCAAGCTTGAATTTATCCAACTAAAATGATATTTCTTGTAGTTGTTTTATGTGTCTCTGAGATTCCTTAAGTTGACTTTCCTTTGCATTAATCTATTCTACATGGTGAATTTTTAATCAAGAAATTTTATTTTGCATCTCTATTATGGTATTATATTTTGAGCTTAACATTTTCTGCCATTGAACTTTGAGTTGTTCTATTTCTTTTTCAAAATTCTGCTATATATTAGCAATCTTCTCATATTGCAGCTCAAAGACTTTTTCAAATGTAGAAAAAGCATAGGCACCTGTAAACTGACTTAATTTTCCTAATTCATCAATAGAATCAACAAAGGTTACGTTCCAAATAACTTGAAAATGTGTGATTTGAGAAGTTATTCTTGAAACTAGGTTCTGAGAGTCTTCCATTTTCCTTTTTTTTCCTTCCTCTTCTAAAAACTGATTTATGCTCTAGACTGTACAAAATATCAAGAGGAGATGTTTTTTCAATGTTGAGGAATACTTCAGAAGTGGGATGAATTGGAATGACTTCCATATTTGTAGATGTTCTTTCAACTTTATATTTACTTAGGAGTGTTCTGGGTGGTAGCAGGATCAATATTAGTTGTAGTCTTTTGGGATATTGTTTTAATTGTTCAATCTACAAATTCTTGTTTTCCTATGTTATGTTTACCCTTTAAAGTATGATCAAATTCATCCCATAACTTTTCCATCTTATTTACTGTAAAAATTACAGCTTTAGGACTTGCTGAACTTGATTTTTTTGTTTGTTGATGTTGAACTCAAAACTATTGTTGTGTGGATTTTTATGTGGCTTGCTGAGTAGATATAGTTGGATTACTTTCATGGAAAAGCTCTTGTGTAGGAAGCACTAGTGCATCCATAGGAAATGTTTCCAACCTAGAAATTCTGAAAGAAAATAATAGATCACATTCTTCATGTGGTAATGTGTCCATCATATTATGCAATATTGACTTTAAAGAAGAGGTCTAGACAAACACATCATTAATTTTATCCTCCTCGTGAATATATTTTCTTATTCTAGCAAGGGCAATTATTTTCTTTGCTTCTTTATTTGGGCCATATGTTTGGAAAGGTACAATGGCCAATTTGAGCTCTTAAATAGGTGGTATTTCTTTCTCTGCATGTTTATAAGTCATGAAAATAAAAAATTCCAAATGGTAATGGAAGTTGAGGCCATACCCTTTTATTTATTTCTTTCAAATATCTATTTAGACCATGGTCGACCAATTGATATTCCACTTCCCTGCAAAATAAAATATCTGGAATATAAACGGACAAAACATGTGGTGCAACATAACTCCCACAAACTCGAATATAGGTATACAATTCTTCCCCAAACGAAATTCCAATCTTCTTCAAACTATCAATAGCCTCCTCAAACATTCTTGGTGATTTATCTTCATATACCAACTCATAAATAGGAATCATTACCCTAGGGAATATTTGGTAAAATTGTGCAAAATAGTTGGTTTCCCATAGAGCGTAATAATAGCCATGAATGGGGAAAGAATTATAAACATATCATTTCCATTCCATCGATGGGAAATCAAATGAGAAACATAGGTAATCCACAATATAGGAAAGAATATAAAAAGGTGGAATTTTGTTTTCAGAAACAATGTGGGATTTATGGAATGCAATAATATGTTTGGCTAAATTATCAAACAAGATAGTAGCTCAGTCAAAAATTTCACCGTATGAGGTGCCATCAATTAGGGGAATCCAATCATTTGGTATTTTGAGTCATTTTGAAGTGAATTTAACTGAAAGAGGTTGCAATAGAAGCATTATGTACTTATCATCAGTATCCATTTTATGTTGGTTAAGATTTCGTCTCCAATATTTCATTAAATCTACTTGTACTTTGTGATTCTTGGTGAACTGCCCCACATATTGTTTGTTAAAATTATATTGTGGCTTTGGTAGTTGATACATATCCTAGAGGTATTCTACTGCAAATGAACCAATAATTGTGCCCTTTTTGGCGTAAAACTTCCTTTCTATAACCACAACATCCTCTACCACCCATATTATCATATATGTGTATGGCATGATCCTTGGCCTGGCAGTGATTCTATGAAGAAATGAATTTGTTGCATATTGTACAGTGGGATCGGAAGTAGGAGTAATGACATCTACTGTTGGTTTTTTTATCGTGACTTGTGGCCTTTCATCCTCGAAAAACTTATAAATGTCTTCCCATGACGAATTTCTAGAATCTATAGTGCCTCTAGTTATTTTTCATCTACTTTTTCTTTGTATGTGCCAACTCGTTTCGGTGCGGGAGTCTTCTTCTTTCTTTTTTCCTTCTTCATCACTTCCCTGGTATAATTGCTCAAATTCATCTATAGCAGTAAAACAAAGTGATCCAGGTGGATATTGGTGGCCAATCACCTATTCCACTTGGGGCCCCACCATTTTTTCTTTCAGTTTTTTAGTTTCGTTAATTATAGCACAGTTTACTACTTTTAGCAGTTTTTCGGGTCCTAAACTTTTGGAGCCGTTTTGAGGCCCTAAACGATGTTTCTTGGGCATCGCTTCTCCAGAAAATATTTCTATTCCAAAAAATATATTTACTATAATTAGTTTTGGTCCTCGGATATATATTTATAACGATGTATCATGTACGTCAAACAGAGATAGTATTCCAAAGTTACGACCCCGAGAAATTGATGTACCAATTTACCCCGACAGGGCCCATATTCTGGCGTTTCATCTCCTAGGGTTAGGCTTTTTGGATGTTTATGGTTTTCCATTATTTCTTAATAATGTATAGGCCTTTGAGCCTCATTGTAACAGAGATTTCAAAGGCCTGTAGCCACCACATCGCTTCTCAGAGATAAGCTACCAGCATCCTAGCTATTTTATTTCCATTCTGTCTGTAAACAAATTTTAGTTATTTGATATTAATGAAATGAAGTGTTACTTACACTAAAATTTTTATATTTATGGTTATATGTGTATTCTGTTGTGTTCCGGCATAAATCTGGATCAGTGGTATCAGAGGTATCAGAGAGGTCTATTCTTTCTCAATCCTTCTTTGCATGTCCCCAACAAGGTGAGGGTATAAGGAGTTAGGGCTCGATCTGGTTGAACCTTTGCATGACCAGCCTCGAAAACCCCAATGACCACCCATGGGGGATGAAACAAAATATGAGGGATTAGGATATCCTATCAAAATATTGCTCGAGGAGGCCCTCGAAAAATAAATGAACGCAATGATGGATAAATTTTCCCAGATCCTTCAATGACTGCCCACTGGTGGCGCATCTGCATCCAACAACCACTCTGGAGGCGCAAATATTTTTAAGGTATAAATAAAATTTGGCATTCCCATATTTGAGGGCCAAATATATGTATACGTCATAGATATATGGTTGAATATATTAGAAGGTTATTTCTCAGTTCAGGACTTTTCCGACCGGGATAAGATTATTTTTGCACTCCTCAAAGCTACCCCCATGTCAAGGACTAGTGGGAAACCTACTATGAGAAATAGGATGAGAGGAAACCCTATTTTTTCTCAGCCATACCAACCTGTAATTATTTCCAAGATGCCATCAAGGAACAATACTACCCTATGGGGAGCTATGAGGACAAGTACATACAATGGACTACGCTACGACAGTAAAGGGATCAAGATGTACATGAGCTGATGAATTTGTTCCATACCCTGTGCACAAAGTTGGCTATCAAAAATTTGAAGAAAAATTTAGTGTTGAAGTACTGCAGTGTCTGCACAGATACAATCAAGAGGAAACGAGGTTTCGTGACATCTCCTTGTTGGGTACGGCATACCGGTATTCTTCCAAGATTGAGCAGAAATTCAAACAGAAGAAGTGAGACTTTGGATCTGCAAATCAAAAGCAAGGGAAAGGTGCCCCCAAACCACAAAACAAAGGAAAAACCCAAGGCATGGTGACCCAAGATAACCTACCAAAGCCGCAAGCAAATAAAAACACCACGAAGCCGAAGAAGGACACAGGAAAGTGGTGTGACTTCCATAAGAGCTCCACTCACAACAAAAGTGAGTATTGGGCCAAACAATCACTGGTGGTAGAGATGAGAGATTTTGAATCAGATGCATGCTTCGACTCTTAATTAGAACCCAACAATGGAATGAAAAAGGGAAGTAGATCATTAGTGTGGAGCCCAATGCCGCTGTGGCTACTACAAAGATCCAGAAGGAGGAACCGAAAGATCCAGAGGAGGAGGATTGTCTCTTCCACTCTCAGATGTGGGTAAAGGGTTCCCCTCTATAGTTCATTATTGATAGTGGGAGAAAAAAGAACCTCATTTCAGCAGAGGTCATAAAGCATTTGGGCTTGCCAACCACAGCACACCCACAGTCGTACACCATCGGAAGGCTTCACCAAGGATGGGATCTCTGCGTTAGCCAACAATGTCGCCTTCCCTATGACATCAAGGCCTTCACAGAGGAGGTATTATGTGACATTTCTCCTGTTGATGTTTTTGATGTATTATTAGGCCAATCATACTTTTGGAAGCGACATGCTCTGTATGAGTCCTAGCCTTGTGCTGTTATTGTTACTTTGGGCAATAAGTTGTACATGATAGTATAGGTACCACCGCCTGTGACTATCTCTTTGGTTACTGCAAAACAATGTAGTAAGCTCATTTCCAAAATCAGTAAATTTGTTTTCCTGATCATCCACCCCCAAGGAAAGAATAATATTGTGACCACAACCTCCAGACAGGGCTCCTCCACATGACAACAACAAATGGACAAGGTCATGGAGGAGTATGGGGAAATATTTACCTCACCCACAAGGCTGCCCCTGCAATGTCAGGTCAAGCACCCCATCAATCTAATCCTAGGTGTGCCCCTGCCTAATGAACCGGTCTATCTGTTAGGCCCCTATAAATTTTTGACAAGCAAACAGGGGGCTAAATTGTTTCTGAACCTTCAAGGAATGCATTTCCCTCTGAAAACACATCATCCTTCAAGCCCCCTTATGCCCTTGCCCTTTGATAAATCCCCACTGCTGATTTCTAGTTATAAAGCCTCCTTGTTTGCGAAGAAATGCCCAAAGGGCCTCCTTTCCCCTTATATCACCCCTTCTAAACCTATGCTTCATCCCCTCTTACTCCTCTCTATTTCCCTCATTAACCCTCTAAGCTATCTCAAGTTCCCTTTTAAACCCTTTCCCTCTCTATCATTACCCTTATTTGGACTCAAATTGCATTAAAAATGGGCTAAAAACCCAATTTTTACTTTATAAAAAGACTTAGCCCCTTTTCCGCCAGCCCCCTTAAACCACTTCCCCATATGCCCTATGCCCAAGACTAAGTGCTTAATGCCTTAGACGCCAATCGCAATCAGAGTTGTCGGGCGAGCGAAACTCTTTGTAACACAGGAAAGTTCCGATGAAATTGGTTTTTGATGTCGAGAGCCGTGATGTATTCTACACCATCGATCTGCTATTTCGATCTGATGGTTGAACGCCAATCGCACTCCCCGCCCCATCGCAATCGTAAAGGTTTGGCTGCACCCACCCCCCCCCCGATTGCGATTTCTTATCTACTCTACACTGTTGGTCTGATATTCCAATCGGACGGCTTAGCGCTGATCGCACTACCTACCTGACGCCCCTCTCCATCTCCCTCCGATCGAATGTGAGCTGTTGATCTAGTCTACGGGTCCGACGACCAGCGCTCAATTGCGTCCCCACTCCCGATCGCAATCGAAACTTTTGTAATGTGTCACCCCTGCCCCCCCCCCCCCCGATTGATATCCTCTGACCTCATCTTGACTATCCTTTTGAAACACAGATCAATAGTCTGTAGGCTGTCCACCCTGGTGGTCCCCGCGCCCGAAACACTATGCAGAAAACCACTGGTTTCTATCGCACCGCCATTGAAGAGTGGGTGGTATTTTTCATTACGGAGCGATTCCACTCACCGATAAACACGTGGCTCTGAGAACTGTTTGAAAACAACCTCCCATCGGGCGCTAAAGTTCAGAATTTGACCCGATGCGATATCGTTATCCACCGCCCGATCTGGAGCAAGCCATCCAACGACGATCACTTCATGAAGTAGTGCGGAAATTAATCTGAGGCAATCGTACCCCTGGCCCACTGTCCATTGCCCTCCAATTTGTTTCAAACCATTGATCTTCCCCTAAGATCGGACGGTCCGGATTTGAAAACCCCCGTCGTTGACTGATCCCGCCACGTCACCGCTCCACATGTTTCCACCGTACAAATCATCCGTCCCTTCATATGTTTTCATCCAAAGGTCAATTCTTTTTGAGTTTTTCATTTGAACTCTACTGCAGTCTTCCAACCTTTCACCATGACCATTCTTCCACTGCGCGCTACATTTTTCCGCCATCTATCTGCACTGTTCCACCATTTCATCAGCCGCATGGCCATCCCTATCACCCGCACTGCAACCACCACCTCCATTCATGGATTTCATAACGCGTTTTCGTGTTTTGCAGGGTACAAGTGGGCGGGAAACTGCCATAGCTCACCATCTCTATCACGGTGACATAGAACGCAGGAAAGGGCCATTTTCAGAAGTGAAATCATGGAGAAAGGTCCAAAAAGGTATGCCGACAAGACTTTCATTAAAGGAACAGAATTTAAACTCTGTACAATCTTCCCTAGAGCTATTAAAGCGCAGATTTCACAGTCAGAGGCAAGCATGGAAGTGGCGAAGAGTATCAGTGGAGCAGCAGAGAGTTCAAGGCACGTAATAGAAGATTTTGAGCCTTTTTCAAGGATTTAGAGGCAAGGTACTATACCAAAGACATCATGGATCACACGGAAGGCCTAGCGCACAGAAATAAAAACTATCAGGGTCTCACATCAGCAGATTGTTCTAAAGGACAAAGTGCCCATATTGTTTCCACATTTTACCGTGTTCCTGAAGAAAGTTCTGCCCTGATCACAGTCTGAAGCTACCAGAGCATTTGTTATGAAGTATGGCCAGCCTTAGCATCATTATTTCACCTTCTTGATCATTCACCAAAAGTACTACAGAGTACTGCAAACCAGAGTACATCAAAGCCATACTTGGAGTAAATGGAAGCCTAAAAGAAAACCACATCTTCATCCAAAGAACACTAGAGATTAATACACCAAATTTAAACAGAATGGGTTTCGGCCCTCTTTCTTTTCTGATTTTTAATGCTACATTTAGTTTCCACCTACCTCCGCTACTCATCTTTCAGCTATAAAAACTCATGAGAAAATATTGTAAAGGTTGTTAATTGGATATCAACTAATTGCATGTTGTTTCTCTTGAGACAAGTTCTCTGTGTAAAATTGTAAGATAGGCTGAGGAAGGTGTTTCAGGCTGGATATCAAGCTGTTCGACAGTGTTTTACTTGATTGGTATTGTTCTTTAATATGACAAGCACATTTCTTTGGATCCTAATCTAAAGTTGCGGTGATGTTTTTCTATCTCTGTGTTTTATTTCATTTCATCCCATTTCTTCTGGCTTGCATCAGAAATTTGGCATAGGATTTACCCTTGTTAGGTACCCTATGTTTCTGCTCTCCTTGCCTTCAATGTTTTCTGCTTAATGTGTTATCTAAGGATTGGTTTCGGTTAATTTAACCAGTGTAGTGGATGACATTGCCTGCTAGCTAACGTATGAATTAATGAATCTTGTTCTTAGATGTTCTTGTTAGGATTTAATTGAATGAATTGGGAACACTGGGAGGTCTAGAACGTTGTTTCTGCCTCACTAGGATCTTTTTCACTTCGATCAAAACTTTCTAAGTTCCCTCAAGTTACCTCTAATCATGTCCAATCAGGTATAGAGTTAAATGACCTCTTACCTAATCTATAGACAGGAGTGGATGGTTTTCCTTCTTTCACTTTCAATCCTTAATGTTCCATGCCACACTATCATTTTAGGATCCAAGGCTTTAGATGACTAGCCCAACTGAAAGCTTGCATGTTTATTAGCAAGTAAACCCTTTCCTGACTCCATTTCCCAATGGATTTGATACTCTCTGAACGACCTCTCCTTTGCCTAAAATCCTCTTTGCTCAACCTTGTTTTATGATGAACCTGTCTTTCCTGATTCCCAACAACCAAACTCACAATCAAAAAAACAAACTCCGAGCCTATAACTAGCCTAAGACCTTAACCTTTGAACTTCAAAGATATATACCTTTGACAATTATAGAGAGATCCCTCTCTAGACCTAGGAGGGCTAGCTCCTAAGGTCTGAAAGTGGTTCTAATGTTGTCTCATCTCTTGCCAATCTGGCCAAAACATGGGAGCCCCAACACTATCGACACTCTTCTATGGAGAACAATGAAATCAAGAGGCAAATTCAGGTGTTGTTGTAGAAATATCGAATCCAGTTGAGTTCATCGCCCTGTGGGAGCTCGATAGTGTTAGTGTAGAAGAAGGAAGGGACTTGGAGACTCTATATTGACTATCAGGCATTGAACAAGATCACTGTTCAGAATAGGTACTTGATCCCACGGATTGACGACCTTCTCGATCAACTCAAAGGGGAAAAATATTTTAGCAAGATTTAATTGAAGTCTGGGTATCACTAGGTACCAATCGAACCCTCTGATGTGTGGAGGGCTGCCTTCAAATCCAAGGAGGAACTTTTTGAATGGTTGGTCGTGCCTTTCAGGTTGATGAATACTCCTACAACCTTCATGAGGCTGATGGAAAACATCTTGTAGCCATTCACCAACTCATTTGTAGTAGTGTACTTGGATTACATCTTTATCTTCAGCCAGATTTGGGAAGAGCACCTCCACCACATCCGACAAGTCCTCCAAATACTGTGGCAACACAAGTTGTGTGCCAATTTGGAGAAGTGATATTTTTGCATGACCCAGGTTCAGTATCTTGGATACATTATTGATGAACGAGGGGTGCATGTGGATCCAACCAAGATCTAAGTAATTCGAGATTGGTCGGCCCCAACCACTCTAACAGATCCTTGCACCTTTCTAGGTCTTGCTAATTTCTACTACAAGTTCATGTTGGGATTCTCTCATATCACTTGGACCTTGAGTCAAGTCACCAAGGGAGGAGTGAAAGAAAAGTTATTTTGGTCAGAATATCAACATAAGACATTCGTAGAATTGAAACATTGCCTTTTCTATGCCCCAGTGCTCACATTACCAAACTTGCAACAACCATTTGATATCGAGACAGATGCTTCTCACTATGCTATTGGGGTAGTTCTTACTCAAGAAGGGCATCCAATGGCATATCATAGTGAGAAACTATTTGACATAGTCCGCAAGTATCCGACTTATGACAAAGAAATGTATTCCATTGTGCAGGCGTGCCACCAATGGAAGCATTTCATTTTTGGGAAGGAAATGGCCATCCACACAAACCATCGACCCCTGCATTTCATACAGACACAAGGGAAGTTTTGGAATGATTTCCATTAGACGTGGTCCACATATCTGCAACAATTTCATTTGAACATCAATTATTATAAGTGCATCACCAATAATGTTGTAGACTACCTTAGCTAACCATCGATCGTGGCGCTAACCACCGTTCTCAACTCTTGTGGGCACGAGACTTCTGATTGGCTAATTCTCTACAAGAGTGATCCAGAATTCGGCCACACATACAAGACACCTTTGGAGGGTACGCAAGTTCCAAATTTTCACCTATAAGATGCACTGCTATGTCATCTGGGACACCTTTGTTTTCCTTCAAGCGAGCGTGCCAAGATTTTTTGGGAAGCACACTACAATCAATTCGTTGGGAATTTTAGGGTCGAGAAAATAGTGGCAGTATTGTTGAAGTAATTCTACTGTCCAAACCTTTGACGGGATGTTGGGAAGTACATCAGATCCTTCATTGCTTGCTCCATTGCCAAACCGACCATCAAGAAGCAAGGAATCTATACTTCGATACCTACCACTAGTCGACCTTGGGAATCCATATCCATGGATTACATGTCATGCCTTCCTTCTACTAAGCATGGAAACAACTGTGTTTTCATGGTCGTCGACATATTCTCGAAGATGGCCATTATTTCGGCCTACAAGAAGAATATCACAGCAAAGCTAGTGCTAAAATCTTCTTTGAACGAGTGTGGGTGCACTTTGGGATCCCACAATCTATCATTTTAGATCAAGATAGTAGGTTCCTCAACACATTTTGGTCCAGCCTCTGGTCAATATTGGACACCAAGCTCACCAAGTCCACAGCTTTCCATCTCTAAACTGATGGCCAGACAAAGGTCATCAACATGATGATTGTACACATTTTGTGCACGTACAATTCAAAGCATCCACACACATGGGATGAGAGCCTTCCCTATGTACAAGATAGTTATAGCCAGGATCTCCACATCTCAACCGGCCACAACCCCTTTCAGGTGGTAATGGGCTTCTAGCCACTATGTTCCATTGATTTATCCATGCCATTCGTGGCTACTCAGGCCGATTTGGCTCATGTCCAATCTGAAGCTGACAAAGAGAACAACTTCACTGAGCACATTCAACACATCCGCCAGCAGGTTCATGACATATTGGATAGAGCCAATGCTAAGTACAGCCAACAACATGATCAACATCGGGTGCCACACCACTTCCAAGTGGGCGATAAAGTGTGGCTACATTTGCATAAGAAGCGCCTCACTGGATCCCACCACAATATTTTCCCACTATTATATGGGTTGTACACCATCACGAAGGCTATAGGGAAAAATTCCTTCAAGGTCAATATTACACCATTCCTTGTTCTGCACCTAGTATTCAATTTGGACTGCCTTCGGCCCTATTTCCCACCTCTTTTGGACACCTCTGACATTGCAGAACAACTCACACCAATAGAGTTAAACCCAGACTGCATGGAATAGGCCACCACAGATTGTATCATGGGCATGAAAATCAAGAACACTCACCAATAGAAGATCCAACTGTATCGGGTTGTCAAATCTGGCCAACTCCTACACCAAGCCAAGTCATTCACCAGAGACCAAGTTTAGCAGAATTTTCCTCATCTCATGGAGGAACTCAAAGAAATGGGGACCATTCCTTCCTAAGGGGGGAAGAATGATCCAGGTGGATATTGGTGGCCACCCGCCTATTCCACTTAGGGCCCCACCATTGTTTCTTTCAGTTTTTCATTTTCCTTAATTATAGCACATTTTACTATTTTTAGCATTTTTTTCAGTTCCTGAACTTCCGGAGACATTTTGACGCCCTAAATGACATTTTTTGGCCATCACTTTTCTAGAAAATGTGTTCGTTTTGAACATGATATTCATTGTTAGCAATTGTATTCCTTAGATAGATCTTGCTAACAATGTATCATGTGTTTCAAACAAAGATAGTATGCCAAATTTACGACCCCGGGAAATTTATGTACGAATTTACCCCGACGGGGCCCATATTCTAGTGTTTCATCCCCTAGGGTTAGGTTTTTTAGATGTTTAGGGCTTTCCATTGTTTCTCAATAATATATAGGCCTTTGAGCCTCATTTTAACAGAGAGTTTAGAGGCATGTAGCCACCACATCTCTTCTCAAATATAAGGTACCAATGCCCTAGCTAGTTTATTTCCATTTTTTCTGTAAACAAATTTTAGTTCTTTGATATTAATGAAATGAAGTGTTATTTCCATTGAATTTTTATATTTATGGTTATACGTGTATAATGTTGCATTCCTGCATAAATCTGGATCACAAAGGTTTTAGCAGTGTGGAGCAATTTCTCACAGAAATAATGAATAATAACTAAAAATGAGGGTAAAATAGAGTTAAAGTAAAATCGAGTTTATTATTATCGCCGTGACATATTGGATCATTATTAACCATATCAATTGATTAGATTGGTGATAGAAGGAAACGATGTTAAATTTTATGTTAACTAGCCGCGTCATATCCCAAATCATGAAACTTGTAAAAAAATTAATTATCATAAGGTCTCTGGGATGACAGGTTTCCGAGTAATTTAAAAAAAAAAATTGTTAAACAAGCATACGTATATGTGGGTAATTCTCCAAAAGGGTGGCGTGGATCCTGAATTCTTGGATCCTGAAACTTATTTAAAAGTATAACTATAAATTATCCTCGGGAATCCAATATTTTGGGATTCCAGGTTATGTTAGAAGTCAGGAATATGTTCTAGCAGGAAAGGGTTTATGCAGGAAATAGAGCATCGAATGCTTTCTTCAATGTTCCTAGATCTTGAACCCCAAAAATATTTTAGAATTAAATTTTTATGGAGTTACAGGATCCCGAGATTCCAAGATTCCTTTGAGTTTAAGTGTTTTTCAATGTTTTTTCAAAGGTTTATTCGATTTGAAAAGGAAATTAGTTTAGTATTTTAGCCCTTTTATTCATCAGACAATCAACATTAACATATTTGATAAACAATATTATCACTAAGAAAAAACAATTACTTAGAGAAAATTTTAAAGGGTCCCTATTTTTTATTAAAAATAAAAACGAATAGGGGGGTTTTGCATGTTACAACAATTGGTGATGCACAAGGCGAAACAATTATCTCTGGAAAAAGTTATGTAATTTTAAACATAAAAGAAATAAAATTGGATGATATAACAATACTATAATTCATATCTCTTTATATAAGTATCCCTGATACACACAACCACAATAATTGTCATTATTGATTAACTTATAGTAATTTACCCCACTACATGTCAATATTTTGATAGCATAATATGTAATTGATTACAAAAAAAAATTAGCATCAATTTAGTCCTGAGAAAACAATACAGTTATAATATTCGTGCATTTTAAGATAAACTTCAATACCACAAGTAGAGCCATTGCTGCTAGCATACTTCCATAACTTCGATAGGGTTACCTTTTAACCATGGAAGTGTTAGTATATCATTCATAAGAGAGAAATTTTAGAGTAAATTTGAATAGTTTTGTTATATACTTAAATCTCAATAGAAATACATTTTCCTGACTTGATGACCAAATATCAACAATTCTATTCACCATATCTAACACGAATGAACAAGTTGGCTTATGATAAGATCTCTTGTATTTTATTCATATGGCTACAATCCATTACCCTGCCTTGGTGACCATATGAGGTAATGTCATTACTGTTAGAACCTATGATCATGGTAGGTCGTATCGTGATGATACCTTCTATATTTCAATTTAATTTATATTTTTGAATTAGACTCTGAAAATTTTCAAACTATTGGATGGGGAAGCACCGCCACTCCTTAATAGATTAGATGATGGAAAATTTATGTATTTCCAACTCATACTTGACTAATTTTGTATCTCAGAGGCTAGTAGATTTAAGAAATCTGTTAAGAATCACATTTTTCTACTTATAGACTTGAGGTTGAAGGTATTCCAACAAATAATGACAACAAAAACCAAAATAACTAGGGATTCTATTGTATTGGAAATTTGAATAAAATTATAACAACATCATTATACAGATATTTTCTTTTATGGATAAAATTTCATAAAATGATATAGAACAAAAAATTATCCAGTTACAAAACCGAAAGTATAACATTGAACTGCTAAACTATACACATCGGATATACATATGATTATTTAAATATTTACAAAAGTCACGAAGACTTCTTCATGAAAAATATTTTTTTTAAATTAGCCCATTTACTAGGAGGGAATGTCTCCTTCCTTGCAAATATTGTAACATAAATTTTGATGGATCAATTTGTTCAGCAATCTGAAATGGTCCAAGCCATAGCTTTTGGAATTTAGTATTCTTAACTTTCTCTTCATGGGCCTTATCCCATTTCAATACCAGATCTTTGACCTGAAAGGATTTATTTCCAACTGAGTTGTTATCAAACCAATATTTGACAATTTTTTGGTGTTTCGCATAATCTTGGTTTGCATTCTTCCTTTATTCTTCTAAATTTAGTATTTGGGATATGCTCAATTGTAATGATGAGAAAGGTTGTTCTTCAATTGTTTGAACTAAAGCTAGAGAAGGTAGTGCTATGTTAGAGGGAAGAACTGCTTATTTCCCATAAAATAAGATATAGGGGGAAGCTCCAAAAGATGCTTTGTAAGTGATTTTATCAACCCAAATAGCATAAACCAAAGATTTGTTCCAATTTATTTTATTAGCATCTATAGTTCATTTGATGATTATTAAGAGACTTTAACTTGTTGACTCTTCTAACCCATTTGACTGGGGTTTGTAATTAGCAGAACACTTAGTCTTGAAACCTCTTTTTAATTCAAATTTAGGCAGCAAATTACTAGAAAAATAAGATGCATTGTCAAAAATCAATGAGATTGGGAGACCAAACATGGTAATGATATGTTATTCAATAAAATCAATTACTTGATCAGAGTTGACAACTTTTAATGGTATGGCCTCCACCCATTTTGTGAAATAGAAAGTAGAGGTAAGAATATAGATGTTTTGCTTAGAAGAGTGAGGAACAATCTCACCTACAACATCCAATCCACATTGATCAAATGGTTTTCAATGCTGACTTGTTGTATTGGTAAGGAAACCTTCCTCTCTCTACCTAAAGATGTCTAGAAAATTTTCCACCTTTTGACGTAGGCATGTGTGTCCTTAAACAATGTAGGCTAATAATATCCAACATGAATTATTTTATGTGTTGTTTTATATCCCCCAAAATGTCCTCTAGATAGATCAGTGTGCATTTCATGCGACACTTTATCAACTTCGGTCCTTTCAGGGCATCTAAGCATAACATAGTCATAATTTATTCTAAATAAAGCATTATTCACTAGTTGATATTGATTTTCCTTTAGTCCTAAAGCTCTTTTATTGTTCAAATATAGTTCAAGAGGTTCATATCCATGAGTTAAATAGAAAATAAGACCAACATATTTTGATTTTGAATTAATAAAACATGCCTCTTGTAATTGATTGAGTTCACCTGAAAGGATTTATGATGAATAATCATTAGAATTAGCAGCTAATTTACACAAACCTTGACCATGCACAATCTTGGCTCATTTAATCTCCAAATCATATTCCTGTAATTTTGTGACCTAATTTTCTCTCTTCTCCCCAAGTTCTTTCTGAATTAGCAATTGTCTAACTACTAAAAAAGGTGCAATCACTTTGGCATGTGATTTGAGCAAAAATGATCTAAAATTTTTAATATATTTGAAGACAACAAAGGATTTTTTTCTAAACATCTAAATAATTAAATTCAACCACTTAAATATTTGAGCTATCAAATGCAATGGGAACTTATACACCTTCATCATTCTTTTTTGTTAAGATTATTGCATAAGAATGGTTAGAATCAAAAGTGTACAAAAGAAATTCTTTGGAATAGTTAGGTGAAAACAAGGAAGGAGATTTAGAAATTTATTTCTTTATTGTTTGAAAGGCATTATTTTTTGTTGTCCCCCAATTGTAAATACTGTTCTTCCTGATCATATTTTTCAAAGGCATAACAATCTGGGAAAAATTCGGGATAAAATGATTTACAAAAGTAATTTGTCTAAGAAATTATTGCATGGATTTTTTACTGTGGGGAAAATACATTTTAGAAATAGATTTGATTATGTCAGGATCAATGGTAATAGCTTCCTTTGAAAAAATAAATCCCAATAACTTTCCCTTAGTTAAGGAAAAGAAGGACTTTTTTGGGTTTAGGGAGATGCCATATTTTCTGCTCCTGTCAAAAATATGCTTAATCTCATGCAAATGACTACCTCATTTATTAGAATAAATAATTATATCATCGAGTCATATTTCCACATATTTATTTATAAGGCCTCTGAATGCTAATTCCATGCATCTCTCGAATGTAGCTCCTACATTGATTGGACCAAAGGTCATCTTTTGATAAGTGTAATAACCCCATTTATTTCCAAAATTAGTTTCAAACTATCATCAAGATGAACCAAAATTTTATTATAACCTGAAAAAACATTTTAAAAATATATTAACTTTGACCCTACTACTGATTGCAAAATTTGTTCCATAGGAGGTAGTGGGAAATTTTCTTTCTCAGAGGCTTTATTTAGATTTATTAAATGTATGCAGATTATAATATCACCAGTTTTCTTTCTTAATGGTACCAACTTAGAAACCCATTTTAAGTTTCTGACGGGGAAGATAATCTTGGCTTTGAGTAATTTATTCGATTCAATTTTGATAGAAGGTTAAATATTTGGATGAATCTTTGTAAGATTTTGTTGTACAGGGTTAACATCTAGAAGCATAGAGATAGTATGTTGAATGATGGATGTTTCATATGTTTTCAAGTCCTCATAAATCCATGCAAATATGTCCCTATATATTCTAAGAAAATGGATAAATCCAAGCCTTTCGTCAGGGGAAATACCAAGTCCAAGATTGACATTTTGAGGTTTTTCTGCACTTCCCAAATTAATGTTTTCAAATTTTAAACTTAAGCTTTGAATCTTATAGTTGGTAAGACGTTTAAATTGGTCCCTCAAATCATATATATCTTCCAACTTGACCATAGATTTTGGAAATGTGTTTTTTATTTTATCTTCCTTAGAAGACTTGTTAAGTTCCTTATCATGAATATCTTCGTTTACGATTTGGTCATCATATGTTCCTTCAAATTTCAAAAAACTCAAAATATTAGCATCATCATTAAAAACTCTCCAATTGGTGATATTGTCTAGAATAGAGGGCCTAAAAATCATTTCATTAGAAAAACGATCGGGACTCAAATCCTTAGGTGGGATTGATTTTGATGCAATATTAGATATTAGGTTAGCACTGACATTTTGCAACCTAGGAATAGGAGAAGTATTAAAAGAAAAAAAATGAGATGTTAAATTTTGAATGAATGTCTGGTAATGTTTAATATGATTCGAGACACAATGAATATTATTTTGAAATTGTTTGATGAAAATATCATAATCACCTTATACCTTTAAGAATTTAACATCTAAACTGATTTATTTTTGTATTCCTTGAACAAGTGCTTCATATTTTGTTACATTGTTGGTGCATTAAAATTCTAACCTGCAGGTGAGCATGGTTTTCTCATTATTAGGATTTATCATAATACAATCAGCTTCTGCACCATCATTGGAATTAGACTCATCAAAGGAAAATGTCCAAAATAAATTATCTACAGAAGTATTTACCAAAGAATCACTAATATTTATACAATGATATGAATATGTTTGGGAAAAAAATTCTATTTGAGAAGAAACAAATTCAGGGGAATGAGGTGAACCATGGGTTGGAAATTTTCCAAAGAAGAAATCAACAAAATAGCTTCCCAAAATATTGTTTGTGAAAACAACATGATGATTATCTTCATCAAGGTCAGTGACATTTTATTTTAAATGTTTTTCTCTGTTTGTCTTGATTTGGTTTGGTTTTCCATTATATGGTAGTCAGAGGTGAGACCAATCAGTAGCAAAGTATCCATTCAAATTTTCTAACCAATCTCTACTTAGTATGAGGCCATAAAATTATGGTATATTTTCAACCAATATATCAATAATTTGGAAAAAATTAGGATTATATGACAGTCGAATTAGAACTTCATTCATTTCTCTTAACACTTTAACAACTGTTTTATCTAATTGAACAATCTGAGTGGTTGAGTTCTGAGGTTGCACATTCAATTTCAAGCATGCTAAATAGGGAAAAATGTTGGAAGAAGCTTCAAAATCAACTAGACAATTATGAAAATTTTTATTGAAAATTTCAAAGATTAAAAGGAAGGAAGTTTGTAAATTTGATTTGTCCCCTATCAAAATAGCATATGTTGAATCAATTTTATCGGATGATTAAGAAGGAGGTTTGGTCTTATATTTACTCTTTGAAGCTTTAGTAGAAAAAATAGTATATGGAAAAAGAGAGGTAGAAACTACATTTAAAACATTAAGAAACAATTTATAATGTTGTTTAAGTTTACTAACTTCATAGGGTGAAATTTTTTCCTAGGTATTATTCATATCTTTTACAATAAGATACTCAATATTATCAAATATCAACAAAGTTTTAGATGGAGAAGAATTTGAAGTACAAGCTTTAGATGTACTAGAAGTTTTATTGAGGTTTTCTTAGGCATACCTTTTTCAGTTGAAGTGTCGGTTGTAGATTTCTAACCTTTTAAATATGTATTAGTAGCACTTTTACTTCTTATAGTAACTAGCATTGCTTCTTCTTTTTCTTCATCAGAGGTAGGAAGAATAAATCCCAAAGTCCATGTGCTTCAATGATGTCTTCTTCTTCCATTTCTTCTTATGTTTCTAGATCCTCCTCTTCATCTTCTTCTTTTTGATCTTCAACAGTTGATATCTACAAAGGTGATTGAGCAGGTGGCGTTGATTACTGAGTCCTTCTAATTTGTCTATAAGATCGTATATTGGATGAACTTTCATAAACATGTATTTTCAATCCTACCATCTCATTTGACATGGTTTTAAGAACCTTTTGTAATCCTTCCATATCAAATGGGTCTTTAGTAGATTCCTTCTTGGTTTCTTCCCTTAACATGACCTTCTTTGTAGGCTTTCTTTCTTTTGTTGTAGCTTTCTTCTCAACGGATAACATACTTTTATCAATTTCCAAAGCTTCTTTCATGTTATCAGTGAGTGTTTCTTTTTGTGCTCTATCAACAAACATATATATTTTTGAAGGTAGGGCAATCCACTTGGACTTCTAGGCCTAGCATGGATGCAGTTGGAATTTTGTTCAAAATTTTATTGAATCTAGAGTTAAAATCTTTAATATTCTCATTACGAGAGATATTTACATTGGATAAGTCATTAATTAATGCAGATAATTTTTTATCTTCTCAATATTTCTTAATAAATTTCTCCTCAAATTTATCTCAATTATTCATTGATCCAGTAGGTAAAGGAAAATATCAAGACCCAGTTTTTTCCTCAAATGTGTAAGGAAATAACCTACAAACTACATTCTCCTTAGACACACCATTTAGATTGATAACTAACATTAGCTTATTTAGTTTTTCTTCAACAGGAATTCCATCACCTGGATTGAATTTTGGTAGCCATCTCTTTGGATGTTTGGGAAGACGATGTAAAGGGGAATTCATTCCTACTCCTCCTGGGTTGTTCCATGATATGTTTTCCATTCTAGTACAGAATTATGATGAGTGGAGATGATGTAGACCCATAAGTAGATAAGCTTGATGAAGGGGAATTTGAAATAATATATGATGATGATGCCCCTATGGAACTACTAGCAGTATTAGTGTCTTTTGTTTCAGTAAAAAACAGATGACTGGATGAATATGGGGTTGTGGATGAATGAATATGAAAATATAAGGGTTGATAATAGGATGGTAATGAATAAAATGGCATGGGATCATATGAAATTGAAGGAATTGTAGGTTTTGGGGGTGGAGAAGATGTGATATTCTCACTAGCAGAAGAATTAGTAGTAGAGATATGATTTTCCCTATGATGATTTTGTAAAGGGAACTCAAATGGTTTAATTCCAAGTTTCTCAATTTGTTCTTTGGTAAGGAAACTGAAATATTTTAGTAAAGATGCAACACTTCCTTCTTATGGCTCGAGTATTTCAACTTTTCCCTCGGAGATGGAAATCCCTTATAATTTACATATAATAGTTTGAAGCTCAAGATAATAAGTTGGTTAATCAAGAAGGGGTGTGTTTATGGAAGGTTCGCAAGCTTATCTTCTAACAGGGCTAGGATATTTGGAATATTTCTTTGCAACTTCATATCTAGGTGGAGGTAATTGATAATGGGATCTTGAACTTGTAGCTAACTTTTTTTAAGGGGATTGAATCTTAGAATGGCCACTCGATTTAGTGAGTGATAGAATTGCCTTTCATAGTTTGTAGGCCATATTTATAGTGCCAAAAATGTTTATGGCCAAAATTGACATTATCAACATTTGGGGAATCCACTTGGTCAAGGCCCCAATTAGACCTATTTCCATTGAAATTTGTGGTTCTGACTGGTTCAAGTGGCTTTCTAGTTACATGTTAAAAATAAGTGTAGGTGAGGTTAAATGGGTGATAAAACGATTATAAAAGTGATATGTGAAAACTTAATTATGTAAAACTAATATATAAATTGTTTATAATACTCAGGCATATGAATCACATGTGCTAAAATGATAATATTGATTCATAATAATAAATATTACTATTATAAAATATAAGAATATCGATTTAAGATGTTGTTTTTATTAAATAGTTAATCAAAACAATATTAAGCTCTCCACATATGACAAATTGAAAATACGTTTTGTGCAATTAAAATAATTAACCTTGACACATTCAAAAGTGATAAGTGACAAAATAAATATGAAAGTGTACAAGAAAAATATTAGAAAATATATATAACAATTCCTTTAAAAAAAGAATGCACATAGACCAGATAAAAGTGAAATGTTCGATACCAATTTATTGATCTCCAAAACTATAGTAGTTGAAATATATATATATATATATAATGCTAAGTACAATAGTGCAACAAAAGCTTCACTTTCATTCAAAAAATATAGAACCCATTTCTAAAAGCATGAAAGGGGTATTTATAAGAGTTTTTTACAAAAAATAGGAGATAAAACAAATATCCAGGAAAGCTTAACTAAATTGAACAAAATATACATAAAAAGGAATCTTTTGTAATGAAACTTGATCTAGGTGGACATTGGTGGCCACTCGCCTATTTCACTAGTCAGTTTCATCAGTTTTCTTATTTACTATTTTTAGTAGTTTTTTTGGGTCCTGAACTCCATAGCCATTTTAAGGCCCTAAATGGTGTAGTTCTTGAAGATATATTTCCAATGACGTATCATATGCGCCAAACGGAGATAATATGACCAAGTTACAACCCCGGGAAATTGGTTTCCCAACTAACCCCAACAAGGCCCATAAACTCTTGATGTTACATCTCCTCAAGTTAGGGTTTCGGTTTTTTAGGATTTTATCTTATTGTTCAATAATAAAAAGTCCCTTGAGCCTCATTATAACATAGTTCAGAGGAATGTAGCCGCCACATATCTTCTCAAAGATAAGCTACCATCGCCCTAGCTAGTTTATGTTCATTTTGTCTATAAACATATTTCAGTCATTTGATATTAATGAATTGAAGTTTTTATTTCTGCTACAACTCTGTGTTTATGTTTATTTTTATTTTAATTTTTTTCTGCATAAATCCAGATTCAGGTTATGGCTCCATGAGGGTTTGAAACATATTTCAGTTTCAATTTTTTGCAGTAATATTCAGTAAACTTCATGCAAGTGTCACGGTCTCCACAGATCATTTTAGAGAATGAGAAATATCTCATTTCAAAGTATTTTTTATTATATCATGTAATGTTCCAAAATTTTCACATGTTATTTGGAATATTAGAGTTCTTAATAAAATTAATTACTTAAGTAAATAAAAGGGTCAAGGGACCCATAATCCTCAAAGATGAATAAGATCCACCTTTTGATGTGTGAATGTGGATTAATTAGACATAGATCTACATAATAGAGTGGTGGAGCAGCTACTAATGTGAAAAGAGTGGTGATCATGTCTCATTAATGAGATAGATCATGGAGGTTGAAGTGGTCAACTAAGATCATGGAAGGAATCAAATGTAAGATCATAGAGAATTCATGATGAGATGATGGAGGAAGTAGTGCATTTAATGCACACATGATGGAGAGGGTGCACATTGCATGTAGACATGATGGAGGACTTGGAGAGACAGCACAGTCAATCATGGAGACCTATGTCCACATGTATAGCGTAGTTTAGAGGTGGGCCAGGGCTTGGGAAGGCTCAGTTTGTATATAAGGAAGATTAAGGCATAATAGAAGGCAATATTGGTATTATTGATTTGAGATCTGATTAGATATGGAATTTTCATTTGACATTCCATGCACTCTTATGATGTTTAGCTAAGTCTGAAGTGTTCTTTAGCATAGGGTGTTCCCAAGCAGGAATCCCACCCTTACCCACGAGGGACTTTGAGTGCCTACTCTGGGAAGGTATTCTGAGCTACTATTCATCAACAGGCATTTGTAATATTCCAAAATGGAAATAGCGGCAATATAAGACATAATAATGTAAAACATAGCAACTATGAACATATCATAAAAGGGATCAATATGTAGCCATCATTTTATTCATATATCAGCAAAAATATACAAAAATATCTTGAGGGTCAAGCCACTCAAGCAATAAGAACAAGTCTCCCATGATCATATCAATAAGCACATGAGTTGTTGCTACTGTATAGAATGTCGGAAAGCAGTGACAACGATATCTATATATCATTGTAGTTGCTTCTATAAACATACATTAATGCAATATGGCTGATAGATACAAAGAAATTCCTAGAAAGGAAGATATGGGCTATAATACATGATTTCTAGCCAACCCAGAAAATATTGCTAGAAATACCAAGGAAATATACAATGTGACAGATAACCCTAGGGTTGATATGTCACTGCAAACTGGAACTAAATAGAATGAGGCTATGACATATCTAAAATGATACTCCTCCAATGGTCTTTCTCAATAGAAGGCTGATCCCTCTATTCAAAAATAGACCCTCTTGATGAGCTCAATGAACCCTCTGAGCAACTGCCACTAAAAATAACGTAGATCTGGACTGAAATTGTGCTGTGAAGGATGGTAGATGGTTGGCCTAATGCCAAAAATATATAAATATTCCTAGGATACCTCCTTTCTGATCCTCCAATGGATAGGCTACCTCTCCACTTAAAAACAAGCCCAGAATTTGCTCTATGTCATCCTTCTTTGTTGCACCCAGCAACACAACCCAGCTCTAAACAGAAATTATGTTGTAGCTGAAGGAGGTAGCTTGGCCAGAATTTTGAAATGAGGAAATGCAGCCCAATCAACCTCTCCCTCCTTTAGGATGAGTTAGGGATTGCCGATCGGGAACACCCTAGTGCTAAACAGCACAACAAACCCCGTTAAACAGCTAAAGGATGCAAAGTCTAAACAAACCAATATCAAAATAATAAACTCAAAACATGAATAACAATGGCTTCCATCCCCTACATATATAGTGTATGAGCCTTCTCACATTGGGTCCCATCCATAAATTCCACTAAGCTCATGCAATTTTTCCTCCACTAAAACTGTGTTGTCTCATCATAAATGCCACTCCTCCATGATAGCACTGTTGATTTGGTCAAATTTGACCTATTCAACATGTATCCCCTCCAATTCACACCCAAAGGTGCTTAATCCAGTTGCTTATTCTTCCTCCTTTCATGTTAGGATTGTTATTATTCCTTATAAGGAGATTTATGGGCCTCCCTACCCACTTAATCACCTACCTAGTGATAAAACAAACTATAATATTCCATTTAGCTGAAGGCTAAATTTTTGGAATATTACATTCCTCCCCTCCAAAATGTTTCTTGTCCTCCAGAAACTGCAAGGATATGGAAAAATTCTCCCTCCTTGCTCTTGTAGCCTCCTCATCAAATAGTCCCCACCACCACTTCAAATATTCTACAAAAATTCTACCTCCTAATGGTTCCTCCCATGTGTGCAAGTTGGCCTTTGGTGGATAAGCCAAATGGCTCTCATCATGAGATAATGGAAGGTCTATATGGAAACCTTCTTTCTGTCCAATGGCCTCCTCAATGTAGGAGTGATGACAAACATAGGGGATCTAATTCCCAATGAGAGACTCCCATACCCATGCTATCATCCAAATGAAATGAGCCATCCTAGGTAGCTCATCAAAGAAATCCTCAACCCCCGGTTCATGCAATGTATTGGGGCTGTATGGAGAGATTATATTTTTCCACCCATGTTGTTTCTCTCTCCATTTATGGTATTTATGGGCCTGCTGCTAATCTTGGGCTGAAATATTATGATCTCTAAGAATGTCCCAAGTTACTCCACCAATCAAAATATCCATGAAGTTCCTCTCCCAAGAACTCAAGTTCTCTAAATGGCTCCTCCCACATGAAGACAAGAGATGTGGTGTGGCAATCACGACTTGCCCATTGTTTCTCCTGAAACATGAAATATATGAAGTATGGATAATCATACTCCCAATGGGCACCTCAAACTCGTGTGCCGTTATCCCAACAAAGCTTCCCATAATAATAAGAACATCATCAATATATGGAAGCAAAAACAAATAAAAAAAAGTTGCCACATGACAACCAGGAGGTGGATTATAGTCCCACAAGTGGAACCAGCGTAGTGCATCTCCTACCTACATCAAAATGCATTATAAGGAGTGTCTTTTCAGCCATTTTTGTTCTTCCACAATCATCCTACAAGATGGGATCATAAAAGTAAAATTTGGTGCCAATGGTGCACATCAAGAATCATGTGGCATCTCCCACAAACCACCAATAGAATGGCCAACATCAATGCTGAAAATGACCTCAATTACATCAAAATAAAATATGCAAGAAGGAATGATCCTCCTTTGTACAATATGTTGCTCACAAAAAGTATAGTACAAATCATATTGCATAAATGTACATCCTCTACTATGTACTTTGGTCATTGAGCTGAAATGGCTCAACTGAAAGTTCCCCCTCACTCTCAATGAGTAGGGAAGTGGTTGTGACAACCTCTCCATCATCATCCAGGCTATGCATCTCTCCATATGTTGATATACATCCTCCTGGATTCCCTCCCAAGTGAACTCCTCCATCAAGGAATGACATGCATCATGGAAAGAAAGTCCACATGTGTTGCATGTAACAACTTCTCCTTGAGCTCAGAAGTTCTAGTCAAGAAGACTCTGCCATAAGAATAGATGACCCCATCATCGACCATGTATCTATCATCTCCCTCTGGATCATCAAGAATCATAAAAGCACCAAGATCCTTAGAGTACTCTACCAAAAGTTGAGACCTCCAATATGGATCAATCTTCCTAAGAGACAGATCTGAAGATATAAAATGTGAAGCTCTCAACATGATTTTGTATTTTCCTATGACATCCCTCATACCAACGTCATCCTCCAAAGTGCTGTCATGCCCATCATGCAGCTGATCATGCTCAAGTAGAAGTGGTGACCTTTGGAAGTTGGCCTCCCATGAGAAGCTACCATCCAAAAAGAACCTCCTGATCTTGGCCAATGCAAGCATGAGTGGCCTCCATCTACTCCAATATATGGAGGATTCCTTGCTCAAGGGAAGTACCCTCTTTTTCTCCAAATCCATGGAGTGGTATCCTTGCGCCATGGTGGTGACATCCCCCATCATTGTAGCAACTTCAGTCAGCGTAGAATATGTAGTGAGAGTGGGTAATTCTAAAAATGGGAGGATGTCCCCCTCCTCCTTGAGTCTACCCAAGACTCTCAGCATTGTGTCAAGTCCTCCCAAGGTCCTCACCCCTCTAGGATCAATGAGTAGTGAAACCAATTATAAAGCATCTCTCATCATCTCCTAATCTGGTGGTCTCCCAGGTGGAATGCCTCCATGCAATGAGACATCAATATCAAGAGTAGATTGCATATATTAATGGACAACTTTGTCCTTGCCCTTACTGTGAAAATCATTCTGCCTCTTCTGTGCATCAACCTTTTGAAATAGATGGGGGTTTTTTCTCCTCATCATATGATGATGGTCATCCTCCCTACCTTCTCCTTTCATCTGAAAGGCTTCACAATCTATCAATAATGGCACATGTTGTTCATGGATTGTGCCTTGATCTCCACATATGATATCCTTTGGAACTCCTTGTGAACATACAATAATTTCTCTTGTTGGAGAAATTGTTCCATCTTCCTCTACATGAGGTGCTAGATATGCTCTGGGTATGACAGTGTTGTTTCCTCTAGCCTTCTCTTCCTCTTCAATATGAATGTGAAACCTTTCAATACGAGGATCCTCTTTTGAAAAAGGGATCTCCATGCCCTCTTTTCCAAGATTATGAGATACAGATCTTGCCTCTAGCAAGGTATTATGCAAGATTTTAGCCTCTTCAACAGTTTTCGGAAGTGGAAATGGGTTTATAGATCCTTCCAACTCATGAAAAGGTTTTTTTTGTGTTGGTTTGTTTAGCTCCACCAAAGGTGTTTCAGAATGTTTTTCATAAAACCTTTCCACTATTCTCCTAGTGAAATTTGCATAAGTATATGTATTTGCATTTTTTAATGAAAAATATTCAAACAACCACCAAGCATAAGCCTTACCTTAAAAATGCAGCGCTGCTACTTTGATGGCTTCATTCACTGAAATTTGGTGTTGCTGCAAATAGGTGTCTAGCTCCTCCACCCAAGTCCTAGCTGAACATTTAGGTGAACCATCAAAAGTAGATAGAAAGAACCTACCCACATCATGTTGCTTGCCCTTTGTGCTTCTTCCCTCCTTGATCTTTCAAAACCCTTGGAAGTTAAGGTGATCTTTGAACCTCTTAGATTGAGATTCATACTCTTGCAAATAATCACCAAGAGTCTCCTTCTTTGGCACATATTCACCCTCCATCTCTCATATAGTAAATCTGGGCATAAGACTACTCTGTGACTCATAATTTGTGGCTGCATGCTCACACCCATCATGAAAAAATCTAGGGCTTGCTTCATATTCAAACCCCTTTGGAGATTCCTTACACATCTCCCTTCTCATCTTCTTGATATCTTCATGAATGCTCTGCATAGTTTGAAAAAGAAGCTTTAAGAGCCTCTCTTCCTTCCTTCCTCAAAATAATGAAGTCATTTCTTTTTTTCTTCTGGAAAAATTATCCTTTCTATGAGAAGCTTCTCCTCCTAATGGCATAATGTCTTGAATGCATAGGCTGAGCCAAGATTATGCTCTGATACCACTGTAATATTCCAAAATGGAAATAGCAGCAATACAAGACATAATAATGTAAAACACAACAACTATGAACATATCATAAGAGGGATCAATATAGAGCCATAATTTTATTCAGATATAAACAACAATATACAAAAATATCTTGAGGGTAAAGCCACTCAAGCAATAAGAACAAGTCTCGCGTGATCATATCAATAAGCACATGAGTTGTTACTACTGTATAGAATGCCAGAAAGTAGTGATAATGTTGTCTATATCAATGTAGCTACTTCTATAAACATACATTAATTTAATATGGCTGATAGATACAAATAAATTCCCAGAAAGGAAGATATGGGCTCTAATACATGATTTCTAGCAAACCCAGAAAATATTGCTTGAAATACCAAGAAAATATACAATGTGACAAATAACCCTAGGGTTGATATGTCACTGCAAACTAGAACTGAATAGAATGAGGCTATGATAGATCTGAAATGATAATTTCCTCCTCCAATGGTATTTCTCAATAGAAGAGTGATCCCTCTATTCAGAAATAGACCCTCCTGATGAGCTCAATGAACCCTTTCAGTAACTGCCACTAAAAATAATGCAGATCTGGATTGAAACTGCATTGTGAGGGATGGTATATGGTTGGTCCGATGCCAAAAATATGTAAATATGCTCAGGATACCTCCTTGCTGATCCTCCAATGGATAAGCTACCTCTCCACTGTAAAACAAGCCCATAATTGGCTCTATGTCATCCTCCTTTGCTACACCCTGCAACACAACCCAGCTCTAAAGAGAAAATGCGATGTAGCTGAAGGAAGTAGCTTGGCTAGAATGTTGAAATGAGGAAATGAAGCCCAATTAACCTCTCCCTCCTTAAGGATGAGTTAGGGATTCCTTATCAAGAACACCCTAGTGCTAAACAACACAACAAACCCCACTAAACAGCTAAAGGATGCAAAGTCTAAACAGACCAATATCAAAATAATAAACTCAAAACATGAATAAAAATGGCTGCCATCCCCTCCATATGTAGTGTTTGAGCCTTCTCACATTGGATCCCATCCATAAATTCCACTAAGCTCATGCAAGTTGTCCTCCACTAAAACTGCACTTTCTCATCATAAATGCCACTCCTCCATGACATCGTTGATGATTTGGTCAAAGTTGACCTATTCAACATGTATCCCCTCCAATTCACACCCAAAGTTTCTTAATCCATCTGCTTATTCTTACTCCTTTCACATTAGGAGTGTTATTATTCCTTCTCAACATATTGCTTAATGAAAATACAAATATATGGTTATCTATCATATTGTTGCAGAAACCCTCATTAAATCATGCAGCCACTTGCTTTAGAAATTCTGCATGGTGTAAGTCATGGGATTTGGGTGTTTTTAAGCCATTTTGGGGCCAGGAGATCTGTTTAACTTAGCAAAAGGGATTTTTTTCTGATCCACTTTTATATTTGAGGGCCATAATACATATTATAAGGGATCAAAGTGTTATTTCCCACTGTTATAGTGTAATTTTCTGGAAATAACTTTTTTATTGTTTATATTGCTGAATTTTCCAATTTGGGATATTACAGTGGTATTAGAGCATAATCTTGGCTCAGCCTGTGGAATCTCAGCCAATATGCTATCAAGAATACAACAAGAAGAAAATATGTACAGAAAATACAAGAAGGAGACTCCATTATTTGGAGGAAGGAAGGAAGAGAAGCTCTCAAAGCTTCTTTCTCAAACTATGCAAAGTATTAAGAGAGATCTCAAGGAGATTAGAAGGGAGATGTATAGAGAATCTCCAAGAGAGTTTGAATATGAAGCAAACTCTAGATTTTCATATGATGAGTGTGAGCATGCAGCCACACATCATGATGCACAACGCAGTCCTACACCTAGATTTGGTATGAGGGAGGTAGAAGAAGAAGAAATGCCTAAGAGATAAGCTCTTATTGATTTTCTGCAAGAGTATGAGTCTCAAACTCAGAAGTTTAGAGATCATATCACTTTCCCATAGTTTTTCAAGATCAAGGTGGAGAGAAGCAAGAAACATAATAAGAGTATATTTCTCCTATCTACTTTTGATGGTTCACCTACATGTTCAGCTAAAGCTTGGGTGGAGGAGCTAGACACCTATTTGCAGCATCACCAAATTTCTGAAGAGGAAGCCATTAAAGTTGCAGCACTGCATTTTGGAGGTAAGGCCTATGCATGGTGGATATTTGAGTCTTTTTCTTTGAAAAATGAAAATACTTCTTCTTATGAAAATTTCACTAAGAGGATAGTAGAAATATTTGAAGGAAAACTTTCTAAGACATCCTTGGTGAAACCAAACAAACCAAAACAAACTGAAACTTTGCATGTGTTGGAGGAAATTGTAAACTCAACTCCACTTCAGAAAACCATTGAGGAGGCTAAAATATTGAATCATACGTTGCTAGAGGCAAGACCTCTATCTCATACTCTTGAACAAGAGGGCATGGAGATCCCTTTTTCAAAAGAGGATCCAATTCTTGGGGGGTTGCCCATTCATATTGTAGAGGAAGAAAAAGTTGAGGGCAACAACACTGTCATGTCTAGAGTTTATCTAGCACCTCATACAGAGGAATAAGGAGCTCTTGCTACAACAAGAGGGATTCTTGTATCATTGTAAAGAATTCCCCAGGATCTCATATGTGAAGATCAAAGCACAACCCATGATTATCATGTGCCATTTCTGGAAGAGTGTGAACCCATGGAGATAAAAGGAGGAGGTAGGTAGGATTACCAGTATCATTTGATGAGGAGCACACACCCCTATCTATTTCAGAGGGTTGATGCATAGAAGAGGGAGACTATATTACACAGTGAAGGTGGGGACAAGTCTGTCCATTCATATATGCAGTCTACTCTTGATGTTGGTGTCTCCTTGCATGGAGACATTTCACCAAGGAGACCACCAGATCAGCAGATGATGAGAGATGATTCACATTTTGAGGCACCACTCATTGATTTCAGAGGAGTGGAGACCTTGGGAGGTCATTTTATAGCACTGAGATTCTTGGGTAGACTCAAGGAGGAGGGAAATATTCTCCCAACATCATCATTACCCACTCTCACTTCAGATTATGCGTTGTGGCAGGAGAAGCAGGGGAAGGATAGAATCCTTCCAACTTGCATCTTTGGCATGGGAGATGTCAAAGAGGAGGATAGCCATATGACAGATACTCTTTATGATAGATCATTAGCATTTTCATTATGGAGGATAGATCCATATTGGAAATCCAAGCTGTTGGTGGATTGTTCCAAGGATCTTTTTACTTGTATGATATTGGATGACCAGTTGCATGAGGAAGGATAGTTAGTTAGAGATGAGGTCATCTACTATCATGGTAGGATATTCTTACCTAGAGCTTCCAAGCTCAAGGAGAAGTTACTACAAACAACTCATGAAGATTTCCTTTTCAGCCACACTTATTCTATGAGAGCATACCACACCATCATGGAGGGGTAATTTTGGGAAGGCTTTGAGGAGGAGATATATCACCATATGAGGAGATGCATGGATCATGTGGAGATGGAGGAGATACATAACTCTTTGGAAGAGTTAATACAACCACCTCTTTTCTCTTTGAGGATGAGAGGGGATTCATCTGTGAGCCACTCCATTTGAATGAGAAAAACATATGGTAAGGGTACTGTTTGGTTTCATAATGATTTGTATAATGTATATATGCATCCCTTAACCACATATGTGTAGGATACTGCTCCAAGGAGGAGCATTCCTTCTTCTAGACCTCTTGTTCTACTTGAGGATATGAGCAGTATTGGTGGCCACTCCCTAGGAGGACTTGGGGAGGAGACATCTTGTGGAGAACATGCTGACTTTGCACCATACATCATACACTTTCTCCAAACTTGTGAGGGGATTGGGGCAGCAAGAAAGTGGCTGAGAAGCCACACATTATTTCATCCTCTGTTGTAGTTGAGATTCAAACTGCGTTGGTTGCATTTGAGGGACCATTGTCCTTCTCCCTTGCTACATATGGAAGCAAGCATGATTTTCATTATGGTTCCCTATGTTGCTATTGTTCTTATTTTTATTGGGAGCATGATTGGGGGAGAGACACATTGGTTGGATGTGTCCTTGGGGAAGGGGATTTCCCACACTTTTTGCATTACATGTTCCAAGGGGAGCATGGGAGGTGATATGGCCACCACAGCAAAACACTTGTTTCTTTAAGAGGTGGGCCATGGGATTGATTGGATGCCATATGATGTTGATTTTCCATTCATCATATATGGGATATTTTGGGCCAACATGATTCATAATGTTGGAGAGGAGATATTTGGAGATCTATTCTTCTTCTTGCCACTTGAGGGCAACATTATTGTAGCCCAAGAACAATAGTTACTCTACACTTATCACAAGTGGAGAGGAGGACGTGTGGGGTAGGCTATTTTTTCTACCATGTTCATTTATTCAGCCCACCTTCATTTCCGGAGCCAAAGGTGGAGGAGGATTTGCATGAGTTACCATTTTGGAGGGTGGCTCATTTTGTATGGATGATAGCTTGCGGATGGAGGATCAACATGGGAATGATGATTCCCAATACATTTCAGATCCCATGCCTCAAGGGGACCTCTAGACAGCACCTTATTGCCTCCTTCAGTACTCTACTTATTCATGATGATTACTATTTAGCTAGCTTGCATGCTTGGGAGGGACAATATGGAGATTTATTGATGAGACAACATCTCATTCCTTGGAGGAGCTTATCATATGTGGATGCTACAATAGGAGGAGGGGAGACTTCTCAGTTCTATCCTTATATTTTCTTGAGGACAAGCAACATTTGGGAGGGGAGGACTGTAATATTCCAAAATTAGCATGCAGCTAATTGGAATTTTGATTTTTGTCGTTTACACTTAGGAGGTGAATAAATGGGTAAGGAGGCCCATACATTTTGGAAATAGGAATAAAATCCCTCATAATGTGAAAATGGATCATCATAGCAGCTGGATTTCACACTCTCAGGTGTGAAAAGGGACATTTTCATGAGGACAAGGTCAAGTTTGACCAAGTCAACAGTGTTGGGATAAGAGGTGGAGATTATCTATGGAGACAGCGCAGTGATAGTGGGAGGAATATTCCTTGGTGGAGGAAACCCTAATGAGTGGGATCCAATATGAGAAGGCTTACACTTGTATATAAGGAGGGCAAGGCAGCCATAGCAAGACGTGTTATGGATTATTGAATTTGTGGTCTGAATGACTATTGTGCTTTCTTCAACTGTTTAGTTGAGATTGCTGTGTTGCTTATCACAAGGCATTCCTATTTAGGAATTCTTTATCCTTTCAAGAGAGGCCTTTTGAGGGATCTTGTACTTCATTTCTCCACATTCATGCTTAAGGCCAAGCTACCTCCTTCAGCTACAACGTTATTTCTGTTGAAGTATAACGTTGTGTTGCAGGGTGTTGCAGTGGAGGTTTCACAACACCACTTCCGGAGCTTGTTTTTCAGAGGAGGGAGCTTATATTCCTTTGGGATATCATTAAGGAATATTTTGGAGTATATTTCATATCTTGGCACTTGGCCAACCCATTTTCTTTCACCTACATTGCAGTATCCCTCTTTTCAAAGAGCATTTCCTGTGAGGGTTTGCAGATTGTTTGGAGGGTGAGATCTTAAGTGTTAGGATTAGCCTTTCACTTGGAAGATATATTGGAGGAGGCTTGTTTATCTTGTGAATCATCTTCAGCCATCTCCATCCAGCTCTTGATTTGTAGCTACTAGTCAGTCCTAGGACTGCAACTCTGACATTTTTGTATTCAGGGTTATACCCCTTGGGTTTGAGGTAGTTTCCTAAGGAAAGGAGCAATCCTTCTTCTGGAAAGCTAGTAAAGGGGATTCCCATATATTTCTTGTATCATTCAGCTATTTGTATGTAAATCTATAGTAAGACTGCGTTATTTCAAAGCTAGTTGTGTAGATCTACTCTTTTGTACTTATGATCTCAAGAAACCCTTGCCGAGTTATGTCAATAATGTATTGAAGAGGCTATATATTTGTTTTCTTAGAATATTGCTTAATAAAACTCCCGATATATGGTTATCTATCATATTTTTGTAGAAACCCTCATTAAATCACGCAATCACTTGCTTCATAAATTCTGCAAGGTGTAAGTCATGGTATTTGGGTGTTTTTAAGCCATTTTGGGGCCGGGAGATCTGTTTAACTTAGAAAAAGGGATTTGTTTCTAATCCCCTTTTGTATTTGAGAGAAATAATACATATTCTAAGGGATAAAAGTGTTATTTCCCACTTTTATAGCGTAATTTTCTAGAAATAACGTTTTTATGGTCTATATTACTGAATTTTCCAATTTGGGATATTACATTCAAGATCATTCTAGGCCATATCTTTGGCTAGAGTACCTCTATTTGTACATTTTTGTAACTATAATCCATCTCCTATGAATTAAATGGCTCAACTATTATGTCTATATCTTTGTTGATAATAATCTTACATGTACATTTTTTGTGTTACAAATATTATGTTTGTGTATCAATGTGTTATTCTATTTTGGGATATTACATATCAAATGGGTTTTTTACGGAATTGGATTTCGTTTCCCAGTTTGAGAGATATCAGAAATTTAATTTACACCTGTCTAGAAAATTATGTCATCGCACATCCTATCAATTTGTGGAATCATTTTCTCACCCCAAAAGTCATCAAATTTCAAGTGTCTTATATCATTGGAAATATATATTCAATACATCAAATGGGTCTTTGACGGAATTTGATTTCATCACCTATAGCATAATTTATCAGCAAAGTTATAGTAAGAGGTCCATTTCAACCAATATCTAGATGAGTGGTATCAAAGAGGTCTGCTCTTTCTCGATCTTTCTTTGCATGTACCCAACGAGGTCATGGTATAAGGAGTTAGGGCTTGATCTGGTTGAACCTTTGCAAGATCAGCCTCGCAAACCGCAAAGGCCTCCCATGGAAGAAGAAAAGAAAGACGAGAGAGCAGGAGATCCTATCAAAATATTGCTTGAGGAGACCCTCAAGAAAAAAATGAATGCGATGATGGATAACTTTTCCCAGATCCTTCAACGAATGCCCATCGGCAGTGCATCTACATCCAACAGCCACCCTAGAGGTGTTAGTCCTTTCAAGGTACAAGTCAACTTCGACATTCCTGTATTTGAAGGCCAGATAGATGCAGACGCCATATATAGATGGTTGAATTTGCTGGAAGGGTATTTTTCAATCCATGATTTATCTGACCGAGAAAAAATTACTTTTTCACTCCTCAAAACCGCCCCCCATGTCAAAGACTAGTGAGAAACCTACTATGAGAAAAAGGACGAGAGGGAACCCTCTCTATTCTCGACCACACCAAATTGGAATTTGATCTGAGATGGAATCAAGGAACAATATCACCCCGTAAGAAGCTATGAGGACAAGTACATCCAATTTACCACGCTGCGGAAGCAAAGGGATCAATATGTGCATGGTCTGACGAATTTGTTCCATACCTTGTGCACAAAGTTGGGTATTAAAGATTCAGAGAGATATTTAGTGCTCAAGTACCGCAGTTGTTTGCACAAATACATTCAGGAGGAAATAGAATCCTCGACATTCCTTCACTTGGCACAACATATCGATATGCCACCAAGATTGAGAAGAAATTTAAGCTGAAGAAGTGATACTTTGGATCTATGAATCCGAAGCGAGGGAAAGGCGCCCCTGAACCACAGAACAAGGGGAAAATCCAAAGTGGGGTGACTTAGAACAACACCACAAAGAAAAAGAAGGACATGGGGAAGTGGCATGAATTTCATAACAGTTCCACTCACAACACAAGTGAGTGTTGAACCAAACAATCATTGGTTGCTGAACTGAAGGCATCTGAATCATATGCATGTTCTGATTCTGGGTCAGAACTAGACAAGGGGAATGACAAAGGGAATTAGATCATTGAGGTGTGTCGTAGTGCCATTTTTGCCACCACCAAGCTCCAGAGGGAGGATCTCGAGGATCTAGAGGAGCGAGATTTCCTCTTCTATTCACATATGTGGGTGAAGGGTTCTCCACTGCAATTCCTTTTCGATAGCAGAAGCCAAAAGAACCTCATTTCAATATAATTCATTAAATGGCTCAACCTATCAACCAAAACACACCCGCATTCATATACCATCAGGTGGCTTCACCAAGGAAGAGATCTATGTGTCGGTCAGCAGTGTTGCCTTCTGTACAGCATCAAGCCCTTTACGGATGAGTTAATTTGTGATGTTTCTCCTCTTGACGTGTCTGATGTATTATTGGGCCAACCATACTTGTGGAAGCGAAATGTTGTGCATGATTCTAGGCCTTGTTCTGTTATTATTACTTTGGGAAATAATTTGTACATGATACCAGAGGTAGTACCATCTCTCACCATCTCTTTGATTACTGCAAAGAAACGTAGTAAGACTATTTCCCAAACTAGGAAATTTGTTTTCATTACAATTCACCCACAAGGAAAGAAGCACATTATGGCCACAACCTCCAAACAAGGCTCCCCTGCACGAAAATAAAAAATGGACAAAGTTGTGGAGGAATACAAGGACATTTTCTCCTCACCCACAGAGGTTCCTCTACCCTGTCAGGTCATCCACTCCATTGATTTGACCCCAAGCGCATCGCCTCCTAATGTTTCCATACCTCATGTGACCACACAGATAGAATCCACATGTGTATCGTCTGATATCCGCTAGCAGGTCTACGACATCTTGGATAAATCCAATGGCAAGTGTAAGCAACACAAGAATCAACATCGAGTGCCACAAAATTTCAAGGTGGGAGGCACGTTTTGATTACATTCTTAGAAGGAGCGCCTCTTTGGACCCCACTACAAGTTACGCCCACTTCAAAGCAGGCCAACTCCTTCACTAGGGAAAGTGGTTCACTGAGGATCAGGTTCAACAGAAATTTCCCTACCTCATGGAGGCTTTTCACGCAATTAATACCATTTCTTCCTAAGCGGGGAGGAATGATCTAGGTGGATATTGGTGGCCACCCCCTATTTCACTAGTCAGTTTCATTAGTTTTCTTATTTACTATTTTTAGCAGTTTTTTGGGTCTTGAACTTTCAGAGAAATTTTAAGGCCCTAAATGGTGTAATTCTTGAAGATATCTTTTCAACGAGGTATCATATGCTCCAAATAGAGATAATATGACCAAGTTACGACCCTCGAAAGTTGGCTGCCAAACTAACCCCAATGGGGCCCATAAAATCTTGGTGTTACATCTCCTTGGGTTAGGGTTATGGTTATTTAGGGTTCTCTCTTACTGTTCAATAATAAAAAGTCCCTTGAGGTTCATTGTAACACAGTTCAAAGGCATGCAGTCGCCACATCTCTTCTCAAAGATAAGCTACCATCGCCCTAGCTAGTTTATGTTCATTATGTCTGTAAGAAAATTTCAGTCATTTGATACTAACGAAATGAAGTTTTATTTCTGCTACATCTATGTGTTTATTTTTACTTTTGAATTTTATTTCATTCCTTCATAAATCCAGATTCAGGTTATGTCTCCATCAGGGTTTGAAACATATTCAGTTTCAATGTTGTGTAGTAATATTTAGTAAACTTCCTTCAAGTTCCACAGTATGCAAAAATCATATAAGAGAGTGAAAAATATCTCATTTGAAATTATTTTGTATTATCTCAAATGGGGTTTTTACAGAATTTTATTTTTGTTTCCCGGTTCAAGAGATATGAGCAATTGAAGTTACACATGTTGGGTATGTGTTATATTCTTTCCACGACTAGCCCCACGCGTTGTACGTTGTGCTGCGCACAGCAGGGGGGTCACAGGGGGGGCGGCAGCCCCCCCTGTCGGAGTCCGGGGCAGTGCCCCGGCGAAAAACAATTTTGGTATGCAGTCCCACTCATATGCGGACCCACCCATGTTTTGTGCATGAGTTTGCACATGGTTTTGGGGTACAATGGTTTTCGACCCCTGGTATTTTGTAGATCTGGTCAAGGGAACTACAGTTATGTTCTAATCCAGGGTTAATGGATTGGGGTTTATGTATGCTTCGGCATGTATATATATGTGTTGTAACACTAAAAGGATCATAATGAAAAATCAAGCTGGTCATCCCAATTTGGGATCCAGGGGAAAATCTCTGTGTTTATCTGTTTTATGTTTTATGCTCTCGCTATTGTTTATTTTCTGTTATAAGATTCGTGTGTAGATAATTTCTGTTCAGGGTTAAAACCTACATTTGATATCAGAGTTGTTTCGGCTTCAAGGGGATGCCTTATCCTCGGAGGTTTTGCTGGGCTGTGGGTAAGATCACAGGATCATTCTGGGATGATTCTTGCGGTGAAGAAGATGGCAAGTAGGCGGAAATATAAGTCGAGAAATTTAATGGTCGAGTTTTGAGTTGTGGAAGCTCAAGATGGGAGGATTTCTTTAGTGGATAAAGATCAGTGGATCGCGGTAGATCGGAGTACTAAACCAACGACAGTAATGAGATGAAGAAGCGGAAAAAGCTGGATCAAAGGCTAAGAGGCACAATACGGTTGTGTGTCTCGGTCGGTATTGTTGAATGTATCTGGGGAAGCTACAAAGAAGACCCTGTGGGACAAGCTAGGGACTTTGTACCAATCTAAATCTCTGGTGAATAAATTGTTCCTGTGGAAAAAGCTGTATAACCTGAGGATGAAGGATGGAACTCGGTGACAGAGCATCTGAATGCCTTTAATAATGTGGTAAGTCAACTGTCATCTGTTGATATTAAAATCTCAGATGAAGATAAGTGCATCAGTTTGTTGTGTTCTCTACCAGACTCGTGGGACAGTCTGGTTATTGCAATAGGTAGAAACACAACTACCTTGAATTTTGATGACATTGTCTCAGCCTTGCTGTCGGAGGAAATGAGACGGAGAAATATGGAGGGTCAAAATGGAGATGCCTTATCTGTACGAGGAAGGTCCCAAAATAGAAACAAGAATAAGGTTTCGAGTGGGAGATCTAAATCTAAAGGGAGATCTAAATCTCCTGGAAAGTTTGTAAAGGTATGCTGGAAATGCGGAAAGGAAGGGCACTACAAAAAGGAGTGCAGATCTAAAGCTCCTAAGAAAGGAAAGGGATCTGATGATGCTCCTTCTACAGAGGAAAAAACTACCTCGGATGAAGGTGGGGATGTGTATTTGGCTTCTTCTTCAAGTACACATGTAGATCATGAGTCATGGTTGATTGACTCAGGTGCATCCTTTCACTTCACTTCCCATAGGGAGTGGTTCTGCGAGTATGAGAAATATGATGGTGGTGATGTCTTCCTAGGGGATGATAGGAAGGCCAGAATCATCGGACGTGGAAAGGTCAAGCTGAAGCTGCAAGGTGGAAGGATTAGAACACTTCCTGGTGTTCTACATATTCCTACATTGGCCAGAAATCTGATTTCTGTAAGAAAGATGGATGATGCAGGTGTAAAAACAGTGTTCGAGAAAGATGCCTGCAAGATGGTTCGGGGAGCACTGGTATTAATGCGGGGAGTTCGGAATGGAACTCTGTACAAGCTACAAGGTAGCACTATTATTGATGAGTGTAACAGTTCTGTGGTTCCTGAAAGTGGGACGGAAAGTCTAGCTATCTCTGGAGAAAAGACCATGCTATGGCATCAAAGGCTTGGACATATTGGAGAGAAGGGCCTTCGGATACTGCATAGAGATGGTATGGTAGAAGGTATGTCTAATTGTTCTATGGATTTCGATTTCTGTGAACATTGTGTATATGGGAAGCAGAATCGGGTGAGTTTTCCTTCTGGTGCTAAGAGGGCAAACAAGATATTAGAACTTGTGCACAGTGATGTGTTTGGGCCTGTGTCAGTTCCATCACTGGGAAAGTCTTTGTACTATGTTTCATTCATAGATGACTTCTCAAGGAATACATGGATATATTTCTTGAGGAAGAAATCTGAAGTCTTTGACAAATTTAAAGAATTTAAGGCTCTGGTGGAAAACCAGACAGAGAAGAAGATAAAGGCGCTGAGGACAGATAATGGTGGGGAGTTATGCAAGAAGGAATTTGAAGAGTTCTGTAAGAAGTGTGGTATAGCACGGCAGAAGACTACTCCATACACACCTCAGCAAAATGGAGTTGCAGAAAGAATGAATAGAACACTAATGGAAAAGGCAAGAAGCATGCTCAGTGGTACTGGGTTAGGACAAGAATTCTGGGCAGAGGCAGTGGAGACTGCATGCTATCTGGTTAACAGATCACCTTCATCAGTGTTGGAGGATAAGACTCCACATGAGGTATGGACTGGTAAGAAACCCTCTCTTTCACATCTAAAGGTATTTGGATGTGATGCATATGTACATGTTCCAAAGGAGAAAAGGACCAAGTTGGATAATAAATCTGAAAGGTGCATCTTCATTGGGTATAAGGATGGTTTAAAGGGTTACAAGCTTTGGAACCCAGAAACAAGGAAGGTTGTGTACAGCCGAGATGTGGTGTTTAGAGAAGTGAAAGATGTTGTTAAACATGAGGTCCTACCAAAGGAACCTGAGAAGATAGAGTTTGAGCTAAAGGAGGATGAATCAGACTCTACAACAGAAGAAGACTCAGAAGATGAAGAGCCACAAACTCCGGCTTTGAGAAGATCATTTCGGGAAAGAAGGCAACCAGAAAGGTATAGTCCATCTGCTTTCTTTTCAGGTTTTGCCTTAACTATAACTGATGATGAACCCAGAACTGTCAGGGAGGCAGTAGATTCAGAGGATGGAAAACTCTGGAAGGAGGCCATGGCTGATGAAATGGCATCCTTGCACAAAAACGATGCATGGGATCTGGTGGAGTTTCCGGCTGGAAGGAAGCCCATTGGGAGAAAATGGGTGTTTAAGAAGAAGATGAATGTAGAAGGCAAGGTGGAGAAATACAAAGCTCGGTTGGTAGCGAAAGGTTATTCCCACGTGCCGGGAATTGATTTTGGTGATATTTTTTCTCCTGTTGCTAAGGTTACTTCTATTAGATTACTTTTATCTGTTGCTGCTGCATTTGATTTTGAGATAGAACAGATGGATGTGAAGACAGCATTTCTTCACGGGGATCTAGAAGAAGAGATATACATGAAGCAACCTGAAGGCTTTATGGTGAAGGGTAAGAAAGAACTAGTATGCAGGTTGAAGAAGTCTCTGTATGGGTTAAAACAGTCACCAAGGATGTGGTATCAGAAATTTGATACCTATATGCGGGGACTTGGCTTCACCAGAAGCAAGGAGGATCACTGTGTTTATTTTAAATTAATTGGTGACCATGTTATTTATTTGGTCTTGTATGTGGATGATATGTTGTTGATTGGAAATGACAAAGAAATTATCCAAGATTTGAAGACCCAACTGTTCTCCAAATTAGACATGAAGGATCTGGGTGTTGCAAACTATATTTTGGGCATGGAAATTAAGAGAGATCGGGCAAAGAGGAAGCTCTGGTTAAACCAGAGGAAGTATGTCGAGACTATATTGCAGAGGTTCAATATGAAGGATAGTAAACCGGTGAATGTTCCTATTCCTGTAGGTGGAAAGCTGTCTACTGAACAGTGTCCCAAGATACAAGAAGAAGAGGAGGATATGTCACGTGTTCCATATGCAAGTGCAGTGGGTAGCCTAATGTATGCAATGGTCTGTACTAGACCAGACATTACACATGCAGTGGGAGTATTGAGCAGGTTTATGTCAAACCCAGGGAAGGAGCATTGGACAGCAGTGAAGCGGGTTTTCAGATATTTACGTGGCACTAGTGATTGTGGCTTGTGCTACCAGGGAAGACCAGGATTGGAAAGAATGTTGGACATTCGTGGTTTTGTTGATGCAGACTGGGCTGGAGATCTGGACCAAAGAAGATCTACAAGTGGGTATGTGTTTAGCCTATTTGGAGGTGCGGTCAGTTGGATGAGTAAAAGACAGTCTGTAGTGGCGCTTTCAACTACAGAGGCAGAATACATAGCAGCCACTCATGCAAGCAAGGAAGCAGTTTGGTTGCAGAGATTGTGTTCAAGTATGGGGTTGGTACAACAAGCTATAAGGATAGACTGTGATAGCTAAAGTGCAATTTTCTTGGCTAAGAACCCTGCTTATCATTCAAAGACAAAGCACATTGATGTTCAATATCACTTTGTTAGAGATATGGTTGAGGCTAAAAGGGTGTTACTGGTAAAGGTGGACACTTTGAAGAATGTTGCAGATGCATTGACGAAGTCTGTGAGCACTCAGAAGTTCTCTTGGTGTAGAGAAACAATGGGTGTTGAAGAATTGGCCAAATTACTAAGCTCTCCTGTGGCCCCCTGTGGAAAGAAAACAACGAGTGGGAGAATGTTGGGTATGTGTTATATTCTTTCCACGACTAGCCCCACGCGTTGTACGTTGCGCCGGGCGTAGCAGGGGGGTCACAGGGGGGGCGGCAGCCCCCCCTGTCGGGGTCCGGGGCAGCGCCCCGGCGAAAAAAAAAATTTGGTATGCGGTCCCACTCATATGCGGACCCACCCATGTTTTGTGCATGAGTTTGCACATGGTTTTGGGGTACGATGGTTTTCGACCCCTGGTATTTTGTAGATCCGGTCAAGGGAACTACGGTTATGTTCTAATCCAGAGTTAATGGATTGGGGTTTATGTATGCTTCGGCATGTATATATATGTGTTGTAACACTAAAAGGAATATAATGAAAAATCAAGCTGGTCGTCCCGATTTGGGATCCAGGGGAAAAATCTCTGTGTTTATCTGTTTTATGTTTTATGCTCTCGCTATTGTTTATTTTCTGTTATAAGATTCGTGTGTAGATAATTTATGTTCAGGGTTAAAACCTACAACACCTATCTATAACATTGTGTCGTTGCACATCCTCTGCATTTGTGCAATCATTTTCTCACCCCACAAGTCATCAAATTTCAAGTATTTTATATCACTGGAAATATATATTCAATACCTCAAATGGGAAGTTTGATGGAATTTGATTTCATCACCTATAGCAGAAGTTATCAACAAAGTTACATCAAGAGGTCCATTTTAACCAAGATCCAGATAAAAAATGGGGTCGTTGAACTTATACCAATAGTTACTTTCCAATTCGTATGGACTTCGAGTAGTGTCGCCACTACTAGAGGAACCTGTGGATTCATTAGCGTCTAGCAACTAAAGATAGATTATTTGAATTTTGGAATAATTTGGGTGGTGTTGTTTGTTAGTTATTTTAATAGCAACCAATGGTTGTGGGGTTTTACCAAAACTCTCTTTTTTTCATCTAGATCTACCTTTTTAAATTGGTCAATTTCCTCGATCACATTGTTCTCTTGCTTATTTCACTCCTCTCATAATTTGTGCATGTCTGGCAAGGAATCCAAGGGTGTTTTTCAATTAGATGGGCCTAAAGTAGGGAGCCATTCACCGCTTCTACTATGGGATTGGAGAGATCATGGGCATCATTGAGAGACACCTTAATTGCGTGAATTTTCGCTTCCCATATTTTATTAAAAAAATTGGCCTGTCTTTCATCAATATATGGTCCATCTTATTTTCTACCCTCATCGCTTTTCTACCATTTTAAATGTTCTTTGAGCTCCTTCTTTGTATCATCATAAGAAGTGCTTATATCAACTAACTCATTAGTTAATGTATCAACAAATTTTCATTTAATTCCCATTAAACTAAGCTCCTCAAATAATAATTCCTCTTGATTTCATAATTTATTACTAAGCTCACGAGCTTCATGCTTTAATTTACCCAACTGGAATGAGCTTGCTTGTAGTTTTTTAACTTGTCTCTGGGATTCCTTAAGATGAATTTCCTTTGCATTAATTTGTTTTGCATGTTGAATTTTTAATGAAGCTAGTTTATTTTGTAGACTGTTATGGTATTAACTTTTGGGATTAACTCTGTCTGCCACTAAACTTTTATTTTTTCTATTTGTTTTTCAAAATCTTGTTGCATATTAGAAATTTTCTCATATTTTTCCTTGACTTGACCCTGCACCTCAAAGACTTTCTCAATTATAGAAAAAGCATAGGCACCTATAAACTGACTTAAATTGCCTAATTAATTGATAGAATCAACAAAGGATCCCTTCCAAATAACCTAAACAGGTGTGACTTGAGATTTTTTTCCTAAAACTAGGGTCTGAGAGTCTTCAATTTTCCTTTTCTTTCTTCCTCTTTTGACAATTTCTTTGTGCTCTGGACTGTAGAAAATTTCAAGAGGAGGGATTTCCTCTACGTTTAGGAATACTTCAAAAGTGGGATGAATTGGAATGATTTCCATATCTATATATGTTCTTTCAACTTTCTCTTTATCCTTAGGAGTGTTTTGGGTGGTAGTAGTATCAATCTTAGTTCTAGTCTTTTAGGAGACTATTTCAACTGTTAAATCTACAACTTCTTGTTTTACTATGTTTCATTTACCATTTAGAGTCTGATCAAATTCATCCCATAAATTTTCCATCTCATTACAGTAGAAATTAAAAATTTAGGACCAGTTGTACTTGATGTTCCTGTTTGTTGATGTTGACCTGAAACCTCTTGGTGTGTGGATGTTTCCCCTATCTAGGGAGTGCTAGCGCATCCATGGGAAATGTTTCCAACCTGGAAATTATGAAATCATATAATTGATCACATTCTTCATGTGGTAATGTGTCCATAAAATTATTCAATATTGAATTTAAAGAAGAGGCTTGAGCGAAGATATCATCAAATTTATCATCATCATGAATATATTTTCTTAAGGGAAGTTATTTTCTTTGCTTCTTTATTTGGGTAATATGTCCGGAAAGGTACAATAGCCAATTTGATCTCTTCTATAGGTGGTATTTCTTTATCTACATGTTAATAAGTTGTTAAAGAAAAAATTTTGAATGGTAATGAAACTGAGGCTAGACCCTTGTGTTGATTTCTTTCAAAGCTCTTGTAATATTCCAAAACAGTAAAAACAAGAATATTGAACATAAAACTGGAAATTGCAGTAAATATATTATCAATACATAAAGACATGATAAAATCATAGAGCCATTCCATTATGTATAATAGCATAAAATAAGTATAATGTCTTGAGGAAAAGGTCACTCAAGCTAGGAAAACAAGCCTCCCATGATACAATACACCAAAATGTGAAATAATACTAATACACAAAATGTCGGAATGCCATGAATATGCAGTCCAAGTGAGAATAAATACAGCTGGATAATATAAATACAAAGATTTGATCATAAAGTGCTCAGAAAATGTCGGGATTGGAGATATAGGCTCTCTAGCACAATTCCAGGACAACCTAGAAAGGGTTTCCAGAAATACATTATGTGAAAAATGAATCCCTAGGACTGAATAACACTCTGAAACTCAATAACTGTAGGGAGATGACTTATATGAAAATAAAATATTTGATACTCCTCCCTTCTAGTTCTCTAGATGAAGGGTTTCTCTCTCCACTAGGAAAGTAGCTCACAAACTAGGTTTTTCAACCCTCCACTGCAACTGCCCTGTAAAACAACGCATTTTTTTAAGGAGAATTCACTACAATAGATGAATGAAGCTTAGCATGATGCCGAATGGTGTAAATGAAGCTCAAGGAACCTCCCAATAGGGCCTTTAGATGAAGGGATACTCAAACTCACAAGCTTGGGCACCAAGCCCTCCACTGCAACTGCCCTGCAAAATGACGTAGTTCCTAAAGGAGGTTGCACTGTTGAAAATGGCTAAAGCTTGTCCTGATTCTGGATGGTGGAATGAAGCTCAAATGAACCTCTCCTGAGTGGGCACTCGAAGTCCCTCGAGGATGAGGGTGGGATTTCTGCCTGGAAACACCCTTATGTTAAAGAGTACAACAGACTTCGCTAAACAGCTAAAGCATACAGAAAGTCATAAAAAACCAAGACATAAACAATAATCAAAATTCCTTCTATGGCTTCCATACCCTTCCTTATATTCTTGGTGAGCTTCGTCACTCCTAGTCCCACTCATTAAAGATGATACTCTCATGTATACACTCCTCCATCATAACTACGTTGTCCTCCAATAACTCTCCACTACCTCCATGACAACGCTGTTGATTTGGTCAAACGTGACCCCATTCACATGCTTTAGCCCCTATTCACACCCAAGAGTGTTTTATTCAGCTTATACATGATCCAAATTCACATTAGAAGTGTTTTTATTCCTACTAAATAGATTTATGGGCCTCTCTACCCTCTTATTCATCTATCTAAATGAAAAAAGAAAAAATTAATATTCCAACTAGCTGAAAGCTAATTAGGAATATTATAGTCCTCCCCACCCAAATGTTGCTTGTCCTCAAGCAACTGCAAGGATGGATGCTGTAAATCTCCTCTCCTTCCCCCGTGGCATCCTTATCCGATAAATTCCTCCATTGAATAATATGTTCTTCAATTAACCTGCCCCTTAGTTTCACCTCCCAAGTGTCCAAGTTAGCCTTTGGTAATAAAACCAAATGGCTCACATTATAAAGAAGTGGGAAATCCATGGTGGCAACAACATGCTATCTAATGCCCTCTTTGAGGAATGGGTCATGAAACATGTTGGAGATCTTACTCCAAATGAGGAGCTCTAACCCATATGCTACTCCTCCAAAAAGATGGATCACCCTGTGTGGCCCATAGAAAACTTCTCAATCTCATTCTGTTAGTCATCAGTAATTTTTTTCTTAGTAGATGACTAAATTCTTATCCTAAATTTCTAGAAACAAAATTCATGAATATTGTGAGTTCTAGAAATCTCACTTCCTTCATTATCCTTAGGATAAATTTTTCACTATTTCATTATCCCATCATGTCATGCTCAGCTCACCAATCCCAGAAGACCCATCATGGGCTCATACCACTCATTTTTTCTATATTCTATCACCCTTGACCTTAGCACTTTGTTTTGGCTTGCCTAATTCCTCCACTTGCCACCTAGGATCACCAACAAACCTACTCACTCTTGTGTTTCCCGGATACATCAAGCATTGATGGTCTCTAAACTATCTCTATAGACTCTTTAGATAAATCAAGTGAATTGGATTTTGGATCTTCAATAATTTACACCACTTTTTCAATACTTTGTTTTTACACTTGAAGATTCCAAACCAATTTTTAGTCAAAGAGAGGTCAAAGAATCCCCACTAAGTCAATTAGGGTTTCACGTGTTTCAAGGTCATCATCTCCAAAAAAGACTACCATTCAGCTTCAAATTATATACATAAGGTAATGGGCTATCTTAAAAATTTCACAGAAGAAATAAGAGGCCAACCAGCAGAATAAATTGATAAGGTAAGAGGTCTGCTACTCAATAATGACATATTGCAACACGGGAGACCAGAAAACTAAGGTTTTTTAGGGCAATTTTCTTGGTTTCATGACTTCCATGGTTAAATAATCAACAAGGCTTGTATCTTGATGCTCTTACACCTTCCCCTATCCTTAATATACCTTCATAAACACTTCCCATCACTCCTATCTCTCAAAATCATATTTTTTCTAAAAAACCTAGTCTATTGCCACAATTTGACACTTTTTGAGACTCGGCCTATGTTTTCACTTTTGGACCCCTTCCCCTCACTCAATTCTTGAAATTCCACTTTCCCCTACTCTCTAACATCTATTTCTATTCCCAAAAATTTCCCCAAGAATTTAGATATCCCTTAACCCCTTCATTCCCCTCCCTCTACAAGGCAGTCCTAAATCCCCTACACCAAACCTTAATTTCCTCTTCCAACTAAGCTAGGGTTTTCTATTGAAAAGATGAATAAGAGCAGAAGATCCAAATGTTAGGTCATATCAGCAATCATGAAGCCATACCAACTCATAAACATCATGCCTCCATATTTTTCCAAGAATTATTTCCAACAGACAAGCCATGTGTCACACCTAGGGCCAGTTTTGCTTCAAACTATGTTTCTGACCAAACAAAGATGAATTTGAAAAAATTGAGAGAATTTTTTGTCCATAATATGCCGAAGAAGAAAACAATCCTTCATTTTTTACATAGGTATCATGGTTTGGGAGCAATCTCAAAAATACAAGTGTCCCAGGAGAATATCTCCACTGCTGGAGTGACCTTGGGAAAATAAGTTTTTCTCACAGCTGAAGTGTCAAAATGACTTTCTGGATGAGTCAAATGACAACTAGACTTAAATTTATTTTCAATGAGCTATCATGAGCTCAATTTGGATTTATGGAAGACCTCCAAAAGTTTTCTACACCAGCACTCTGCATTTCTGCACCATCACTCTGCACTTTTTGACAAGTCTTGGGAAAATCCACTTTTGACAAGTAAAATCAACTTCAATTAGAAAAAAAATGGTATATTAGGAAGGTAGATAGGTTAAAATTTCCAACGAGCTATCATGATCCCAATTCTGACACTAGGAAGGCCTCCAAATTCACTCTGAAAAATGGTGTTGCACGCAAGGGAGTTGGTGTTGCACTCCTGGCAGTTTTTTCCCATGTAAATTACACATGGCACTGCGCGCCTGGGAGGTGGTGTTGCACCCTTGGCCAGGAGGGCCTCCTCAACCCTAAAAACACTCAATTCACTCCCATACTCTTGATGAAGGTCCTCTGGGCATATTGAAGGTTAATTACCATCACATTAGCCCAACCAGGCATGAATTGAAGATTTCTAGAAATTATAAATGAAGAAGGGGAAAATCCCTAAAGCCTAAAGTTTGAGAAGGTAGGAAAAGAAGTGAAATGAAGGCCATAAATCTCCATCATGATGGCATAAGTTTTTCAATTTATATCATAAGGTTACCTCCATGGTTTGCCAAGATAAAAGGGTTTCACTACATCAAAGGGAGAAATTGCAAAGAGTATCAGTGTGAGGGAGACTAAGCCTTCAAGTGCAGTCAATTTTGCTCAAAACGATCAAAGGGAAAGAAATCATAAGGTCAAATGTAAAAATGGAACACCAAGCCAATTATGATTTTATTGTTGAGTAATTAAAATTTTCAAATTACAAGAATTACCAAGGAGACAAAAAAACAATTTTTTCATGGTTCCTGCAACAAACAGAAGTGGCCAAAGGGAGATATTGACAAACATGGTTGTAAAGACTATGGTGATTGTGCAAGACAGATCTATTATACCTCTGGAAAATTATTGATAGGGGAAGAAACTTGATCCAGGTGGATATTGGTGGTCACCCACCCATTCCACTTGGGGCCCCACCATTGTCTCTTTCAGTTTTTCAGTTTCGGCACAACTTACTATTTTTAGCAGTTTTTCGTATCCTGAAATTCCGGAGCCGTTTTGAGGCCCTAAATGACGTTTTCTGGGAAAACGGGGAGCAACATGGTTCCATGGACCAATTTTTCTCACTCGAAATTTGTATTCCTCAGATAGATCTTTCTAACAAGGTATGGTACGTGTCAAATGGAGATCGTATGCCAAAGTTAAGTCCCCGGGAAGTTGAAACACTAATTTACCCAAACGGGGCCCATAGTTTTGGTGCTTCATCTCCTAGGGTTAGGGTTTTGGCTATTTAGGATTTCCCATTGTTTCTAAATAATAAATAGGCCCTCGAGCCTCATTTTAACTCAGTTCAGAGGCCTGTAGCAATCACATCTCTTCTCAGAGATAGCTACTAGCGACCTAGCTAGTTTTATTTCCATTCTATCTGTAAGAAAATTTCAGTTCTTTGACATTAATGAAATGAAGTGTTATTTCCGCTGCATCTTTGTATTTATGGTTACATTTTTATTCTGTTGCGTTCCTGCATAAATCCAGATCAGTGGTATCACAGCGGTCTGCTTTTTCTCGATCCTTCTTTGCATGTCCCCAACGAGGTCGAGGTATAAGGAGTTAGCGCTCAATCTAGTGGAACCTTTGCAAGATCAGCCTCGCAAACCCCGACGGATGCCCATGGGGGATGAAAAGAAAGATGAGGGAGCAAGAGATCCTATCAAAATATTGCTCAAGGAGGCCCTCGAAAATCAAAGGAATGCGATGATGGATAGCTTTGCCCAGATCCTTCAACGACTGCCCACCGGCGGCACATCTACATCCAGCAGCCACTCTGGAGGTGCAACTGCTTTTAAGGTACAAGTAAATTTTGACATTCCCATATTTGAGGGTCAAATAGATGTAGATGTTGTAGATAGATGGTTGAATCTATTAGAAGGATATTTTTCAGTTCATGACTTTTCCGACAAGGAGAAGTTTATTTTTGCACTCCTCAAAGCTGCCCCCCATGTCAAGGACTGGTGGGAAACCCACTGTGAGAAAAAGGATGAGACAAAACCCTCTCTGTTCTCGGCCATACCCACTTGAAATTATTTCTGAGATTCCATCAAGGAACAATACTATCCCATGGGGAGCTATGTGCACAAGTACATACAATGGACCACACTATGACAACAAAGGGATCAAGATGTGCATGAGCTGACGAATCTATTCCATACCCTACACACCAAGTTGGGTATCAAAGATTCAGAGAAACATCTGGTGCTAAAGTATCGCAGTTGTTTGCACAGATACTTTCAAGAGGAAATGGAGTTCCTGGACATCTCCTTGCTTGGTACGACATACCGGTATGCTGCCAAGATTGAGCAGAAATTCAAACAGAAGAAGCGAGACTTTGGATTTGTGAATCAAAAGCAAGGGAAAGGTGCTCCCAAACCGCAGAACAAAAGACAGAGCCAAGGCATGGTGACTCAAGAAAACCTGTCGAAGCCACAAGCAAATAACAACACCGCAAAGCCAAAGAAGGACACGGGAAAGTGGTGTGAGTTCCACAAGAGATTCACTCACAACACAAGTGATTGTCGAGCCAAGCAGTCGCTGGTGGCCGAGATGAGGGCTTCTGAGTTAGATGCATGCTCTGACTCTGAATCAGAACCTAACAAGGGGAATGAAAAATGGAAACAGATTATTGATGTGGAGCCCAATGCCACTATTGCCACTACGAAGATCCAAAAGGAGGAACCGGTAGGTCTAGAGGAGGAGGAACGTCTCTTCCACTCCCAGATGTGGGTAAAGGGCTCCCTGGTACAGTTCATTGTCGACAATGGGAGCCAAAGAACCTCATTTCTGTAGACACCGTGAAGCGGTTGGGCTTGCTAACCACAGCTCACCCACATCCATACACCATTGAGTGGCTCAAACAAGGACGAGATCTCCGGGTCAGCCAGCAGTGTCACCTGCCCTATAGCATCAAGCCCTTCAGAAATGAGGTATTATGTGAAGTTGCTCCTATTGATGTTTCTGATGTATTATTAGGACAATCATACTTGTGGAAGCGTCATGCTGTGTACGAGTCTCAGCCTCACACTGTTATTGTTACTTTGGGAAATAAGTTGTACAGGATACCATAGGTACCACCTCCTACCGCTATCTCTTTGGTTACTACAAAACAATGCAGTAAGCTCATTTCCCAAACCAAGAAATTTGTTTTCCTAATGATCCACCCCTAGGGAAAGAAGAAGATTGTGGCCACGACCTCTAGATAGAGCTCCTCTGCACGACAATAATAAATGGATAAGGTTGTGGAGGAGTATGGGGACATCTTCACCTAACCCATAGGGGTTCCTCTGCACTGTCAGGTCAAGCACCCAATTGATCTGACCCTAGGTGCGCCGCTACCCAATGGACTGATCTATCGGCGCTCTATTCTAGAGAACGATGAAATCAAGAGGCGGATTCAGGAGCTACTGCAGAAAGGTCACATCCGACCAAGTTCATCGCCCTGTGGGAGCCCGATCGTGTTGGTACAGAAGAAGGATGGGACGTGGAGACTATGTATTGACTATCAGGCGCTGAACAAGATCATTTTCCAGAATAGGTACTTGATCCCACGGATTGATGACCTTCTGAACCAACTCAAAGGTGCAAAATATTTCAGGAATATCGACTTGAAGTCTGGGTATCACCATGTACCAATTAAACCCTCCGATGTGTGGAAGACCACCTTCAAATCCAAGGAATGCCTTTTCGAATGGCTAGTCATGCCTTTTGGGTTGATGAATACTCCTGCAACCTTCATGAGGTTGATGGATGACATCTTATGGCCATTCACCAACTCATTTGTAGTGGTGTACGTGGATGACATTCTGATCTTCAGCCAGACTTGGGAAGAGCACCTTCACCACATCCGACAAGTCCTCCAAACACTGCGGCAACACAAGTTGTGTGCCAATTTGGAGAAGTGCACTTTTGGCATGACCCAGGTTCAATATCTAGGATACATTATTGATGAAAAGGGGGTGCAAGTGGATCCAACCAAGATCCAAGTCATTCGGGATTGGCCAGCCCCAACCACTATAACAGAGCTTCACAGCTTTCTAGGTCTTTCTAATTTCTACCATAGGTTCATGCTGGGATTCTCTCATATCACTTGGCCTTTGAGTCAAGTCACCAAGGGAGGAGCGAGAGAAAAATTCTTTTGGTCGGAACCTCAATAGAAGGCATTCACAGAATTGAAACATCGCCTCTATTATTCTCAAGTGCTCACATTACTAGACTTGCAACAGCCATTTGAGATTGAGACAGAGGCCTCCAACTATGCTATTGGGGCATTTCTTACTCAACAGGGACGTCCAGTGGCATATCACAGTGAGACATTTTCTGACACAGTTTGCAGGTATCCCACTTATGACAAAGAAATGTATTCCATTGTGAAAGCTTGTCGACAATGAAAGCATTACATTTTGGGGAAGGAGACAATCATCCACACACCCACCGGCCCCTGTAGTTCATACAAACACAAGTGAAGTTGCAGAATGATCCCCATCAAAAGTGGTCCACATATCTGCAAGAGTTTCGTTTGAACATCAAGTACAAGAAGGGTAGCACCAATAATGTTGCATACTGCCTCACCCAACCACATATCATGGCGCTCACCATCGTTCTCAACTCTTGTGGGCACGATACTTCTGATTGGCCGCTTCTCTATAAGAGCGGCCCAGAATTTGGCCACACTTACAAGGCACTCTTGGTGGGTATGCAAGTTCCAAATTTTCACCTCCAAGATGCACTTTTATGTCACCTCGGACACCTTTGTGTTCCTTCAAGTGAGCGTGCCAAGATGATCTGGGAAGCACACTACATTCAAGTCGCTAGGCATTTCGGGGTCGAGAAAATAGTAGCAATACTGCAGAAGTATTTCTATTGGCCGAACCTTCGAAAGGATGTTGGGAAGCACATCAGATCCTGCACTGCTTGTGCCATTGCCAAACTGACCATCAAGAAGCAAGGCCTATATACTCCGCTACCTACCCCTAGTCGACCTTGGGAATCCATCTCCATGGATTACATGTCGGGCCTACCTTCTACTAAGCATGGAAATGACTGTGTTTTCGTGGTCGTCAATAGATTCTCGAAGATGGCCATTATGGCGGCTTGCAAGAAGAATATCACAGTAGAAGCCACTGTTAAACTCTTCTTTGAACGAGTGTGGGTGCACTTTGGGATCCCAAAATCTATCATATCAGATCGGGATAGCAGGTTCCTCAACACATTTTGGTCCAGCCTCTGGTCAATGCTGGACACCAAGCTCACCAAGTCCACATCTTTCCATCCCCAAACAAATGGCCAGACAGAGGTCGTCAACAGAATGATTGTACACATTCTACGCATGTAAAATTCCAAGCATCCACGCACATGGGACGAGAGCCTCCCTATGTACAACATAGTTATAACTGGGCTCTCCACAGTTCAATTGGCCATAGCCCCTTTTAGGTGGGCTTGGGATTCCAGCCACTATGTCCCATTGACGTAGCCATGCCATTTGGGGCTACTTAGGCCGATTCAGCTCATTTCCAATCTGAAGTTGACAAAGCAAATAGCTTCATCGAGTGCATTTAGCACATCTTCCAATAGGTTCATGACATATTGGACAGACCCAATGCTAAGTACAAGCAATGCCATGATCAACACAGGGTGCCACAAAACTTCCAGGTGGGAGACAAAGTATGGCTACATTTGCAGAACGAGCGCCTCACTGGACCCCACCGCAAGCTTCACCTGCACCGATAAGGGTCGTAAACCATCACCAAGGCTATAGGGAACAATGCCTTCGAGCTCAGTATTCCACCATTCCTTGGTCTGCACCTAGTATTCAATGTGGACCACCTTCGTCCTTACTTCCCACCTCTACTGGACACCTCTGACATTGCAGAACAACTCACACCAGCAGAGTTAAACCCAGACTGCATGGAACAAGCCACCATAGATTTTATCATGGACATGCAAATCAAGAACACTCACCAACAAAATATACAACTATATCAGGTTGTCAAAGCTGGCCAACTCCTGCACCAAGGAAAATGGTTCACTAGGGACCAAGTTCAGCAGAAATTTCCTCATCTCATGGAGGAACTTAACGCAATGGGGACCACTACTATCTAAGGGGGGAGGAATGATCAAGGTGGATATTGGTGGTCACCCACCTATTCCACTTGGGGCCCCACCATTTTTTCTTTCATTATTTCAGTTTTGGCACAACTTACTATTTTTAGCAGTTTTTCAAGTCCTGAACTTCCGGAGCCATTTTGAGGCCCTAAACAACGTTTTTTGGGAAAATGGGGAGCAACATGCATCCATGGACCAATTTTTCTCACTCTAAATTTGTATTCCTCGGATAGATCTTTCTAACGAGGTATGGTATGCATCAAACGGAGATCGTATGCCAAAGTTATGTCCTCGAGAAGTTGAAACACCAATTTACCCAAACTGGGACCACAGTTTTGGTGCTTCATCTCCTAGGATTAGGGTTTTGGCTGTTTGGGATTTCCATTGTTTCTAAATAATAAATAGGCCCTTAAGCCTCATTGTAACTCATTTCATAGGCTTGTAGCTGCCACATCTCTTCTTAGAGATAGATACCAGCGCCCTGGCTAGTTTTATGTCCATTCTGTCTATAAGAAAATTTCAATTTTTTGATATTAATGAAATGAAGTGTTATTTCTGCTGCATCTTTGTATTTATGGCTATATGTTTATTCTATTTCGTTCCTACATAAATCCGGATCAAAACTAGGTTTTAAATATCACCCACACTCAGAGATCTCAAAGGGGTTAAAGACATGAGTTCCAAACTTCATAATGCAAGCAAGAAACATTTTTGACACTGATAGGGTAAAGGCAAGTCCCTCAAACATTGTTTTAAAGAACTCACCCTTTCTAAATGAGTTTAAAGAGATCTTTTAGTTTTCAAATGACAGAGAGGGCAAGTTTTGAGGTTTTGCTATGATAGATTAGGCGAGAATAGAGTGTTAAAGCATCAAATAGGTCAAGGAAGTAAAATTCATCATATAAATTACCTAAGAACAGCAAAGAGGAAAGATTGAGATGAGAAAAGATCATTTTTGTGTTTAAGTCACCTCCTTCTAAAGAAAAAGAGATATCAGTGATAAAGTGACCAAAGGAAAACATAGAAAAGTGGGTTTTTAAAGTTTGATTTATTTTCCAAAGGGTATAAAAGGCCCTCTCAGTCTTCATCCATCTCATTTTGCTATCAAAAAAAGAGTGAGAAGTCTTCAAGAGAAATTCCTGAGTTTCTGGAAAACCTTGGGCAAGAATAACCCGACGCTAAACTCCTGGAAAACCCTGCTATGTGCCTGTGTGTGCGTTCTTCAAAAATTTTAACTGCGCGCTACGTTTCTGAGAAAGGTCGCTATGCCTTTACCCATGTGCAGACCCGACAGCGTGCAAAGGCTTGACTGGCCCAGGCACTACGCATAGCACATGCAAAGTAGCCTGACTGACCCGAAGCTATGCACAGGGACGTGTAGAGCAGCCTGACTGACACGACATTGTGCACATGGATGTGCAGAGTAGCCCGACCGACCTAGCGTTGCGCACAAGGATGTGCAGAGCAACCTGACTGACCCAGCGCTACACGCAGGGGCATTCAGGATGACCCGATAACATGCGAAAATGCTTGACTGATACGCCCCTGCGCTACGTGTTTAGCCAGGGAGCCCTCCATGCATGTGCAAGCCTCCAAACGCCTCCAAACTCCTCAAATTCTCTACTTGGTACCTCATGAAGGTTTTTATAAGAGGGCACTCATCCATCTACATGCTAAAGGTAGTGAACAGGGAAATGATGAAAAGAACAGTGACAAAGAGGCCAGCAATCAAGAATATGATGATGAAGAACAAGAAGAAAACAATGACAAAGAGGAAAATGACAGTCATGAGGAAGAAAACGATAATAATGAGGATGATGATGAAAATCAAGAGACAGGGGAAGATTATGAAGAAGAAGACAATTTAGAACAATAAAGTAGTGATAAGGAAGATAATGCAGAGGATGATGAAAACAAAGACAGTGAGCCAAACAGTGAAGATGAAGACAAAGGAAGTGATAGAGACAAAAGTATTAATAAATAAGACAATACAGATACTGAATATGAAGACAAAGGCAGTAGGCAAAACAATAACACAGAGGAACAAAATGAAGATAATAATGGTGCAAAAAGTCAAGAAGGGGCTAGTGAAAGTCATGAAGGTAATGAAGAAAACATGATGACTGGTAGCCCTAATAGTAGTGACAGCAGTGACCCCATGAACCCAAAGGGAAGTCAAAAGTTTGATGATATTAATGAAGGTCAGGACAGTGATGCTAGCATGGAGGACAATGAAAGTGCCTCTCAAGAAGGTAGTCAAGAGAAAAATGAAGAAGACACATATGTAGGGATCATTAATGAGAAGAAAAGTAGTCTTAAGGTCACCAACGATGAAGATATCCAAATGAAACTTATTACACCTTTCCCTCTTACCTATCAAAGGGGATAGAGGCATGTGTTTGATGTCTCCAAAGGGCAAGGGGCCATCCTCCTCAACTCAGAAGATTGACAAAGGTAAGCAAAAATTGAAAGAAGAAGAGGAAGATCATGAAGAGGAAAGAGAGTTTGAACTTATTAACATAGATAGTGATGAGGAGAATGAAGCAATATTTCAAACTCCTTCCTCCTGGACAAGAATGCACAAATAAAAGACTTGGAAGGTGAATTAGAAAGGGCAAAAGATGGCATTCACTTCTATCAGATGCTAAACAAGAAAATGAGTGCCCAACAGGCCATATATGAAGCAAGAGCACTCAAGTACCGAAAAGAAGCTCAAAGGGCATGGGTGAAGTTGGAAGAGTTCATGGGCACTTATGAAGAGAGTGAGGATGAGGAAGGTCAAACTAGAAGGAGACCTAGAACTATGTGTCTAAAGAAGGCCTTAGCAAGAGAAAGAGAGAAAAAATCAGCCCTCACAGAACAATTCCCTCTTGATGAGATTTTGGCCATGGAGATAGCAAATGATCGGGAATCATGGCTTGAAATGGCTAGCATACATCTTGAGGCCAAGCTGGAGAAGGAAAATAAATACTTGGATCTACAAAGAAGAATGACTAAGCATTATGCCCAAAGAAATCATTTTGCAAGGGCTAAATTGAAAAAGGCTCAAACCAAGCCCCTGACACTAAAAGAAGAAAAGGGCCAAGATAGACTTGGGATCTTGGCACAAGCTTCTCTACATGTCTTCTAAAACCCATGAGGCACTCATCCACCAAATTTGGGAGAATTTTGACAATTTTTTTTTTTGCTAATTTTGAGGCCAAGGTGCTATGCTCTTTTTCAGAGCATATTTTGGGGGAAAGAATTACATTTTTGGGATCCTCATCACTCATATAGCATGATCACAAAGGTTCAGATCATTTGGAGTTGTTTTGGTTCTCCAAAAGGGTCAAAAACACCCAATTTTTCACCATTCTGCCTACTTTTCAGGACGTGTTGCGCCTTTACCAGTCTTGGAATTTTTAGTTTTTGAATGGGTTATAGAGGTCCAATCAGAGAAATAAGGGTATATCTGGAAATTAAACTCAAAGGTATTTCCAATGAGCCATCACAGAGCCTTTCTGACATCTGGAAGGCCTCCAAAACACTACTGCAAGATGACCCATTTTTCTTGTTCCTGTGCTACGCCCTTAGCATGAAAATTCATCTTAAAACACAATTCTATGCTCCTGAGGTTGAAAAGTCAAAAATGTATGCTTGGAAAGTTTTAGGAGGCTTGTTAGAGCCTAAAGATCAATTTCTTTGCTAAAAATGACCTAAAATATATTTATTTTAGATATTTTGTGCCTTGGGCCTTGCAAGGCCTCAAGGACAATAGAGACACTTCTCATTAGCCAATAGACTTCTAGAGACTCTATTAGGTTTTTCTCCTCATTGATTGTTATATAGAGCATGAGGATTCATTGTAAGTGTTGGATTTTGATGAGTTTTGAGAGAAATACATGGTTCTTTGAGGTTGAAGAGCAATTTGGTGTTGTGGAGCTTGTGGATGATTTGCCTTGATTGATGATGAAGAAGGCTTGCTTGCAGGATCCCTGAGTTTGGTTAATAGTGATGTGTCTCTAATTTTTTCATGTTTTCTTGTTTATCATATGTCCATATTTCTATGTTGCAATAGCTCAGAAAAGTATAGGTTGAGAAATGTTGTTTAAGGCACCTCAGTCCTCCTGTTTGTTATTGTCTTTATGTTTTCCTCTGCTAGGTTAGTTTAAGGAATTCTTAGTTGCTCCTTAGGCCCACCTAAGCTTGTTTGTTTCATTAATGGATTAATATGATAGTTTCCAAATATGTTTTCTGGTAAGCCCTGCTTATTTGATGCTATCTAAACTCTGTCTTGGAACCTCTCTTTGATGTATTAATTGTTAGGTTAAGCCAAAGAGTTCTTGTTTCGATCTTTCCCTTTGTCCATGCCTATCAATTTGCCTCAAAGTTATTTATGGTTTGATAGATGATTTTTAGGAGTTCCCTCTTTATTTATTAAATATATTTTTCATCTTATATGTTTTCAAATCTTTAAAGTAGAATCATTGAAGTTAGATAAGTTTTCTTGCTTTCTTTGTTCCACTGGATTGTTCATCTTGAATGTTTATTTGTTTAAAGTATTTTCATTGATTAAATGGTGTGCCCTATCTCATGATTATTATCTTTTTCTTATCAGTGTTTAAGACCCTCTTGTTCATAGTTATTTTACAAAGAATTCTTAACTTCCCTTTGCCCTACCTTGTTTCCCCAACTTAATGTCCATCTCACTTCACACATAACCTTAAAGATCCATTGACTACACTAGTTTTTCCCTGTGATGTACCCCAATTCATTATTGAGATATCAATGACTTTCATAGAATCCATAGCCCAATTGATTTGATGACCTCTCACTGCACCTATCCTACTTGATCATCTTATCCAACCAAACAAACAACAAACCCTACACTTAACAACTAACATAAAATCAACCATCTAAAGCAAAAAAATTTACATCCTTCGCACATAATAGAGAGAGACCTCTCAGATTCCATGAAGGCTAGGTCCTAGGACTCCAAAGACTGGTCTAATGTTACCCTATGCATTTTTTCTACCAATCTACTAAATCACGGGACACTAACACCTTCTTCTGCAATATGAATGGTCTGTATGGCTGAAAATGGGGATAGACCAAATTTTCCACCCTGTTAGTCATCAGTAATTTTTACCATCTGTAGATGACTAAATATTAGTCCTAGATTTCTAAAAACAAAATTCCCTAAATATTGTGAGTTTTATAAATCTCACTGCCTTCATTATCCTTATGGAAAATTTTTCACTATTCTACCATTTTTCCATTTCATGGTCACCCTACCACTCCTAAAAGACTCCTTATGGGCTTGTGCCACTCATCTCCATCCCTTTTTCGCACCTATAACCTCATCACTCTATTTTTCCCTTGCCCATCACTCCACTTTCCATCTAGGGTTACCAATCAGCCTATTTCTTCCCATGTTCACCAAGTTCCTCAAGGATTGATGGTCTCAAAACTATCTCTGTAGGCTCTTTAGATAAATCAAGTACATTGGATTTTGGATCTTCAATGCACCACTTTGTCAATAATTTTTTTTAAAGTTGGAGGCTCCAAGCCAATTTTCACTCAAGATCATCGTCAAAGGACCCTCCCACTAGGTCATTAGGGTTTCAAAGGTTGTAAAGTCATCATTGATGTTTTAAGCACTTTTTTCCCTATGTTAGAAGTTGGCTCAGATGTAATAGAAGATCAGCACATGGTTATCCAAGAAAGATCAGAAAATCTCCAAAGAAGACTACTTTGTCAAATTCAAGATTCTACAAAAGGTAGATGTACTTGCCACTTCTGCAGGACTATCAAGACGTCAATCAGCAAAAGAAATTGATCAGGTAAATGGTATGTTCCTAAAGGAATACATCTTGTAGCAAGGAAAACAGGAATCACTTGTGTTTGTAGAGAATCAGGGTTTTTTGAGTCTGATTAGGCCAGCATTGTACCAATAAGGGATCAAAGTTAGACATAACCATGGAGGAGGTACAACAATAAACCAAACATGAAGAGAATTTTTCTAGAAATTATAGATGAAATGGAGAAAAAGGTGAGGTGAATTGAACAGAAATGAATGAACTTAAAAGGGTTATAGAGAACTTAGAAGACAACACTGATAATTGTTTTCAATCATTCCAGGCACCTAGGGTTTTGGGAAAATGTTCAAAGAAGGTGAAACCATGGGTTGGACTCCATGATGACAGCAAAAGGATTCTGAAGATGTCACTGTTTGTAAAAAATTCCAAACTTGTCCAAAGGAGTTTTTCATGCCAAAAATGATCAAAAGATAGGTTAAGCTCCATGGTGTAGGTAAGGGAATATTTAGAAGCTGCCACTATGTGCAAACATCCCATAGTTTTTCCAAGGTAAAATGTCTCACTGGAACAAAGAACAAGGATGTAAATAAATATCAGTAAGAAAGGTAAAGTCAAAAGTTTTCGATCACTTGCAAAACAAAAGATGAGTTGACTTTAAGTTGGAGATACTAGGGTATGGAAGCATCCTAAATTTTTTCCAAAGTCAACCTGTCATGCATCAAGATCAGTGAGAAAGGGAACATCATTTTATTCAAATCACCTACACTTAGTGGTCAAAAGGATGAAAAACATGGTGTTGAGCTCTAAGGTCGAAGCCAAAAGTTATTTAAAGGTTGTTGCTATGTAAATGAATATGTCGAGCTTTAGGAATAAAAGGAAAGGCCAAATCAGTGTTTTCAGGAACTTGCAAATCAGAAGTGGCCAAAGAAGGTAAAAGGCATGATTTTGAATTCCATGGTACAGGCCAAAGAGGGTTTCAAAGGTGTTGCTATGAGAAATATTCCCATAGGTATGTTAAATGAGCTTGTTAAGACAAAAGGAGCAAAAAGAAGGTCAAAATTCATCATCTCAGTCACCTGCCAACAAAAGTGTTAAAAGGACATCAATGAGCCAAGAGAATCCAACTTTATGACTCAAAGAAAACCTGCAAAAGGAGAAAGTAAAGAGTATCAGTGAAAAGAGAGTCAAATTATCATTTCAATCACCTACAAAGTAGCAGTTGTCAAAGGATGAAGAACATAATGATTGAGATCTAAGGAGGAAGAAAATATGTTTTTAAGGTTGCTGATATGTCAAAACAAATATGTCAAGTTTTCAAGGTCAAAGAAAAAAAAAATTTCACCAGTCCAGCAACCTACAAACAAAAAGCCAAGTCAATTTTTTAGTCACCTACAACAAAGGGTCAAAAGAGCATTAGTGAAAGAAATGAAAAAGGTTTTAGACATTAGGAAATGGGTTTTCAAAGATTAAATTTAAAACCCAGGCATATAAAGGGTCATTTTTCTTTTCATTTGACGTATTATTCCCTTGCATTAAGGCTAAGAGCATTCAGGAGAGAAGACTATGGATTTTCTAGGCGAAATTGGACAAGTTTACTTAGCGCTATGCATTCAGGTCGATGTTGTGCACCTGGAGTAGGGTGTTGTGCCCATGGCCATCTCTCCCTTGCATTTTAACAAAGCGATGTGCACCTGCGAGGTGGCACTGCGTACTTGGAAATGTGCTGAGCGTTTTCCCGACAAACCTGACAGGCCAGGCAAAAAACTTTGGCACTGCGCACCTGGCACATGGTGTTGCGCCTTTGCCCGACTCGACTCCTCGTTCACCTGGGCATTGTGCACTTGGAAAAGAGGGCCTCCTACACCCTATAGACCCTTAACTCAACTCAAAATCTTTTCAAGCTGCCACCAAAAGTTTTTCAAGCAATTCTAAATGGTAAGTGGATGCCTTACCTTCCTCAAAGAATTTTGATGGTTTGAAATTAAGAGAAATAGAAAACCCTAAGGTGAAAACCTAAGTTTCATGTTTTAAAAACACTGATTAAGCCTCCCTCATCTGCAAACAAGGAATATTAGTCAAAACAAGGGTAAATAGGATGGTTGCAATGGTTTGAAATTCATCATCCTGAAAGCTTAAAAGCTCTGTCCCCTACAATGAAAACAGATTGACCTTACATTTCCCTTTCTTCATTTCAAATTGACATAACTACAAGGTGTGCCAAAATATATTTTTTTACCAATCAACAGGTGTGGTAATTAATTTTTTCCTCTCACTCATATTCCTATACCCTTACCCTCACTCGCCCATCCATATCATTCACTTGCAAAGACTGCCATCTTCCATCCCTTCATCTCATTTTTATTGTGCAGTTCTAGGGTTTTTTTCAAAACACAGTGATCAAAATGTCAAGGGAAGGTGATAGTGGTAGTGAAGGAGAATTCCAAGTGCCAAGGAGGCATCCACACAGGTGGGAGGATCAACAGTTTTGAACCACTAAACACAATGGAGCTAAATGCATCTCCCTTAACTGTCTCCTGCTTCCAAAATGTAGGTTGCTATGAATTTTGTGAGAAAGTACAGCAGGTGGAGAATCACCCCAAGCTGACTAGGCTCTTCATACTTAACCTACATGAGAAAAAATTCAACCTTACAGGGGTAAACTTTGAGCTGTCTTCAGATGTCATTGCTATTGCCACTAGGATACCTAGTGTGGGCGAAAAATGGTTCAAGAAGGCCAATTTAGACATGAGCTACTATGAGCCATACCTTAAACCCAGATACAAAGACTACAATAAATCCATATTTCCTTTCTCACATTTTTTCGAGAGGTATGCACCCATGATGAGGGTCATTATGAAATATTTCACATGTGAAGGAAGGTTCTCTCAGCTTTATTCCTATCACATCAAGTTGCTCATGCACTTCACTAGGGTTAAGATGTTTCATCTACCCTACTATCTCTACAGGAGTACTGACAAAATGTCTTATATTGTACAAAAGAGATACCATCCACAGCAGATGTAGAGCCTCTTTCACCACTCACTTATCAAAATGGTTGTGATGCATCAATTGCAGCAAAAGGGTATCCCATGGGAGGTTTTCATTGCCCATGAAGTGTTCACAAATCCACAAGACCATCCTCAGTAAAACATGCCTTCATCATCTCATCCTCCTGTCCTTACTCCTCCATCATCTCCTGCTAAGCATGGTTCACCATCTACACATATTCCTTCACCTTAGGACAACCCTCCTTCATCACCCTCTCACAATGCATCAGACAATGAGGGAGAGGGAAATAATGAGTCAGGCAATGAAGAAGAAGAAAGTAAGGAGGAAGATTTCAATGAGGAACAAAATGAAGATGAAAATAGTGAGGAGTCAAACAATGAAAAATCAATTAGTGAAGAAAATGAAGGCAGTGAGACAAATGGTGATGAAGCACAAGTCAATGAATCGGATAACGAAAATAATGAAGAAAGCATCATAAATGATGATGATGCTGGTGGCAGTGAAACAAAGAGCCAAGATGATAGTGAAAACAGTGAGGCTCATAGTGGTGATAAGGGTAGTGATATAGAAAACAGTGATGCAGAAAACAATGATGCAGAGACCGATGATGAAGAAAGCAGTGCAGATGAGGAAGATGAGGCTGATGTCAATGAGGAAAACATTGATGATAAGGGCCCTGAGGATAGTGAAGATATAAATGAAGAAAACAACAAAGATGACAGTAAGGGCATTGAGGCTAATGATAGCAGTAAAGAGCACAGTGAGGATCATAGCAATGAGGAAAGAAGCAAAGAAAAAATCAGTGATTTCAGCATAGAAGATGTAAATGTGGCAGAGAGCATGGAAACATATGAGAGAAGCCAAGAAAGCAAAGAAGTAGATATCAGTGAAGATGAGGAAGATAAATCAGAAAGTTAAGATGCTATTGCAAATGTAAATGAAGAATATGCCAATGATGATGATGATGATGATGATGATGATGATGATGACAGTCATGTTGGCAGCAATGGTGAAGGCACTGAAATGATCCAAATTGAATCTTTTCCTTTAAATTACCAAATGGGAAGTAGGCATGTGTTTGCTTCCCTAAAGAGGCAAGGGGCCATGCCTTCTACTTCAACAAAGGAGCTTGACAAAGGAAAAGAGAAGGTCATGGATGAAAAGGAAGAAGACCAACATGAAACTAAGAATTTGAACTCATTCATGTTGACAGTGACGATGAGAACGAGGCAAGGATCTCAAGCATTTTACTCAAGAGCAGAGATGCCCAAATAAAAGATTTGCAAGCCAATCTAGCTAGGGCCAGGAATTTCATCCACTATTATGAGGTTGAAAACAAGTAGTTGGAGGCAAAAAAGGACATTTATGAGGTTAGGGCAATCAGAGCTCGAAAAGAGGCTGAAATGACCAAGGTTAGACTAGATGAGGTCTTGGGTGTTTTTGATGAAAGTGTAGATGAAGAAGGTAAGTTGTCTAGGATAAGGCTAAGAACAATGGGCTTGAGGAAGGCCTTAGCCAAGGAGAAGAAGTAAGAAACAGCATTGGCAGAGCAGCTCACTCCAAGTGAGCTACTTGCCATGGAGATAGATTATGATTGGGAACCTTGGTTAGAGAGGGCTAATACACACTTGAAGGATCAGCTCTAAAAGACACAAAGAGACCTTAGCTTTCAGAAGAAGATGGTTGAGCACTATGCCTTAAGAAATAAAATTGCAAGGGCCAAGCTCAAAATATTCCTTGCTAAAATTCAAGCTATCAAGGAGGCCAAAGGAAAAAAAAACCTTGAAATCCTTGTTGATGCTTCTCTACAGGCATCCCAAACTTCATAAGCAAGGCAATTTCAAAATTTTGGCAACTTTTGATAATTTTAGTTTTTCATTGTTTTGGAGCTCTTTTTTGGGGCACTTTCTTAAGGAGTGGTTTACTTTTTTCGGTTCATCTTGCCAATTACATCACACACACAAAATTTTAGATCATTTGGAGCAGATTTGGTCCCCCAAAAAGGTCAAAAACATGCAAAAATTCACCATTCTACCCAATTTTCAGGGTTGGTGTTGCGCCCTGAGTAGTCTTGGGAGATTTGGTTTTTGGACAGGAAAATGGACACCAAATGGAAAACTAAAGGTATTTTTTTTAATTAGACTCGACAAGATTTCCAACAAGCTATCACGGAGCTGATTCTGGCACCAGGAAGGCCTTCAAACTTTAGCTACAAGGTAAAGTATTTTTCCAGTGTAGGCGTTGCACCCTTGGACCTCACTGTTGCGCCCTTGCCTGCAAAGTCAAAAAATGACACAAATTTATTGAAAATATATAGTTTGTAGTTTTTTGGGCAAATCAATCCAAATTTAGGTGTTATAATTTATTTTTAATTTATTGCATTAGATATTTTGTGCCTTGGGCCTTGCATGGTCTTAATGGACAAATTTAGAATTTATGATGTATTTATGACATTTTGGGAACCCTAGTTAGGGTTTTTGTCCTCCTTGCTTTTTAAATAAAACATTGAGGCCTCATTGTACATGTTGGATTATTATTGAGAGTAATACATAGACTTTGAGATTAAAGAGAAATTGGCATTGGTTTTTGTGGATGGCTTGACTGGCTTGACAATGGAGGAGGCTCACTTGAAGGATTCATGAGCATAGTTAATGGTGATGTGTTCCTTATTAGTTCTTGTTTTCTCATGTTATCATTTTTTCCCATCTTTCTATTGTAGTAGGACAAAATTTTTAGGCTAAGAAATGTTGTTTAGAGGCACCTTAGCTCTGTTTGTTCTCTACTGCTTCTATGTTTTCCTTTGCTAGGTCAGTTTAGAGAATTCTTAATTGCTCTCTAAACCCACTTATGCTTGTTTATCTTAAAGATGATTGGATAAGGAAAATTTAAAAGTATTTTTATGGTTAGCCCTTCTCTTTTCTATTACTTAAACATTGTTTTTAAGATCTTTTCCTTTGAAGTATTGTTGATTAGGTATAGCTAAAGAGGTCTATGATTCACCATGCCCTTTTGTTCATCCTAAATGGTTGCTTTGGAGGTCTTTATAGCTTGATTAATGAAGTTAGGAGTTCCCTATTCCTTGATCTTTGCTATGTGTTTATCTTAAATGTTTTCTTAGCTTGAAGGTGAAATCACTAGAAGATTTACAAGTTTCTTGCCTTCTATAGTTCACTGGATTGTTGTCTTAATGCTTACTTGCTAGGGTTTAGTCAAAGAAGTTAATTGTATGCCCTGTATTTGATTATTTCTTCATGCTTAGTAGTCTTAAAGGCCATTCTTGTTAAGGTATTTGTTGAAGGATTCTTAACTTCCCTTTTTCACCTACTATGTTCACAATTTGATGTTCACTCCACTCACATAAGCTTTTAGATCCATTTGACCATGTTAGACTTGCCCTGTGATACACCCTTGACCTATTGTTAAACTCCTCAAGACCATTGTAGACTCAATATCCCAATGGATTGATTCTCTCTTACTCTACCTATTCTCCATGAAAACCTATCCAACCAACCAAACAAACAAGAAAACCTTAAACCTAATAACTAGCCTAAAATCAAAACCCTAAAATCTATCAAGTTATATCCTTTACACAAACATAGAGAGAGCCCTCTCTAAGTCCAGGAAGGCTAGGTCCTAGGACTCCAAAGACTGGTTTGATGTTACCCCTGCACATTTGGTCTTGCCAATCTAACAAATTACGGGGACCTAACACACCCCACACTGTCTCTCTCCCCGTCCATGATCTGTGTAGAACTCTTGAAGATCGTGGCTTGCAACAATGTTGTCCTTAAGGGACCAGAATACATTCTGACTCTCTAGGATCCAATCTTTGGTTCTAGGAACCTTTCTTGTTGTAATGTTCCCAATTTTAGCCTCAAGCTAAAATGGAACATTATAGTTGCACATTTTATTTTTATTTAATAAAATGGGAAAGGAGACACCTTAGCCCCTTTCTAATGAAGAAATAACACTCCTCATGTGAAAAGGAGGAGAATAAAGCAGCTGAAATACACACCAAAGGTGTGAATGGAACCCAGCTCACTTGATTAGTCACCTTTGACTAAAGTCAACAGCGCTACCCAAGGAGGAAAAGGCTTCCTAGAGAAGCTACACAGTTTTGGAGGGAAGACACTCATGTGAGGGTGGAAACCCTAATTGGTGGGATTGTGGTGGAGAAAAGTTCCCTTTCTTTATATGGAGGAGATGGCAGCCCATTTTCATTATGTTATGTTTTGGAGTTTCAGACTTGGGTCTGCAAAGCTTGCATCCCCGAGCTGTTTAGCAAGGTGATGGTGCCCTCGGGCACTAGGGTGTTCCCAGTCGGGAATCCCTACCTCTTCCTTAAGGAAGGATGAGGATTGAGCTACATGTCCTCATTTTGGGATTGGCCACAACTACATTCATCTTCTACAACGTTATTTCTGCAGCATAGAGGACGTTGTGTTGTTGGGTGCAAGAAGAGAGGAACTCATGGAATCTCTCTTGTCTTGTTTTCTTCAGTGGAGGAGTGACCCACTCATTGTAGAAGCTGCAAGGAGGATCCCTGAGCTTCATATCAGATCCGTTGGCATGGGCCAACATTCCATCATCTTCCACTGCGTAGTCCATGGAGGAAACTGTGTTATTTTAGAGGAGGCAGTGAGAGAGGGGTTCTAGAGCTTCAAGGAGGATGTTTTTGAGACAAAGGGATCAGCCATTTGTATTGAATACATGATCAGAGAAGGGCATCTACATTTCAGATCTGCCATGGCCTCATTCATATTTTTTATCAGTTGGAGTGACAACTCATTTGTCACATTTTGGTTTTCTCCGGCATTTCTAGCAATCTTCCTAGATTGGCTAGAAACCTTGTATTTCAGCCAATTTCTTTGTTGTTGGGCTATTTATTGTATTCCTTCAGCCACATATGTATTTTATTCATGTTCAGAAACTTATACCTTCATATACACTACGGAGTCACTGCTCTCCGGCATTTTGTGGAGTTGCAGCAACTCATGTATTTCATTGTTCATGTATTGGAGGTTGGTTCTCAAGGCTTGAGTAGCTTGTCCCTCAACTATTTCTTGTATATTTATGCTGATATATTGTAATCTAATGATGGCTGTAGCATTTCCCTCTTATTATGTATTCAGATTGCAGATTTTAATGGTTATGTTCATATATTGTTGTAAGCTCTCTCATTGAACATTGTTTTAGAGACCTAGATTGGGGAGATCTAAATAACTGATCTAGAGTTATTTCTTTGGGCTCATATTCTGCATAGGATTTGTATGAGATGTGTTCTAGGGCATCCCAATAGTGGTTTGTCTTATTTTTGTAGCAGATTCCTTATATAGCGTCCTCAAGGACCCTGTAGTAGAAATTCCCGAAGTGGAATATTGCATATCCATAGACAGAGTCTGTGAAGGGCCAACTAGCCTCGGGATCTCTCCCTTCTTTGGAAGAAGCCATATCCTGTAAATGCCCCAACATTCAATCTCTAAAATGGACTTGTGATGTCTCATTGAAGAAGGAATTGGAATATCTTAAGATATTCCCGATGGAGCAGAAAATTGCATATTTGGAATATTACAGTGGTATCAGAGCATGATCTTGGCTCAGCCTATGCCCAAGATCTATTTCCATTAGCAAGAGGAGCTTCTCTCCAAGGAGAGGATATTTACATAGGAAACAAGGAAAGAGGAATGATGGGAGAGGAGGTTTCCCTTCTTCTTTTCCAGGAGATTATTGAAGATCTTGATGAAAGGGAAATTTGAAGAAATTTTCTGAGATGGGTTTGTCGATGAGACAAATCCTAGCTACTTCATGGAGGATGTGAGCATTCAGCCACACATGCAGATCCACAGTGTAGTACATTTCCCATAGTTACTGCAAGAAGGATGGAGGAAAGAGTTGAGGCCTTTGGAGGAGGAGCACTGCAAACTCAAAGGTATGATTCATGATGATTGATTTAAGAGTTATATTTCATGTTCTCATACAAATGAGAGATCATATGTTGCAGTCACAAAAAAAATTTCAAAGGAGATTGATGAAAACCAATGTGAAACATGGTGTGACAAAACTTCAAACACTTTGCATGCATGGAAGGGGACCATGAAACAAAATATCATTCCATCTTTCTAGAGGGGGAGAAATCAGGAGAATGACTTGCTAGAGGCAAGACCCCCATTGTATGAAGGGCACTCTTCCATTTGTGAGGGTGTGGAGATATTTCTCTCTAAGTAAGGCCAAGGCCTCTCATTGAGGAGGATATACACTCACATGTTGGTAGAGAGTAGGTGCATAGAAGAACCTACAGTGCTGCACCATTGGAAGGAGAAGAAGAAGAGCAGAAGGATCAACATGAAGGGATGATGGAAATTCACCCTTATCTACTTCATATATTTTCTTCACATAGGAGAAGGATTGCACTGCACAGTAGAGAGAGAGAGGGACTCTCATTCCTCTCATATATACAATCCACTTCCTATCTTGATGTCTCACTTTTAGAAGCTTTCCACTTGGGAGGCCACATGATCTAGAAATGATGAGAGGCATCATGTCATTGGTTCACCACTCATTGGATTCCTGAGGGGTGGAGACATTAGAGGAGTCCATTACAGCGTAGAGAGGTTTGGGATGAGCACAAGGAGGAGGGATACACTCTCTCATTTTCAGTACCACCCATTCTCATCAGTTCACTGCGCAAATAGAGTTTTTGTAGAGGTGGAGGATAGCATCTTCAAGATCCATGATGACTGCTCCATGGATTTGGTGAGAGAGAGGATACTTATTTTGAGAAGGAACTTTTTCATTCTTTGGAGTAGATGGAGGCCACTCATGCTTACATTGCCCAGGATCGAGATATTATTTGGAGGTGATAGTCTCTCATGGGAGGCTTATTTTTAGAGATCATCATTTCTTTGAGCATGTGCAGCTGCATGATGGGCATGGCAGCAACTTGGAGGATGACTTTGGCATGAGGGGATGTCAAGGTAGCAGGCAGTAGCATGATGGAGCACTTTATTGTAGATTACCAGCGTTGTCTACGTGGAGGATTGATCCAAGATGGAGAACTCAGCTTTGGTTGAGTATTCCCTAGGATCTTGATGCATGCATGATTCTTGGATGGCCTTGATGGAGATGGTAGACACTTAGTGGATGATATGAGCATATATCATCATGGCAAACTCTTCTTGGCTAGAGATTCTAGTATCAAGGAGAAACTTTTACATGCAGCACATGTGGACCTCCTAGCTATGCACTTGGATGCATACTTTGCCTTGCTAGGGGAGTTCACTTGGGAGGGCATTCAGCATGATCTACATCAGCATATGGATAGATGCAGAGCTTGGATGTCTTTTGGAGAGGTTGGCACAACCATTCCCTTACTCATTAGAGGAGAGGGAGAGCATCCAGTTGAGCCATTTCAGCTCAAGAGCTCTAGTGCATGATGGAGGAGGTATAATTTCATATTTGGTATTGTACTTCTTTTCATTGATTGAGGAGCATGATGTATCAAGGAGGCTTGTTCCTTCTTGCATTTTTCATGAGGATGTACTTGTAGCTACTTGTAGCCTTGATTTTGGCTAATTTTATGATGGTTTGTGGGGGAAGCCACATGCTTCTTGGTGTACACCTCTGGCACCAATGTGCATTTCATGTTTCATATTATGAGGAGATGTTGTGGTAGCAAACAAGTGGCTAGTACAAAACTTGTTATTTGTGATTTTGAGGCAGGCCAAGAGGCACTACGCAGGTTCCATGAAGTGGAACTTTGAACCACTTTCTGATTGTCATTTGGAAACTTGCTTTTATTGTATACTGCTCCTTGTATTTCTAATGTTTGTACTCTCATGAGGAGAATTATTTGGAGAGTTTGTATGTACAGCCCATTGGGAACATGATTCTCCCCATTTTATATGTTTTATCTTGCAAGAGATACCATGGGAAAACCATGATTGCCACATTGCTACTTGTATCTTCTTGTGGGAGGGACCACTTGGAGAATTTGCAGAGGCATTTCATAGCTGATTTTTCTTGGTGGGGTAGCTTGGGCCACTCTTGGAGGCCATAATTTTCTAGCCCAAAGACAAAGGCAACCCCATATGAGCAGCATATGGAGAGAGGGCCATCATTAGAAGCACAAACAACTCTCCATTCAGCCCCAGCACATTGCAGAAATCAGGGGTGAGATTTTATTTGGATGATTTCATGGATGAGAGGATCATCATTGGGAGACAAATTTTCCCATGCATATCATCACTCCTACCTTAAGGAGGCCACATTCCAGCAACAAGGATTCCAAAACACCTTCTATCTTTCCATGAGGAGCATCATCTTTAGCTTGCACACTTGGGAGAGAGCATTGGAGAACAGATTTATTGCAGCATATTTGAGTAGTGGTGGGACCATTGATGAGGAGGCCACAAGAGAAGAAGGGGGAGAAAATTTTGTTCTATCTATGCAGTTGCTTGAGGGCAAGAAACATGTGGGAGGGGATGACTGTAATGTTCCCAATTTTAGCCTCAAGCTAAAATGGGACATTATAGTTGCACATTTTATTTTTATTTAATAAAATGGGGAAGGAGACACCTTAGCCCCTTTATAATGAAGCAATAACACTCCTCATGTGAAAAGGAGGAGAATAAAGCAGTTTAAATAAACACCAAAGGTGTGAATGGAACCCAACTCACTTGATTAGTCACCTTTGACTAAAGTCAACAGCACTGCCCGAGGAGGAAGAGGCTTCCTAGAGAAGCTGCGAAGTTTTGGAGGGAAGACACTTATGTGAGGGTGGAAACCCTAATTGGTGTGACCATGGTGGATAAGATTTCCCTTTCTTTATATGGAGGAGATGGTAGCCCATTTTCATTATGTTATGTTTTGGAGTTTCAGACTTGGGTCTGCAAAGCTTGCATCCCGGGGGTGTTTAGCAGGGTGATGGTGCCCTCGGGCACTTGGGTGTTCCCAGTAGGGAATCCATACCTCTTCCTCAAGGAAGGATGAGGATTGAGTTAAATTTCCTCAATCCAACATTGGCCACAGCTACATTCATCTTCTACAGCATTATTTTTGCAGCAGAGAGGAGGTTGTGCTGCTGGGTGCAGCAAGAGAGGAACTCATGGAGTCTCTCTTGTCTTATTTTCTTTAGTGGAGGAGTGATCCACTCATTGGAAGAGCTGCAAGGAGGATCCCCGGGCTTTATATAAGATCTATTGGCATGGGCCAACATTCCATCATCTCCCACTGTGCATTCCATGGAGGAAACTACGTTATTTTAGAGGAGGCAGTGAGAGAGGGGTTCTGGAGCTTCAAGGAGGACGTTTTTGAGACAAATGGATCAGCCCTTTGTATTGAAGACATGATCAGAGGAGGGCATCTACATTTCAGATCTGCCATGGCCTCATTCATATTTTTTATCAGTTTCAGTAACAACTCAGCTGTCACATTTTGGTTTTCTCCGGCATTTCTAGCAATCTTCCTAGATTGGATAGAAACCTTGTATTTCAGCCCATTTCTTTGTTGCTGGGATATTTCTTGTATTCCTTCAGCCACATATGTATTTTATTCATTTTTAGCAGCTTATACCTTCATATACACTATGCATTCATTGCTCTCCGGCATTCTGTGGAGTTGCAACAACTCATGTATTTCATTATTCATCTATTGGAGGTTGGTTCTCAAGGCTTGAGTGGCTTTTCCCTCAACTATTTCTTGTATATTTCTAATTATATATCATAATATAATGATGGCTGTAGAATTTCCCTCTTATGATGTATTCATATTGCAGATTTTAATGGTTATGTTCATATATTGTTGTAAGCTCTCTCATTGAGCATTGGTTTAGAGACCTAGATTGGGGCGATCTGAATAACCCATATAGATTTATTTCTTTGGGTTCATACTCTGCATAGTAGTTGTATGAGATGTGTTGCAGGGCATCCCAGCAGTGGTTTGTCTTATTTTTGCAGAAACTTCCTTATACAGCATCCTCAAGGACCCTGTAGCAGAAATTTCCGAAGTGGAATATTGCATATCAATAGACAGAGTCTATGAAGGGCCAGCTAGCCTCAGGATCTATCCCTTATTTGGAAGGAGTCATATCCTGTAAACTCCCCAACACTCAATCTCTGAAATGGACTTGTGATGTCTCACTGAAGAAGGAATTGGAATATCTTAAGATATTCCTGATGGAGCAGAAAATTCCAGATTTGGAATATTACACTTGTCCCAACCATTCTAACGATAGTGATTAAAACAACATCACCATATGGAATCAAAATTAGAGATGCACTTATGGCCATATAAAATTTTGGATGGTGACAATATTTCCCCAAGTGGAACCAGTGCAGTTCAGCTCCTTGCTAGCTCGGAACATATTGTGGTAAGTAGCTTCCTAGCCACTTGCTTGTTGACTCTATCTGCTCATCCGTCTGGGGGTAGTAACTAATTTTTGGTGTCAACTGGCTGCACCCTAAACAAGACAACACCTATCCAAGTCCCTCTAGGAAGTGGTTATAAGTTTCAGTTTGATGTATGGAGTGGGTCCAGTCTGAAAATCTGATGAAAAGTGGCCTACAAGGTATGTTGTGTGGAAGCTATTGGATCCAGTATGAAAATTGATGAAACGTGATCCGTGGTGGTGCTGAGGGTCGAAGCCTTCAGTGAGGGGGCTGTAGCTCCCTTCCAGTGGTAGCTGGTAAACGAGAGCAGGGGGTTGTAGCTCCCTTCCAGGAGAGGCTGGTAAACGAGAGCAGGGGATTGTAGCTCCCTTCCAGGAGAGGCTGGTAAACGAGAGAAGGTTTTAGTCTTCTGCAGGTGGGTGCCTGCATGCTGGTACGAGTCTGCGCCAGTACATGGTTGTAAGAATTTTTCTTTATAATAAATATTGAAGACAGAGATGACAGCAACGGTGGTTTTCTCTCGAATTGGGTTTCCACCTTAAATCCTGGTGTTCATGTGTGTTGCTTATGTGTGATTATTTATTCTATTCTTACTGCACATGTTTATTGCTTACTAAACATCTAATGAATGAATGATGCAATGATCTAAGTAAAGAATTATCTGCTTAATGAGATCTCTGGTAATACGCAAGTTTTATTAAGGATATTCGCGTGTATACGCGAGTTGGGTTCAGTAAATTAGTGTATGGGTTTTAGAGAAAGAAAAAGTAAAAAAAATTCAGTCAACTCTAAATACTGATTCACCCCCCCCCCCCCCCCTCTCAGTATTTTTCCCAACAATTGATATCAGAGCAGGTTCCTCTGTAGAAGCTTGATCGCTTGAAGGAGATCCATCGCAATGGGAAGTCATGAAGGAGTAATTTCTCTAAGGCCACCTCTATTCAATGGAAGTAATCTATTATTCTGGAAGATACAAACAAAATCATATTTGCAAAGTCTTGGTGCAAAAGTATGGGCAATCGTGGAAGAAGGTTATCAATATCCGGCAATTATTCTTACTGATGAAGCAGAAAGGAAGAAATATGAAATCAATGCCAAAGCAATCAATGTTTTATTAGGAAGCATGTATGAATCAGAATTTTTTAAAGTGATGCAGCTAAATTCAGCAAAAGAAGTATCAGACAAAATCATTCTAAGCTATGAAGGAGATACAAAGGTAAAAAGTGAAAAACTCCAAACTCTCAGAATTGAATATGAAAATTTAAGGATGCATAGTGATGATAGTATTGCCAGTTTCTTTTTACGTCTAGATGATATTATAAATCATATGAGAAATTTGGGTGAAACCATAACTGATACTACTCTGGTAGAAAAAGTCTTAAGATCTTTGACTTCAAAATTTGAATCAAAAGTATCAGCTATTGAAGAAAGGCAAGATCTGGAAACTCTTACTATTGTTCAACTACATGGTATCCTGACTGCTTTTGAAATGAGACAAGGAGGTCCCTCTCAAATCAGAGAAGTTGCCTTTAAGGCATGTGCAAAAGGAAAATAAAAGGAATTTGTCAATAAATCAAGTTATATATCAGAAGAAGAAGCAAATTTTGTGAGAAGACTCCAACCAGGTACTGGAAGATTCAGAGGTAAGCTTCCCTTCAAGTGTTTTGCTTATGGAAGTGTTGGTCATTATGCTGCTAAATGTCCTTATGAAGAAAATCATGATAAAGGGAAAGAGTTATTATCCAAATGAAGATAATGATGAAATGTCAAATGAGGATGAAGAATATTCTGACCAAGATCTACAAGTGCTCATGGCAAGGAAGAAAAAGAAGAAGGCTACTCAAAGAAAGGAGATACCTCAGAAAACATGTGCAGCAGAAAATGAAGAAGATGAAACAGGTATTGATTGTTGTTCTTGTGATTCACTTTCTTGTGCATGCAATGGTGAAGATAGTGAAAGTAATAGTATAAGTCTAGAAGCAAATCTCAAGATCAATGATGAAAGTAATGATTGGGATCAATTTAAAAGGAAGGAACCTATCTACAAAGATGTGATCTCCAGAATGAATGGACAGATAGAAATGTATCAAAGACTGTAGGATAAATTAACCAATCACAGTGAAGGACTTGAAGCAGAAATAATCTCTCTAAAAGCAGATCTCGAAGCATCAAATAAGAAGAATTAGGAAATTCTACAATCATTTGAAGAAAAAGGGCTTGAAGCAGAAATCATCTCCCTCAAAGAAGATCTAGAAAAATCAAATAAGAAGAATGAAGAACTTCAACAAACATTTGAAGAACAAGAAAATGGGTTGAAAGAAGAGATTTTAAAATTGAATGATCAAGTAGAAGAAGGAAGAAGGGTTGAAGAAAGTATGAAGAAGCAATGCTAGAGATTGGAGGTTGAGATAAACATTTTACAAGGTAAATTAGAGGAAAAGGATAAACTCTTGAGGTTTCAAGATAGTACTAATATTCTGGATAATATTCTATTTATTCAAAGGTCTCCTTCTGTTAAACTTGGTCTTGGTTTTCATGAAACTGTTAAAGGAGAATCTATTTCACAAGAAAGTGCTAAAGATTCAAAGGATATCAATGCAAAACCTGAAGTGTTGAAAGGTCAACCGACAATTTTGAACTTTCAAAAGAAATTGTTGAGTCTCAAATCTGCATCTTTTCCATACACTTTTCTATACCTTTTTCACTCACCTAAACCTCCCAAATTGTCAATATCATGTGCAAAAGAGAATCTAACATGGTTTTTAATTATATTTTTGTGTTTGCTATTTGATCTAGATTTTGTTCATTCAGCTGCGGAATCTTGCCACTTTCCGCAGCTGCTGCAACTTTCCGCAGCTATTTTGTGAAACTCTATGCTACAGGTGTCTACAAGGGAAACGAGCCACATGGGCAAGTCAGGAATGACGTGGACATGGTTCGTGTCCTATTGGTTCAAGCAAACTCGTCCAAAGAAGCCGCGGTCAAAGGCGTCCACATGGAAGTCAACCATGGAGTTTCATGTCGGCCGGACTCTGTTTCGTGTCACATAAAGGTTCATACGGCCGTTTATAAGCCTGTGGAGGATAAATCGACATTTGTACAGGTCTCCAGAGTCGAATTCAAGCATCCACCTCTCGTAGATTTACTTTCCAACACGGCCATGCTCCTATATCCGTGGACGTAGTGGTCTACGTGCTCTCCACCAGCATGAACTTTAGGAGACAGTTATATTTCTTTTGTTATATATATTGCGTTTGCATACGCATATGAAGTTAGTCAATGTTAGTGAACGATAGTCTCTGTTATCTTTTATTCTGTTCTGTAGTGTGATTACGGTGCACTTGTGCCGTAACATTATCATTCTGTAATGACTACTTTTTAATATAAGAAGACTCTGTTTTTCAACTTAATTCGTATTTGAGGACCGTTGCCAAGGCTGGTGTAGAGGGCCCCTGCTCAGCTAAGGTTTTGTGCATTAGTGTATAATTTTAATTTTGTTTCATTGTGTCATAATCTGTTCATACATTGCATTTGTTTCATTTCTGTTTATAAACTTCCATAATCCATTTCATTTCTGTCTTTCATGTTTTATGTTGATAACCACTGATCAGTGTTCTTGTTTTCAGGTTATAGATAGGCAGCCCGGGCATTTTCATAGCTTTTTGACTAGTGACATGAACTAACATTGTTCTGCTGCTAATTTGCTTTTCATAGCTTTTGTTTAATTTCAGTATTTTCTTATCTGCTTCAGTAGTTAAATTTAGACATACTAAGCTGCTCATAGCATCTTCAATCGCCTCTGAAAGCCACAGCTGGACTGATGGTGAGGGATTGCATTGTGAAATGTGTAGTTTAGTATTAGTTTCTTTTCTGCAAATTTAGATATATTAAGCTGCTCATAGCATCTTCAGTTGCCTCCGAAAGCCACAGCTGGACTGATGGTGAGGGATTGCATTATGAAATGTGTAGTTTAATATTAGTTTCTTTTCTGCAAATTTAGATATATTAAATCATGCATGTCATCTTCGGTTGCCTCCGAAAGCCACAGCTGGACTGATGGTGAGGGATTGAATCATGAGTGTATGGTTTAGTATTAGTTTACTTTCTGCAAATTAAATATCAGTTACTCAAATTGTTTATGATTACTTCCGAAAATCATAGCTGGACTAATGATGAAGGATCAGAAGATAAATTGATGTAATCTAATTTAGATTTATTTTGTTGAAATTTTGAATTTCCTTAAGCATAGTTTCTTTTATGTTTAGTTGGCAGCAAGAATAGTTTAGTTTTCATGCTCAATAGTTCATTATTTTGATTTACTAGACTAGCAGCACTTTTTCACTTCAGCAGCACATTTTCATTTCCTTTCAAGTTTTGTCATTGTAAATTTCAAATTTCTTTTTAAAAAAAATTTCAAGTTGGTAAATCATTATAGGGGATATCATTTCCTTGAACAAACATAACCAAACTTGTTTTCATCTTAGAATTTCCATTTCACCTTAGAAAACCAAAAACGACAAAAAGTTAAGAAATAGGTTATCTTGCACATATAATGCGCCGCACTTCATCAGCTTACGATTCCCGGATTGACAAATTAAATGCAGCAATTTAGGACACACTAAATTGACCAAACATTTTGGCGCCGTTGCCGGGGAAGTGTAACTAGGTAGCCAATTTCTTAAAAAAAAAAACATAAAATCATAAAAGAAGGGAAAACTTGATAACTTCTTGAAGTATGCTCTCCTCTTTCACTTAGTGTGATCTGGAGGATTAGAAAAGAGAGTTATTGGTTCAGTAATTTCTTAAGTATGCTCTCTTCTTGCACCTAGTGTGACCTGGAAGATCAGAAAGAGAATTATTAGCCCAACTATAAAAAATAAAAAATAAAATAAAAATAAAAAATAAAAAAATGACATGCATAGAGCAAAATATTCTAGGGGAAGGTTTATAGCTAAAGCCAAGAGTTCAATTTTCATAACTCCATCTTCTTCAAGGCATAGACCAGATTCACCACCATCTACCCCTAGCCTTAAGATTTTTGGAAGTCAAGGAACAGCTGAATTAGAGGATTCTCCTATACCACCTACTAAAACCTACTTAGAAAACAAAGAGACTCTCTCTCATCCTCCCTTGGTAGAAGAATTAGAGGACTATAAGGACTCTAAAGAAACTATCATGGCAGAGGAAGTAATAAATAGAGGTGGAGGTAGAAGAGGAGGAAACAATGGAGATAACAATGGTGAAGGAAATAATGGTAGAAATAGGGAAGGAGACAATTTGTTTGGATTCTTTATAGTTGATGAGGAAACTCATGCAACAATGAAAAATATCTCACCATCTGTTCTCCCTAACTTTTATGGATTGCGAAGTGAGGATCCTGAAACATTTCTGTTTGAGTTTGAAGTAGTGTGCCAAACTTATGATTATATGGAAGATTCTCAAAAACTCAAACTGTTTCCTTCAACATTGAAGGGATCTGCTTTGAAATGGTTCATGGGATTAGCCACTCAATCTATCAGGACTTGGGATGATATGAAACAAACATTTTTGGATAGATACTTGGACTATTGTATGCCCACCAATCACAAGGATGAGGTATTCAAAATGATGCAAAAAGAAGATGAAAATTTGGAAGACTTACTTGAAATATTTCAATACAACTTGAAAAGAGCAAAGATGAGCAACTTAGATGATGAAACCTTAAAAGCCCTCATATTAAAAGCCATTAGAGATGAATGGATAGATATTTTAAACATGATGGGGAAAGGAGACATTTCTCAACTTCCACTTCGTGACATAACAGAATTATGTGTCCATCTCTCAAGGGGAAAATCTAAAACAGGAAAAGGGCCTAGGGATCCTTCTCTTATTAGGGTTAACAAATCTGCAACTGGATCAGTAAGTAGGGCAGAGATTGGTAATATGCTTGATGAGTTCAAAACTGATATCTTAGGGAGCCTTAGTGAACAACTAGACACCCTTAAAATCAAAAACAAGCAGAAAGCAGAAACAGATGCTTTAGCCATCTTTTGTCCGAAATGTAGAAAGAAACATGCTTTAAGGGAATGTCCCTTGGATGCAAAAGTTGTAGAAACATGTATGATTTGCTCAGAGAATCATGAGATCAAGGATTATCCTTCAATTCCTGGACTCAAAGCTGTTTTTCAAGAAGACCCAAATTCAGTAGAATCTCTCTGTTTTGTCGCAAGGAGACCTTGGCAGGGACAACAAACTCAAGGGTTTAACAACCCTATGAATTATCAAACCCAACCAAATTGGAATCCTTGGCAACAACCTTGGCCCCAACATCAAATTCATATCAGCCATGGGTACAAGGGATGCAAAATCCTTATGGGAGATTTGCTCAATTTTATCAATATCCTCCATCTTTTCAAAATCAACAAGCTCCACAACTTCCAAGCCCAAATCCACAACTTTCATTGCCATTTTCACAACAACAACCTTCTCAACAAAATACAAATCCTCAACTCATGCTCCCATACCAACAGAAGACAAATCAACTTCCAGCTCAGCCACTGCCAAATCCTAACAATAAGAATCCTCAGAATACTTATATGGTAGAAGGACAACAATTTCCTACCTATATGATTGTTCCTCTCAACGATGTACAACTCGGATCTGGTAGAGTTTTAGAAAAACCTTCTATAGAGATTCAAGAGCAAGATACCTCTGAGGAGGACTCTCTTCAAATTAATAAGGGTTCTGAGGAAGAATCTCTTCAAAATTCAAGCATGCAAAAAGAAAAAGAAAAGTTAACCCCCACAACTCCTATAGTTGAGCAACCTGCATCTTCATCTACACCTCCTTTTCCGGAAAGACTACAAATTGATAAGGGGGTGGAAAAACAAATCTTGTTGCCTAACTATGACTTTCTAGATGAATTGAAGAATGTTTGTATCAAGATTCCATTGCTACAAGCCATTCGAGAAATTCCTATTCTAACAAAAACCATAAAGGAGCTGAGTTTCAAAAGACCAGGAAGGAAGCTAAAGGACACAAGAAGAATCCACCTGGTAGGAAAGATTGCAGACATTATGATGGGAAAAATTACCATGCAGAAGTATGTAGATCCAGGAAGTCCAATTGTCAAGACACATATAAATGGGATAGAAATTCCAAACACATTGATTGACTTAGGAGCTGCTATCAACATTATGAGTAGACAGACTATGGAACAGCTAAAACTTCCTAATCTTCTTTTTACACCTACTTTACTGCAACTTGCAGATCGATCAATTATCAAACCAGATGGTGTATTAGAAGATATTTCAGTCTCCTTAGATTCTTGAGAATATCCAGTAGATTTTATGATTTTGACTCCCAAGAGTAATCTAGGAGGGCACCCACTTATCTTAGGAAGACCTTGGCTAGCCACAGCTGATGCTTTTATTAGTTGTAGATCTGGGGATATGTACATTTCTAATGGTAATTCGACAAAGAAATTCAATTTGTATCCTCCAGCAAAAGCAATTACAGAAGTAGGAGAAAATGAATGGGTCGATGATGAGGACATTATACAACATGTCTTTACCATTTCGGAAATTAGTGAGGATAGTCAAATTCTGAACACATTAGAAAATTTTGAGACATCTTCAGAATATGACCCCACACAATTTCAGTTGGAATCTGACATAGAATATTTATCATCAAGACAAATTTCTCTTTACTCTATGGAAGAGTTTGGTAGTTCTACTATTGAGATTTTTCCAGGAAAAACATTGAATATCAACAAACATTTGGAGAAGTCACAACAAGAAGAACTAAACAGAATTTTGCAAAAACATTCTACTGCATTTGCATGGGAGTATACAGACATGAAAGGTATTGATCCTAAGACTTGCATCCATCATATCTATATTGAGGAAAATAGTAGACCAATCAGACAACCTCAAAGAAGGATGAATCCAAATCTTAGGGAGATAGTGAAAGAAGAGCTCCAAAAACTTCTCAATGTAAACTTCATTTATCCAATTTCAGATAGCCGTTGGGTTTCTCCTTTGGTTATAGTACCTAAAAAGAATGGTAAATGGAGGGTATGCATTGATTACAGGGAATTGAACAAAGCAACTTTGAAGGATCACTTTCCTTTGCCTTTTATTGATCAGGTATTAGATACATTAGCAGGCAAAAAGTACTTTTCATTTTGGATGGTTTTAGTGGCTATAATCAAATACAGGTAGCACCTGAAGATCAAGATAAGACCACATTTACTTTTCCATGGGGAACTTTTGCCTACCGAGTGCTTCCTTTTGGGTTATGTAATGCACCAGCAACATTCCAAAGAGTAGTACTAGGAATTTTTTCTGATCTAATTCATGATTGTGTAGAGGTTTATATGGATGATTTTACAGTTTATGGTAATTCATTTGAAGAGGCATTAGAAAATTTGGAAAAAGTTCTCATAAGATGTAAAGAAACAAACCTTTCATTAAGCCATGAAAAATGCTTTGTGATGTTTACTGAAGGGATTGTTTTAGGACATCATATTTCAGGAGATGGGATTAAGGTTGATAGATCAAAAGTTGAAGTCATTTCCAAGTTGCCTATTCCAAATTGTCAAAGATATGTTAGAAGTTTTCTAGGATTTACTGGTTACTATAGAAGATTTATAGAAAACTTCACTAAAATAGCATCTCCACTCTTCAAATTGCTTACAAAAGACTGTGAATTTAAATAGGATCCTGATTGTCAATCATCTTTTGAAACTTTGAAAACAAGAATATCTGAAGCACCTATCTTGAGAGGACCAAATTGGAAACTCCCTTTCCATATTTCTACGGATGCTTTAGATACAGCTCTAGGAGCTGTGTTGGGTCAAAAAGATTTAGTTCCTTATGCCATTTATTATACCAGTAAAAATTTGACTCCCATAGAGTTGAACTATACTGTGACTGAAAAAGAGTTTTTAGTTGTTGTTCATGCAATTAATAAGTTTAGACATTACATAACAGGCTATGAAACTTTTATTCATACTGATCATTCTGCAATTAGATATTTAATGAACAAACCTGTTACTAATGGCAGAGTGACAAGATGGCTTTTAATTTTGCAAGAATTCAATATTACTGTGTTGGATAGACCAGGAAAACAGAATACAGTAGCTGATTTCTTGTCTAGGATTCAGAATACTAAAGAAGATTCTCCCGTAGAAGATAAATTTCCTGATGAATACTTGTTTGCAGTAACTATTAAGACCCCTTGGTATGCAGATATTGCTAACTATTTGGTTACAGGGAAACTACCTTCACATTTATTTCCAAGAGAAAAACGAAAAATTATTCAGGAGAGTTCAAGATATTCATGGATTTTTAACGAATTGTTTAAAACAGGGCCAGATCTTGTGATCAGAAGATGTGTCAGGGAAGATGAAATGCCTGATATTCTTAAGGCATGTCATGATGAACCATGCGGCGGACACTTTGCAGACAAAAGGACGGCCTATAAAATCCTCTCTTTAGGATATTATTGGCCTTTCCTCTTCAAAGATGCAAAACAATATGTCAAAAGGTGTGACAGCTGCCAAAGAGTAGGGAAACCTACCCTTTCAAATGAAATGCCATTGCAACCACAGGTACTCATTGAACCCTTTGAAAAATGGGCTTTAGATTTCATTAGACCTATTAATCCACCATCTAAGCAAAATAAGTATATATTGGTTTGTACTGATTATGTTACTAAATGGGTAGAAGCCAAAGCATTAGTATCTGCTACTAAAAATTCAGTTGTTCATTTTCTTTATGAGGATATTTTTACTCGCTTTGGTGTTCCAAGAGAAATTGTGACAGATCAGGGGAGCTAATTCACATCCAATTTGGTGGAGAAGTTGATGGAAGAATACAAAATCAAGCACAGAAGATCTACTCCTTACCATCCGCAAGCAAATGGTCAAGTGGAGTCCACAACTAAAGTTCTTGAAAGTATCATCACCAAAACTGTTCATCTACATAGAAGAGATTGGGCAGAAAGGCTTCCTGAAGCCTTGTGGGCCTACATAACTACATGGAGGAATACAACAGGACATTCTCCCTATGAACTTGTTTATGGGAAAGAAGTCTTGCTCCCCATTGAGTTCCAAGTCAAGACCTTCAAGATAACAGTTCAGTTGGGGATGGACTTATCAGAAGCCCAAAAGCATAGAATGGAGCAGTTGAATGAGCTAGATGAGATCAGACAAGAAGCAATTTTAAGAACCGATCTAGTTCAATATCAAAGAACTAAATGGCATGACAAGTACATCAAAGAGAAGAAGTTTCAAGAAGGAGATTGGGCATTGTTATTTGATTCCAAGTTTAAAGATTTTCAAGGAAAATTTCAGACTCATTGGCTTGGGCCATATGAGATCGACAAGATCTTTAGCAATGGAGCGGTAAGAATCAAGACCATTGATGAGTTTCAAACTCCTCTTATTGTGAATGGCCATAGATTGAAAGTTTATCATAAGCCACTCTCAAAAGAGGATTTTGTCAAGATGTTTCAAGAAAGTTCTGCAATCAGGCTGGTACAGAAGAATTCTTCTTCTCTACCAACCTAGTTTTTGTTTTTCAGTTTAAAAAAAAAAAAAAAAGAGAGAGAAAAAAAGAAGAAAAAAAATGGTATAAGCCTGAAAACCAATCATTGATTGGCAGTCTTATGCAGAAAATATAGGGTGAAAATCAGGAACACCTGACACTCTATATTTTCCAAAAAAAAATCTCTCTTTCATTCCACAAGCTTTGTCACCACCCATTCCACTTCATTCCATTTCATTTCATTTCATTTCACTTCATCCCACTTCATTTCATTCCATTCCATCAATAAAAATCTTTTTCATGACCATTTCCATCTGGTCATTTGTCATTTGATCATTTCTATTCAGCCAAGTAATAGCTGTGTCAGTTTCCGCAGCTGACATCTGTTTCCGCAGCTGACTCCAGTTTCCGCAGCCACAAGCAGATTCCGTAGCTACTACTTTGTTTTCAAAGAGAATGTACAGTCAGATGTTATTTCCATAATTATGAAATAAAATGCAGGAGAGAGGATCAAAAGAGAAGACATGGAGCATTCAAGACACCAATGGAGATCAATTAGTTGAAGACCAAAGGAAAAGGCAAAGATTCCAAAGGTATGAATAAAATTTATTTCAAATAGCATTGAAAAACACATTTTTATATAGTTTTGAATCATGAGCTCTATCCATTACGCGCAATGATTATATTGACAGTTCCGTAACCTTTCACGATCTCCATATTATCCTCTTGCATTCATTCACAAACGGTTTCATTATTAAAATTCCGATTTTCATTCATGTTCCAATATCCCACCAGAGATAATGAGACGTATTTGATTTGACCAAGGACTCTTACAGCCGCATAAATTCATAACCGTTGATTGAAACGTGTTCATATTTATTACACAGCCACCAAAATTCAAAACGCTGCCGAATGTATTATACTTTGTTAATCTCTTTGTTGTGTCTCTGCCGTGTTTACGAAACCCCACTTTGCTCATTCTCACTTCCGTATATCTACCCACAGTCTCACTCCATTCCGTTTATGGTGCTCATTCCCATTTTATGATACATCCCCACAGCCATTGTGCTCGTTCCTGTGCATTCAACCATTCTATTTCCATTTGAAACCCTCACGAAGGCAAATTTGTGAAGAACAGAAAAGTGAAATGGGAAAATTGCTAAGAGCAGAGCCGGAAGGACCTAAGTTTATAGAGGGATATCCGCAAGCAAAAGAGATATTGAAGAAAGCAAAATGGCTGCGTTTTATTCAGAAATTCAGAGGTTATCACAAAGAAGCTACGAAAGCATTTGCAAGGTCGTTTGATGGCTCGGAAGCAGAGATTGGAGACCTCAAGTTTGCAGTCAATGAAGCATCTATAGCAACAGCCACGGAACTTCTTCAGGAGGGAGAGCGTTGGTTCAAAAATAAAAGCATCAGTGATGAGGCATGGAGAACAATCCTACGAAACCAAGGTATGGACATAACTGTTTTTAAAAGAGGAATCCTTGTGCATGCAATAAAAGAAGAATGGGCCACTTTACTGCTAATTGTTCAGAAATTCATTACATGTGAAGGCCGTTTTGGGTCCATGTACATGTACCATACCAGGCTATTAATGAATTTTCTAGAAAATCAAACTCTCAATCTCCCATATTTTCTATTCAATAGCTTGAAGAAAATGGCTGTGACTGTTCAAAAACACTTAGGAGATGTAGAGCCCCATCTATATCACCACGGCCTTATAAAAATTCTGATTGAAAAGGAGTTAAGGGAAAGAAAAGACACATGGGAACAATTTCTAGTTAGAAATTTCTTTGAGGAACCTCAGGAAATTCCTGAAGGTAGTTCAACAAGAAGGAGTAGAAGAAAAAGAATAAGTGTTGAAACCCAAATTACTCCTACTCAGGAAATTCCTGTAGCTAGCACAGCAAGAAGAAGTAGGAGGAAAAGAATAATTGATGAAATCCAAAATACTCCTACTACTACTATGGAAAGAATTGATAGGGAAGAGAGACTGGTAAAAAGGAAGAAGAAGGAAATCAAGGGTAAGAAGCCAATAACACCAAAAGAGAAAGAAACTATTGAGGCTGTACATAAAACTCCTTCTTCTGAAGAAGAAGATCACCAAGTGCTATCAGAAAGATTAGTTTATCTTCAAAAACAGTCATCCATGCCCAAGACAGCAGAGAAAGGAAAACAAAAACAAAAGGATAGTGTACCACAGCGTGTGAGGAGAAGCAGCAGACTTAAAGGGAAATTGAGAAAAACGCAAATTAAAGGTCCTCATTTCATTGATTTGGGTGAGGAGACATCTGAACAGTCCCCAACTGACCATAGTCCATCTCAGTCAGTTAGTGAACCTGGTTCATTTCATTCCCAATCAGACAATGAGCATACTCCATCTTATTCTCAGCAAAATATTGATGTAAGCCCTCCTCGGCCAGATTTTGAATATACCTCTCCTTCACAGCATTATAGGGACAGCCCAGTAAAAGTGACACCTGAAATAGACCCCAAGCAGCAGGAAGTATATGACTATATAGAATCCTTGGAAAAGGCAGCCACAGGTCCAAGTACTTCTTCCATTCAGCCTCATACATTGCAGGATGATTTAGTTCAATCATTAAAACAGGAAATTTTTGAGCTGGAGCTTTTAAATAGGCACATCAAAAATGAAAATGAGACATTGAAAGAACAAGGCAAACTGGACAAAATCATCCATGATAATACTATGTTACATTTGGGAATATGGCAAAAGAAGAATAAGAAATTGAAAAGGAAATGCCAGAAATTGAGCAGAGCACTTGTAAATATCAAATTTAGGTGCTTAATGAAGAAACCCAGAATGATGGCAGTACCAAAGAAGAAGAGAAGGGGATTGGATGTGCTGGCTGAAGTATCAAGGCACATGAACCGAACAAAGAGTATCAAAATTTTGGTTGCATGAGGACATGCAACACCTTCACAGTGGGGGTATGTTGAGTCCCAAATTTGCATCTTTTCCATACACTTTTCCATACCTTTTTCACTCACTTAACCCTCCCAAATTGTCAATATCATGTGCAAAAGAGCATCTAACATGGTTTTTAATTATATTTTTGTGTTTGCTATTTGATCTAGATTTTGTTCATTCAACTGCGGAATCTTGCCACTTTCCGCAGCTGCTGCAACTTTCCGCAGCTATTTTGTGAAACTCTATGCTACAGGTGTCTACAAGGGAAACGAGCCACATGGGCAGGTCAGGAATGACGTGGACATGGTTCGTGTCCTATTGGTTCAAGCAAAATCATCCAAAGAAGCCGCGGTCAAAGGCGTCCACATGGAAGTCAACCATGGAGTTTCATGTCGGCCGGACTCTGTTTCGTGTCACATGAAGATCCATACGGCCGTTTCTAAGCCTGCGGAGAATAAATCGACATCTGTACAGGGTTCTAGAGTCGAATTCAAGCATCCACCTCTCGTAGATTTACTTTCCAACACGGCCATGCTCCTATATCCGTGGACGTAGTGGTCTACGTGCTCTCTACCAGCATGAAATTTAGGAGACAGTTATAGTTTGTTGTTATATATAGTGCGTTTGCATACACATAGGAGTTAGTCAATGTTAGTGAACGATAGTCTCTGTTATCTTTTGTTCTGTAGTGATTACGCTGCACTTGTGCCGTAACATTACCATTCTGTAAATGACTGCTTTTTAATACAAGAAGACTCTGTTTTTCAACTTAATTCGTATTTGAGGATCGTTGCCAAGGCTGGTGTAGAGGGCCCCTGCTCAGCTAAGGTTTTGTGTATTAGTGTATAATTTTAATTTCATTTCATTGTGTCATAATCCATTCATATGTTCATATATTGCATTTGTTTCATTTCTGTTTATACACTTCCATAATTTCCATTTCATTTCTGTCTTTCATGCTTTATGATTGTTAATCACTGATTAGTGTTCTTGTTTTCAGGTTATAGATAGGCAGCCCGAACATTTTTATAGCTTTTTGACTAGTGACATGAACTAACATTGTTCTGCTGCTAATTTGCTTTTCATAGCTTTTGTTTAATTTCAGTATTTGCTTATCTGCTTCAGTAGTTAAATTTAGATATACTAAGCTGCTCATAGCATCTTCAATTGCCTCCGAAAGCCACAGTTGGACTGATGGTGAGGGATTGCATTGTGAAATGTGTAGTTTAGTATTAGTTTCTTTTCTACAAATTTAGATATATTAAGCTACTCATAGCATCTTCAGTTGCCTCCGAAAACCACAGTTGGACTGATGGTGAGGGATTGAATTGTGAGATGTGTAGTTTAATATTAGTTTCTTTTCTGCAAATTTAGATATATTAAATCATGCATGACATCTTCAGTTGCCTCCGAAAGCCACAGCTGGACTGATGGTGAGGGATTGAATCATGAGTGTTTGGTTTAGTATTAGTTTAATTTCTGCAAATTAAATATCAGTTACTCAAATTGTTTATGATTACTTCCGAAAATTATAGCTGGACTAATGATGAAGGGTCAGAAGATAAATTGATGTAACCTGATTTAGATTTATTTTGTTGCAATTTTGAATTTCCTTAAAGCATAGTTTCTTTTATGTTTAGTTGGCAGCAAGAATAATTTAGTTTTCATGCTCAATAGTTCATTATTTTGATTTACTAGACTAGCAGCACTTTTCCATTTCAGCAGCACATTTCCATTTCCTTTCAAGTCTTGTCATTGTAAATTTCAAATTTCTTTTTAAATTTTCAAGTTGGTAAATCATTATAGGGGATATCACTTCCTTGAACAAACATAACCAAACTTGTTTTCATCTTAGAATTTCCATTTCACCTTAGAAAATCAAAAACGACAAAACATTAAGAAATAGGTTATCTTGCACATATAGTGCGCCGCACTTCATCAGCTTACGATTCCCGGATTGACAAATTAAATGCAGCAATTTAGGACACACTAAATTGACCAAACAACAATATAACAATTCTCTCCAAAACTCAATTGTTTGTAGTACTTTTTAAGTGGGTCTAGGTTTTCAACCATTGTGTTTGGTTGATGTTTCCATGCCTCATGCGAATACACAGACAAAATCCACACATGTACACTCAAAGGTTGATAAAGCAACCCAATTTATTGAACGCTTCCAACAAATTTTCCAGCAGGTGCACGAAATCTTGGATAATTCTAATGCCAAGTACAAGAAACCTCATGATCAACATCAAGTGCCACACAAGTTTAAGGTGGGAGACAAATTTTGGTTGCAATTGCAAAAAAAAATGTCTTACTAGAGCCCATATGAAACTAAAACCACTCTAATATGGTCCTTACACCATCGCCAAGGCTATGGGAGAAAATAATTTTGAGCTTAATATTTCCCCATTCCTTGGCATGCATCTAGTGTTCAATGTGGACCAACTTCAGCCATACTTTCCACCATTACTGGACACATCAGACATTGCAAAAAAACTCACACCAACAGAGCTAAACCCAAACTGTGTGGAATGGGCCAAAAATGATAAAATCATAGACACATAGATCAAGAACACTCACCATAAGAAGATCCAGCTGTATTTTGTTTTCAAAACTGAACAACTGTTGTACCAACACAAGTGACTCACGAGGGACCAAGTTCAGTAGGAGTTTCTCCATATCATGGATGCACTCAACGCAATGGGGAACATTGCTTCCTAAGGGGGCAGGACTGATCCAAGTTAATATTGGTGGCCACCCACCTATTCCAATTGAACTCCCACCATTGTTTCTTTCATATTCCTTAATAAGAGCACAATTTACTATTTTTGGTAGTTATTTAGGCCTTGAACTTCTAGAGCTGTTTTGAGGCCCGAAATGATGTTTTTTTTGGAAAACAGGAAAACCCAATAGTTAGCAATGGGGGTTTGGAGTTGAAAGTTGTAGTGATAGGATATATATTTCTAATGAGGTATCGTATGCATCAAAAAGATATCGTATTCCAATGTTACGACCCCGAGAAGTTGAAGTACTAATTTAGTGCAATGGGGCCCACAAAATTTTGGCGCTTCATCACCTAGGGTTAGGTTTTTGGAACTTTAGGGTTTTCCAATGTTTCACAATAATAAATAGGCCTTTGAACCTCATTTTAACATAGTTTAGAATGCATGTAGCTTCCACATCTCTTCTAAGAGATAAACTACGATCACATGAGCTAGTTTATTTCCATTTTTCTTGTAAAAAAAATTCAGTACTTTTTTATTAATGAATTGAAGTTATTTTTCATATACGAGAGGCGCTCTACAACCCAAACATATAGGGATGTGTAGATGTAACGTGTGTAATGTAAAATTTTGATATGTCGGGCCTAATATAGAGATGTGTAGATTTTTTTATTGCCTAAATCTACCTCAGCCGAAGGAAGGCAGAGTTCGTGATAACATCAAACCACGCTCAATCTGGTAGCTAGCCCTACCAGAACAGGAGAGGGCTCTCTCCAGGTCAATCTCACCGAAAATTAATCAATAGGGCTTGAGATGACTGAAATAGAAGCTAATTTTAGGCTAGGTATATAAATAAAGGAGTTTGAGTTTGATTTTGGGGTTTTTTGTTGGAAAAAAGGGAAAGGCAGTTTTGGGGGTGGGGGTAAGGCCTAGTTTTTGCAGAGTTCTGATTGGGGCGAGGAAGGCAAGTGTTTTGATGCTTTAGATTGATCGAATGGATGGATCAGACTAGTGAGGAGATGAAGAGGGTAAGAGGGTCTCAAGAGTACTCCTCAAACAGATGAAAACATGTAAAATTAAACAAAACTAAAGGCAGAGCAAAGCAAGCTACTGAATTCTACCTTTAACACTGATTTGCTTAATTTAAGAAGAAAGGAGAATGATAATGGTACACATAAAAATCAGTGAACTTAAAAATACATGGAGGAAAACACCATCAAAACACAGAGCCACAAGGATCCCAAAGAGGGTTGCAAACCCTGGTTTATTCCTTTGCCAAAATTGCAGAATGAATGTACAATGAAGTGCTATGCAATCCCAAATGTCCAACCTTGAAAATGACTGAGAAAATACATCATATAGACAAGCCTAACCCATTCCCATGCTTCTAGGGGTCGAGCTCATCATTCTAGGAGCTATTTCAACCATATCTAAACTAGGAACTAGAAACAGTCATGAAATAAATTTGCTCTATATGTTAGCAGAACCCATCCATTCAATCACATTTTGTCTTTTGTGAATGAACTTAGAACAAGGTAAATGTGACAAAATTACACTGGTGACAGAAATTAAATTATGTACCTGCACTACGGCAAAGTGAACGCACAAAACTAGTGGCTTAAATTTGAACAGTGAAAAAGAGGTTGCACCCCGAGGCGGTGCGCCTAAAACTTGCGGCGTAGCACAAACGTGAGCTGACGGAGGCACTTCCTGAAGTCCAAATTGAGCTCGTTATGATAGCTCGTTGGAAAGCCCCGTCGTCTACAAACGTGCAATCCCGGCGGAATTTCTAGATTTTTGTGTTCATTTCTCAGCCAAAAATCAACCTCCAAGACTGCCCCAATAAAATTGGCAGAAAGGTCATTTTCAGGGTGTTTTTGACCCTTTAGGCAACCCAGAACTTGACAAAGAAATTATTAGCCATTATTGAGCATGTACAACTTTATAAAACGAAAAATACCAAGAAGTTTTACCTAAGAGTAAAACAATCATAAGCGCGCGCAAGGTGGCGCTACGCGTATGGCAGAAAAACCTGTTTTGTGACCAAAAAATTCAAAAATGACAAAATTTTCTCCAAATTCATTGAAATTTGGACTGAGGGTCCCTCATCAATTACCATGCTCAACCAAAGAAGCTTCGGCCAAGATTTGGAGTCGATCATGCCTTTTGCGCTGTCTCAATGCCCTCCTTAGCCTCACTTTCAGGATCTTGATCCTCGCTTTGCAAACATGTGTGTGTGCCCAATAGTGGTTCTTCATGTGTCGAAGCATTTTCTTCTCTTTGTTTTCCTTCTCCAACAGCTTCTCAAGATGCATGCTGACCCTCTCAAGCCATGTCTCTCTATCGACCTCAATCTCCCGCTCAATAGGTGTCATCTCGGATGGGCTTCTTCGAGCAGCTTGTCGGTTCTCACGGATGTTTTGCAACTCCATGATCGTCTGCTGATCCTCCAACTTCTTATTCCGCTGCTCCAGATAGTTTATGATCCACTATGCTCTCTGCAACTTGTCGGTCAAGGTGCTGATCTCAGTTTTCTGCTCTGAATGATCTCTCTCAGTTTTGAACTTGGAGAGCTCAAATCCACATCAATCAACGTGAAATAAGTATCCTGGCCTCCTAAAGGGCCCTCCTCCTGCATAGGCCTCTTTCCTTTGTCCTGTACCTGTACCTGTGCTGATGAAGATGGCAACGAGACCCCTTCCACCCCAGGTGGAGATAGTACTTGTCGGGCTGCTGCAAACAATGTTCTCGTGCCTCTCTGATAAGTAACAAATACTGGCACACCAATGATAGGCTCTGTCTCGGGACCTTCAAACTGATGTGAAGGCTCACCCGCATCATGAACAATCTCTGGAGGAGGCTGAGGGACTGCAAAGAAGTCACAAGAAATGAAATATTCCCATGCAATGCCCTGCAATCCAAGTTGATGTACCACAATCATCTTGATGAGCGCATAATGATAAATGTTGTTGTGTTGCTGCTCGGGAGTCTTCTTCTGCACAAGAGTAGTCATCCTCTCTATGTTTCGGCACATGAAATATGGAATGTTCATCATCTTTACTCTCGTGAAATGCATCAACAACCTGATGTGGTATGCATAAAGGCGTGAGAACCGGCCCTCACAACTAAAGTACCTGATAATGAGTCTCATCAATGGCGCATAGGATTCCTTCAGAAACCAGAATAGGAATACCCTGCTGAGCTGCCTCACATAGCCAGGCCTGATGTATGGCTCGTAATGAACTCTATCCACCTGTTGTCTTTTGTTCCACTCCTCACCTACATTCGGTATTCCTGTTGCCTGAGAAATGGTCTCTGGTGTCAAGGTGAAATTTACACCAGCGAGGGTAACCTGACCATCTCGCAAATGTAAAACAAACAACCGGGCTAACTCCTGATGATGCCGAATCTGAGAAATCCTCTCACAATACTGATTGCATGACTGCTCTCGGAAACATGCCATGGCAAGCGGGCAGGCCTACAACTGAGTCAAAGAGGTGGGCTCCTCTCTCACATGTTTGCCTCCTTTACGAGGCCTTCTCGGTACATGAAGATCTGTGGTAGAATCATTGTCTTGCTCATATGTTGACTCAGTGTCCATCATGGTGTCACAAGTTTATGCCAAGTGTATGCTGATCTGTATGAGGTGAAAACAAAAATTTGGTGTATTTGCCTACAATTTCCAAATGTGTGCCAAATAGGAAGGATTGTGGGAAATAAGGGTTCTGTCAAGTGAATTTTTCAATGTGAGGACAGTCACTTGACTGTGTTTTAGGAATGTGGGGTTTGGGGATTTTGTAAATAATATGGGAGAGGGAGAGTGATAAGGAATAAAAGTATTTGAGGGTTAGGAAAAATGGAAATGAGTGATAATGGGATTACAATGGAATAAGAAAGTGACCTTATGATGATATGACAATGATGAGAACATAGGTGAAAAATGGAATGGGAGGGTTTTGGCACCAAAGTCAAGTTTTAACACCCAAATTTTAAACCCTAGGAACAGTTTTTCACCAAATGATAGGGTTTCTAACGTCAACCTCCAAACTTTCATATTCTTTCCTTCAAATCATACTAAATGCCAGCTAATAACAATGGCAAGGTTAATCGGACTTACTCGGAGCAAAAATAGTTGATTCGTTTTGGAAATTTGATGGAGTAGTGGCAAAATTCTGCTTGGAGGCTCTGTGCGTCGCGCGCACACCTAGTGCGCCGCGTCGGGTATATGCGCCGCGCGCGTTTAAAAATACACAGTGGCAGGAGGCCCTGTGCGCCGTGACTTGCCTATGCGTCGCGCCTTCTCCCAACGCGCCGCGCAGCACTCCAATACACCATCTCAGCTTTAAACTCACAGTTTCGCCCTTCCACAATTGCAACCGACTTCTTTGATATCTCTTGAATGCAAATGATTTGATAAACGTGGAAATATCTTATGTATACAAGGATTTTGATTTTTATTTTGCAAAAACCCACTTTCTTATGTCTCAAATTTGGCACTTTTCACATTGTTAATACAAACTTTGTTTTTGTTTCCATTTGATTTTTTGACTGAAATGACGAAACTTTTGTCAATTTTTTGCAGGGATGACTGGCATGGAATTTGGCAAAGGCGACCAGGGCTGCGCCTGAAGATTTTGACAGCTGAAAAATTTTGAAAATATACATGACATTTATTACAAAGGACAGAATGACGATTTTCTTCAAAACAGAGTTTTGAAGAAAAGTCACGATCAATCATTATAACGATGAAATTTTGCGATGAAAACTTTATTTTGAGCCTCCCTCTAGCCTGTTGGCATTATTGAACATTTTAAAGACAATTTGTGAAACCCTAGACCTAATGACTGAAATGACTCTAAAAAGACTCTTTGCCCACCAAAAGACCAAACATTGACTGGAAATGATTTTGAAGGACTTTGATGAACAGACCTGAACCAGCAGGTACAAGACACGAGGGATATGAGCGACAAGACCCTTTCGTCAGAAGACCGATGCTCCTAATGGAATGCAAATGACAGAAGTGAACGGAACACCTAAAATGAAATGCAATAAACGAGATATTGATCTCTGACGGAGGGATGAACAGACCGACCGCCGCATGTAATGTGTACAAAATTTTGATATGTCAGAGTGTATATAGATGTGTAGATGTCATGTGAGTAATGTAAACTTTTGATATATTTACCACTTTAATACCATGGGCCAAATACCATATTTATAAAAGAGGTATGGTAAATAAATAAAATATAAATAAACCATATATATGGTAAATAAATAAAAATGCTTTTTATATTTACTCCATAATCCTATTTATATTTATGAACATCAAAAAGTGGTTTTATTTAGGTGAATCCTGAGCTAAATACCATGGGCCAAATTATTATTAATACATGCCAAAAAAACATTATTAACCCTAATATTAATATTAATATTATTATTAATTCTAGTATTCACATTATTATATTATAATATTAATATTATTAAATTTAATTAATGTAAACTTTTGATATGTCCGAGTGTATAGAAATGTACCACTTTAATACCATGGGCTGAATACCATGGGCCAAATACCATATTTATAAAAGAGTTATGGTAAATAAATAGAATATAAATAAACCATAGGTATGGTAAATAAATAAAACGTCTTTTTATATTTACTCCATAATCCTATTTATATTTAGGAACACTCAAAAAGTGGTTTTATTTAGGTGAATCCTTAGCTAAATACCATGGGCCAAATTAAAGTACACTATATGCATTGCCTATCTCAGGTAACAATAAACATGTAAACGTAAATGTAAAAATAATGTTTAATATTTAACATTTAAAATTTAATCTAATTAATCTAATGTCGGCCCTAATGAAAAATCACTTCTCTCCCTACATATATAAATTTAACACAATGGGCCAAATACCATATTTTTCTATTTCTCTTCCATTTTATATTGGAGGGAAAAGAGAGAGAGGGAGAGAGAAGAGAGATGGGGGAAGAGAGAGGGAGGTAGGAGAGGAAGGAAGAGAGAGAGGAGGAGAGAGGGAGGGAGATAGGAGGAGAGAGGGAGGGATATAGAGATGGAGTTGGAGGGTGATAGAGGGAGGGATATAGAGATGGAGTTGGAGGGTGAGAGAGGGAGGGAAGAAGAAATACATAGAGAGAGTGAGAAGTGGAGAGAGAGATGAAGTGACAAGGGAGATATGGAGAGAGTGTGTATATGTTTTGGGGTGAGATAAAGAGATAAAGAAGGAGATATGGAGAGAAGGAGAGAGGGAGAGATATAGTAACATAGTTGGAGGGTGAAGAGAGAGGGAGATATATATGTGGGAAATAAATGGAGAGAGAAGAAGGAAGAGGGAGGATGTGAGAGAGTGGAGAGATGGAGGGAAAGAGAGATGTAGTTCGAGGGGGGAGATAGGGAAGTAGATGGTGATTTATAATCCTATTTGATTGCTTGCACTAGATGCATTGATTTCAATGTAGATGTTGATTTCAGTGTATAGGAGGAGAGATGGAGGGAAAGAGAGATGTAGTTGGAGGGGGGAGATAGGGAAGATGATTTCTTGCACTCGATGCATTGATTTCAGTGTGGATGGTGATTTATAATCCTATTTTTCTTGCACTATATGCATTTATTTTATTGTAGATGTTGAGAGAGAGAGAGAGAGAGAGAGAGAGAGAGAGAGTAACATAGTTGGAGGGTGAAGAGAGAGGGAGATATATATGTGGGAAAGAAATGGAGAGAGAGGAAGGAAGAGGGAGGATGTGAGAGAGTGGAGAGATGGAGGGAAAGAGAGATGTAGTTAGAGGGGGGAGATAGGGAAGTAGATGGTGATTTATAATCCTATTTGATTGCTTTCACTAGATGCATTGATATCAGTGTAGATGTTGGTTTCTAATCTTATTTTATTACTTGCACTAGATCCATTGATTTCAATATAGATGTTGATTTCTAATCTTATTTGATTACTTGCATTAGATGCATTGATCTCAGTGTAGATGTTGTTTTGTAATCTTATTTGATTGTTTTCATTAGGTGCATTGATTTTAGTGTTGACGTTGATTTCTGATTTGATGTAATTGGATGTACATTGATGGTACATTAATTTTAAAGTGACTAGATTAAGATTGTGTATTGATTTCAGTGTAAGCACACAAAATTATTAACAATGTACATTAACATGATGATTTCTAATCCTATTTGATTGCTTACACTAGATGCATTGATATCATTGTAGATGTTGGTTTCTAATCTTATTTTCTTACTTGCACTAGATGCATTGATTTCAATGTAAATACAGATAATATCAAACTCTGGATCCAGAGTAATGTATTTACATAGGGAGCGAGAAGTGGAGAGAGAGAGGGAGTGACAAGGGAGAAATAGAGGAGTATGTGTATGTTTGGGGGTTAGATAAAGAGAAAAATAAGGAGAGATGGAGGGAATGGGGGGAGAATGAGAGAGGGAGGGATATAGTAACATAGTTGGAGGGTGAAGAGAGGGAGAGAGAGGGAGATACAGAGAGAGATAGATGTGGGAGAGAAAGGGATAGAGGGGAAGGAAGAGAGAGAGGATGTGAGAGAGTGGAGAGAGGGAGGGAAAGAGAGATGGATTTGGAGGGGGGAGAGAGGGAAGATATTTCTTGCACTCGATGCATTGATTTCAGTGTGGATGGTGATTTCTAATCCTATTTTTCTTGCACTATATGCATTGATTTTAGTGTAGATGTTGAGAGAGAGAGTGTGTGTGTGTGTTGGGGGAGGAAAGAGGATTGGAAGGCAAAGAGAGAGAGAGAGGGAGAGAGAGAGAGAGAGATAATTGGATAGCAAAGAGAGAGAGAGAGGAAAAGATAGAGGAAGGTAGGAGAGGAAGGACAAGAGAGAGGACATGAGAGAGAGGAAGAGAGTTATGGGGGAAGAGAGAAAATTGGAGGGCAAAGAAAGAGAGAGAGAGGGGGGAGAGAGAGAGGAAGGACGAGAGAGACGAAGATAGAAGGAGAGATGGAAGGATGGAGAGATGGAGTTGGAGGGGGAGAGAGGGAGGGAAGAAGGAATACATAGAGAGTGAGAAGTGGAAAGAGAGATGAAGTGACAAGGGAGATATGGAGAGAGTGTGTATATGTTTTGGGGTGAGATAAAGAGATAAAGAAGGAGATATGGAGAGGAGAGAGGGAGGGATATAGTAACATAGTTGGAGGGTGAAGAGAGAGGGAGATATATATGTGGGAAAGAAATAGAGAGAGAGGAAGGAAGAGGGAGGATGTGAGAGAGTGGAGAGATGGAGGGAAAGAGAGATGTAGTTCGAGGGGGGAGATAGGGAAGTAGATGGTGATTTATAATCCTATTTGATTGCTTGCACTAGATGCATTGATTTCAATGTAGATGTTGATTTCAGTGTATAGGATGAGAGATGGAGGGAAAGAGAGATGTAGTTGGAAGGGGGAGATAGGAAAGATGATTTCTTGCACTCGATGCATTGATTTCAGTGTGGATGGTGATTTATAATCTTATTTTTCTTGCACTATATGCATTGATTTTAGTGTAGATGTTGAGAGAGAGAGAGAGAGAGAGTAACATAGTTGGAGGGTGAAGAGAGAGGGAGATATATATGTGGGAAAGAAATGGAGAGAGAGGAAGGAAGAGGGAGGATGTGAGAGAGTGGAGATATGGAGGGAAAGAGAGATGTAGTTCAAGGGGGGAGATAGGGAAGTAGATGGTGATTTATAATCCTATTTGATTGCTTGCACTAGATGCATTGATATCAGTGTAGATATTGGTTTCTAATCCTATTTTATTACTTGCACTATATCCATTGATTTCAATATAGATGTTGATTTCTAAATTATTTGATTACCTGCATTAGATGCATTGATCTCAGTGTATATGTTGTTCTGTAATCTTATTTGATTGTTTGTATTAGGTGCATTGATTTCAGTGTAGATGTTGATTTCTGATTTGATGTACATTGATGGTACATTAATTTTAAAGTGATTGGATTAAGATTGTGCATTGATTTCAGTGTAAGCACACAAAATTATTAACAATGTACATTAATATTTGTGTTATAGTAAATCAACCTATTAATATTGAAGAGCAAGAGAGACAATGTATGATTTTTAGTACAATAGTTCAAGCTAAATATTTAAATGGTTTATTATTTCAATTGTCCTTTTCATATAATCGATATGAAAATATGACAAAACTAACAAAGGTGACAATAAGAATAGAAAAAGAAAATAATTTGAGATTGATCACAATGAAGACTATTTGTAATTGACTACATTCTTATTATTTTCATTTTCTATCATTCAACACTATTACATTGTCACTTTGCATTCAAAAAAATTATTTCGTCATTAAATTTATTAACAATATTTATCATCTCAAAAAACTGAGGTAACTAAGAAAATTTTAAAATTAAAATGACCAGATAAATATCAAACATATTTAGCATATATAAAATTATTATATTTATATTATCTGTATTTACATATTATTGATAAAATTAATCATATTTTCGATAGATTTTCCTTGGCCGCACACGACTGAAACTAGCCTAGATCCATCTTAGGTCTAGATCTATCAAGCGCCGAGAGAGATCAAATCTCTCGAGGTGCAAACCTTTCCTCATGTTTTGAACCCAAAAAAAGAGGTTTGCACCTCTAGAGATTTTATCCCTCTCGGCGCTTGATAACATCCGTAGTTAAGATGTGGATTTAGTTGGTTGTATCTATGTGTTTATGTTTATATATTTATTCCATTTACTTCATAAATATATATTAGTGATATCAGAGTGGTATTTTCTTTGTCTGTTTTTTTGCGCATGTACCCAATGAGGTAGAGGTATACGAAGTTAGGGCTCAGATTATTTGAACTTCTGCAAGACCGACCTCACCAACTTGGACGACCTCAAATGGCAAAAGAAAAGAAAGAAAAGGGAGCAAGAGATACTTTCAAAATATTTCTTGAAGAATTCCTTAAGCGACAAAGGAATTTCATTATGGGCAATTTTTCCTATATCCTTCAGCAGATGCCCACCGACGACACATCTTCATCATGCAGTCACTTCGGAGGCGCCACCCCCTTCAAGGTAAAATTTAACTCCGATATCCCTACATTTGAATATCAAATAGATGCAAATATTGTAGATAAATGGTTGAATCTAATGGAAGGTTATTTTTTGGTCCATAGTTTCTCTGATAGGGACAAGATTACATTTGCATTGCTCAAGGCTTCCCCCCTCGTCACAGACTAGTGAAAAAATTACTGTGAGGAAGGGGTGAGGAATCCTCTCAGTTTAAAACTTCACCCTCTTGGAACACTTTCCAAGATTATTTCATGGAACATTATTACTCCATGGGGAGCTATGAGGACAAGTACATAAAATGGACCATACTATGATAACACAAGGACCAAGACATGCATGAGCTCACAAATGTTTTTTGTACTCTATGCATAAATTTAAGTATCAAAGACTCTGAGTGAAAAATAGTGCTAAACTAAGTGATTGTATGCAAAATAAATCTATGAAGAAATGGAGTTCCTGGACATATACTTGCTTAGCACATCGTACTGATATGCTGCCAAGATTGAAAAAAAATTTAAACAAAAGAAGCACGACTTTGGATCTGCGAATGGGAAGCATGGAAAGAGAACCCCAAAACCATAGAAAAATGGAAAGAGCTAAGGTGGAGCAACCCAAGACAACCCATAGAATCCGCAAGAAAATAATGAAACCATGAAGAAGAATAAGGATTCAAGAAGGGGGTGTGAGTTCCAAAAGAGCCCCACTCACAACATAAATGAGTGTCGCGCCAAGAAATATATGGTGGCCTAGCTAAAAGCTTTAGAGTATGATGCATTTTCTGATTTTGAGTAAGAAAATTATTGATGCCAAACCCAGTGCCACCATTTCCACCACAAAATTCCAGAATATTGAGCCTAAATATGCAGAGGAGGGGGAGCATCTCTTCCACTCATAGATGTGAGTGACGGGTTCACCGTAGCATTCAATTTTCGACAACAAGAGCCAAAGAACCTCATTTCAGTAGAGGTCGTGAAACGGTTGGGCCTACTTACCACACCACACCTGTAACCATACACCATTGGGTGGCTTCACCGAGGATAAGATCTCAATGACAACCAACAGTGTCACCTTCCCTACAACATCAAGCCCTTCACAGATGAGGTATTGTGTGATGTCATTCCTCTTGAAGTTTGTGATGTATTATTAGGAAAACCATACTTGTGGAAGCATCATATTGTGTATGAGTCTAGGCCTCACACTATTTTATTACTTTGGGAAATAAGTTATACAGGATACCATAGGTAGCCTCGCCTACCGCCATCTCTTTGATCTCTACTTAGAAATGCAGTAAGATCATATGCTAGACCGAGAAATTTTTTTTCTTTTTTATTCTCTCTTAGAGTAAGGAAAATATCGTGTCCACATCCATGCCCCCTGGGAAAGGTTCCTCCACATAGAAAAAGTAGGTGGATAATGTCGTGGAGGAAAATAGGGACATGTTATCCTCATCCACAGAGGTGCCCTTACACTGTCAGGTTAAGCATTCGATCGATATGACTCCCAGAGAACCTCTCCCTAATGGGAAAATATAATTTTTCTCCATTATGGAAAATGAAGGGATCAGGTGGAAAATTCATGGGTTGTTGCAAAATGTGCACAACCAACCAAGTTGTTCACCTTGTGGGAGCCCAATTGTACTTGTATTGAAGAAGGATGGGACTTGGAGGCTCTGCATTCAATATTGAGCACTGAATAAAATAATTTTTAAAAAAATGCATCCAATCCCGTGTATTAATGACCTTATTGACCAACTCAAGGGGGATAATTATTTCAACAAGATCGATCTGAAGTCTAGCTATCACCGGCTTCCAATCGAGCCCACATATGTATGGAAGACCGGCTTCAAATCCAAGGAGGGTTTTTTTGAATGGTTGGTCATGCCTTTCAGGTTGAAAAATGCCCCTATTACTTTTATGATGCTAATGGATGAAATATTGCAGACCTTCACCAACTTGTTTGTGGTTGTTTATATAGACAAAATTCTTATCTTTAAGAAGACCTGGGAAGAGCACTTACAACACATTCGACAATTCCTTCAGATGTCGCGACAAAAAAAACTATGTTCCAACTTAGAGAAATGCATCTTTGGCATTTGGAAGGTCTAATATACAGGTTACATCATAGATGAGCAAGGCGTGCATGTGGATCCAGCTAAGATCCAAGTCATTCAGAATTAGCCAACTCCAACCACTCTCACAGATCTTTGCAGCTTTTTGGGCCTTGCAAATTTTAATCGAAGGTTCATGTTGGGATTCTCCCATGTCAGTTGGCCCTTGAATCAAGCTACCAATGGTTAGGCCTTACATCTTTCAAAATTTGAACTGCCCATTTTGGAAATTGATGTTCACTGGTTTGAGATTGTGAAAAATCACCATCATTGAAAAGAGGGTTGATGTAAACTGGTGTTTGTTGATCAACCGCAGGTTCCAGGGGCATAGAGTCATTGTCAAAAGAACTGCTGCTACTAGGAGAGTTGGATGAACTGATAGAAGACCCAGATGACGCTGGTGAAGAAGATGGACTGGATGAATCATTTTCAAATGAAGGAAACTCAAGTTCATACCAATTTTGTGAATTTGGTTGACTTTGTAGATTTCCGTTTCTTTTATCACTTTTTGTTTCTAACTTTTGAAGAAGAATTTCAACTTCTTCAACACTCTTACTCTCAGTTTAATAAAAAATCACATCTCTACTTACAATAAATTTCTCATTCGACAAAATTCAGTACCCTTTTATCATCAGAATACCCAATCATTGTGCACTTCAAGCTGCGTGCACCAAGATTATTTTGTTTTTCCTTCAGAACTAAGGCATAACATACTGATCCAAAAAATCTGAGATGTTTAACCCGAGGTTTGAAGCCAAACCATGCTTCATAAAGGTGCGATTCCGTCTAAAGAAGCAGTGGGAGATCTATTTCTCAAGTAGACAACCGTATGAATTGCTTCGGCCTAATATAAAGGACTTAACTTTTTGAAAGTTAACATAGATTGCGCCATTCCTAACAAGGTACGATTGATTCTTTCTACCACTCCATTTTGCTGTGGAGTGTAGAAATTGGTAAGATGTCATTTTATGCCATTATCCATGCAATACATTTTGAATTCATTTGAAGTGAATTCTCCGCCATTGTTAGTTCTAAGAGTGCCAATATTCTCCTTTACTTCATTTTCAATAAGTTGACGAAATTTTTTGGACTTTTCAAATGCTTCTGACTTTTGCTTCAAAAAATATACCCAAGTCATCCTACTAAAATAATCAATAAAGAGTAAGAAATATTTGCATCCTTCGAGTGAAGTTGGTAAGGGTCCAAAAATATCACTGTGAATCAACTACATATGCTTGTTTGCATGCCATGAACTTGTAGGAAAAGTCTCTCAATGTTGTTTTCCAAAAATGCAAGATTCACACTTTTCATTTCCCTTTTTGAATGTTGGAAGTCCCTTAACCATTCCCTGTTTTTGTAACTGAGAGAGATTATCGAAGTTGAGATGGCCATATCTTACATGCCACAATCTGATTGGTGAAATGTCTGTACTTGTTGCTCCTGCAAAGTCAAATTTTCTTGGAATAACTGTCCCTTTTATCCTTAACAGTTTTCCATCTTCATAACCTGTCATTACTATTTTCATGTTCTGTTTGACTGAGTTAATTTTAACTAAGCCATCTTCCATAATCACCATATGTCCTGCTTGTCAAATCGTGACTAAAGATAACAAATTTTGCTTAAATGTTGGGACATACCATAAATTTGAAATCATTCTTTCTCCAATGCCTGGTAAAAAAATTTTAACTACACCTTTTCCTGAAGGAGTATGTTTTGTTTTATCAGTAAGATAGATTGAATTTAGATGGCATTGTTGGAAGCTCCAAAATAAATCCCATTGAAAAGTCATGTGTTGAGTTGCACCTATGTCCATAATCCATGCATATTCATAATCACTTCTAAGAAAGCTTGAAACCTGTAAAGCTATTGATTCCGTGTTGGTGAGGACATATTCTGAACCATCAGGATCATCTTCATCATTTGCAAACTGTGCAGAGTTTGGATGAAACTTGGGAATTTTATCAATAGAAGTTCTACAGTCTTCTGCATAATGGCCAACTTTGTTACATTTCCTGTAAACAATTTGACTGAAAATTTTTCCTTTGCCTCGAGACTATCCTTTGCCTTGATACTGTCCTCTACCTTGATACTATTCTCTGCCTCTGCTTTGGCCTCTGTTCTGAGTTTTTCCTCTGCCTGGACTTTGTCCTTTTCTTTTATTGTTGCCTCTTCCTTGAAAATTGCTCCTGCCTGAATTGTAGCCTTTGTTGAAATTATTTCCTTTGCTTTGACTACGACCACGACCTTGGGTTGCTTTATTTTGATTGAAATTTCCTCTTCCTCAGTTTCTTGAACTATCAACCGAGGATTTACTTGAGTTGGCTTCGGTGAAGAAGAAATCTTCCCCAATATGTTTCTTCTTCCCAAAGTTTTTATCATGTTGGGCTAACATATCACTCAATTCATCAAAATTTATCTTCTATAACTTTCCAGTGACTTGAAAGTTTCCAAAAAATGTGTGTAATATGATAGCAATCCAACAATTACAATTGTAGTCAAGAAACTTTCATCGACAACTTGAAAACCAACATTTATTATTTCTTGCTTAATGCTTTTAAGCCGTGAAATATATTTAAGGACATCACCACCTTTAGTTAATTTTTGTTGAAGGAATTTTAATCTAAGATCAACCTTATTTGATTCAGGTTGTGTATCAAAGAGATCTTTGAATGTACATAAAGCAATCCGTGCATCTGAGGAATTTTCAATATGTATTTACATTTCATTATTAACTGAAGCCTTTATAAGAGCTAATGCCTTGGCATTTTTTACTTCCCATTTTGCAAGGTTCGTCGCATTCGTTGTTTTATTAGGCTTGATGTTGCCATCGCATATTTCATGCCACAATTCATTATAAATGAGAGTGATTTCAATTAAACGTTTCCATGTCTTATAAGATTTCACCCCTTCTATCTTATCGGATTTAGAGAACATATTAATTAACTTCGACATGATAGTGTTGAAGTAGTGAACCAAAGGAATCAAGCATAAGAAAGAATGAGAAACTCATCACATGAAACATGCCACATAAAAAAACGACACACGCCACTCAAAGAAAAAATGATCTATCGAGGCTTGGCATCGACCCTCGTATAGTCGTTGAAAAAAGAAGAAAAATGACTGAGCTTTGCACTCTAGTCAAATTCTCGTTGAATGTTTACAATGAAATATTTGCAAAATTTGATCACTTGAAAATTCCCTTACAAATTTCTTCTTAAAAAATTTACCCCCTCTCAAAGTAAAAAAGTACTTTGAGTTACAATATCACTCTTTCTCTCCATATAAAAAATTACAAATAGAATCTCCTTATTACTCAAAAAATTACAAAATCCTTATTACTCCAATAATAAGAAATTACATAAAATTATATACCTTATCCCTCCATGTGACTTACAAAATTTAAATCACTTTATAAAAGTGATTTATAAAAAAATCACTTTAATTTCCTAACTTTTTACTTTTTTCACTTTATAGAAAAAGTATTTGATTTTCCCATATTTTCCAATTTTCAATTAGAAAAATTTTATTTTTCCAATTTTTCAAATGGAAATATTTTACTTTCCCAATTTTCAAAATAGAAACATTTTATTTTTCCATTTTCTCACACTTTTAATTATGAAGTTCTGAAAATTTACTTTTGCAATTTAAACTCCATGCTATTATTCTACCTTTGATTTGGACGTAGATCAATTCTACTTTGTAGATATCTTCTAGGCAAGAGACTTTCAGGTTGTGCACACTATTTACGCTGATGTTTCTCCTCAGCACTGTGTCCTGACATTTCTAATTTCTCATCTGCTATCTGCCTTCAGCTCAATGCAGTGTTCTCTTCAATGCTGCCAACAATGTCAATAATTCAAATTGCGTGTTAAACAACAGGATTTCAGCCTAACAAACCTTCAAGAATTTGCTACTGCAAAAGTGAATTTCTTAAGAGTACAAAACAAATCCAATATTTCTTCAAAAGATACAACAACTTGTATACATTTGTTTGATAATCTCTTCTTGTTGATCTGCAACAAAACATTCAACAAATGAAAAAAAAAAATTGACGCAGCAGAGCGGAATGACATGATGTCGGCAAAGAATTTGGAAAAATAAATTGTAAGATCGAGGCGAGCTATTCAGTGCCTTTATGAGAACAGGGCACAACTGAATTTGATATCTATGCACCTTGGAGTAAGTGTTGCAACTGCTCGGGTTGTTGGACACTTGTCAAAAAACACTGAGGTGATGAAGCTCGTGAATGACCTCATGAAGGCTCCAGAAGTGGCTGCACAATGCAAGAATTCACCACAGAGATGACCAAGGCAGGGGTCATTGAGGAGGTGGTGAATGATTCCTTGGATTCTGCACTTGACTTTGAGGATATTGAAGAAGAAACTGTTGCTGAGGGCATTGATGATGAACAAGAACTGGAAGAGATAAGGGCACAACTTGCAAATGTTCGTGGATAGATAAAGACCAATTGTATACCACATTAATACAGAAGTGTCCTTAGACACGCAATTTTATTGATAATGGAAAATAAATTACATAACAAATTGCAAGAGTTTACAAACGTAAACTTCCACTAATTTGCAATTAGGAAACTAACCCATTTATAAGCTATATGTCCTAACTTAATTTATTTATGGACCACTTGAAAAAATAACAAGTGTCCATTTACAATAAATGATCTTCTATCCAATCTAATAACTTTATTCCTATTTTAGAGCCTAAGATACGACTCAATTCTAGAGTCCTATCTTTACTAACAATATTCTATTTCTAAGTGTCTATAATATTTATTTAATATTATAATTTGTTAAATATTTTTATCCTAACTTTACATTATTATATTTGGATCATCTAACAAGCAATATTAAACGCAACAAACAAACATAACAAAACTTAACACACAAAATTTTGATTAAGGAATTCACCCCTCTTGGGCTACATCTCCTTGGTATAGCTTCATAGTGTGGGCCTTTGTATTATCTTCAAGTGTGCTAAAATTGATGTTATAAGCTTTAGAACCTCTTGGAACCTATTCCAATGATTTTAAAACATCATAATCTCCAAAAAATTACTATTTGTTTGTTGAATTTGGACTCTGGATGCTCTGGAAATGACCCCAACACTTGGTTGCCCTGGCCTTAAAAAATAATCAAATGCACTAAAACACTTGTAGATGACCTTTTTTGCCTTTGCAACCTGCTTCATTGAGTTCCCAACATGCCAATTAGCCTAGAATGGCTCTTTCTGAGCTCTGTTTGGGTGAAAATTGGATGAGTTATGACCAAAACTGCTTTTCCCACAATTTCTCCACTAAACTTGGAGGAACTGCCAGTTAGATTTCCAAATTTAGAAATCCAGCCATAAATGGTGCGCTCCCTAAAAATCCGCCAGTTTAAACTGGAGTGTAATTAGTGGATAAGCACATTTTAATTATTAGATAAGCACTTTTTTAAGGATAAGTGCGTTTTTAATGCTAATTATGTTTAAATGTGGTTAAGCCACATTTCAAAACTTAATTAAACGCGTTTAAAACTCTATTGGTTCATTCGTTTAAGAGCTTTGTTCTTGGACTGTAGCCATATGGGGAGGGGGTTGGCCTGCGGGGTTGGCCCTCTCCAACCCCTAACCGTCGGACTGAAAAACAATGAGTTTATGCAGGGAACATAGTGGTTAAGAACCACCGATTAGGGGAACTGGTGTAAAGCGTGGCTGACGGGCGGAAGGTTGTGGGTTCGACCCCCACTTCACCATAAAATTTTTACAAGAATTTACAAAGAGCTTTGCCACCAAATTTATAGCTCTCCTCTAGATTTAACCTCCATCAACTTTAGTTAAGGGCTCCTCCATACTTGGTTAATTCTGGCAAAAAGTGGGTTTCAAACTATTATATATATATATATTATTCCACCATATCAAATTTAATGTCCAACCTTAGTGTGAAGTAATAATTCGACCCAAGGGTTGGACAGGGCCCATCAGAGAGGACACGTGGTGCCCTCTGGTTGGGTTGTACTCCAACTTTAAAAAATTTCAAATTCAAACTTAGGAAGAATATTGGAGGTCATCTCACAATTTCTCCTTTCACAAATCCATCTGACGAATTTGAAGACCACACTTGTCACAGTGCCACTAGCTGCAATATGGAGAATATTCCTTGTAATGCTGACTGTACCTGCCACATCATCCCTGTACCTGTTCCACTCCTTTTTTGCCTATTTTGGAAAATGAACAAAAACGATAACTCAGTCATACGAACTTGGCTTTGATGAAACAAGTTGCGTTGGAATCCTAGCGACAAACTTTATCCGGTCGTTCAGGTTTGAATAAATTTTGAGCACTTTCAATTTTTAGCTAAAACTTGAGCCTTAGATCATTCCTCCCCACTAGAAGATTTTTGGACCCGAAAATATACTATAAATTGTTTAGCAAGTGAGGGTACAAATCCCTCACTTTTCCAATCTCCAACCATTTGGCATTTGAAGGATTTTGACCTTTGAGTCCAACTCTAAGGTATTCAACATTCCCTCTTCTTGAAGTTATGATTCTTCTATCAAGTATGAGATCTTGCTAAAGTTCATCAAGATATTCTTGCGAGAAATCATCTATTGATGGAAACTGAACAATCTCTCCTTGATCATCAATCAAAGGAGGCTCAAACAATCTCAAATTCTCAACATTAACGACAGAGTAAATTTGCATATAAGGAGGAAAATCTAGCTTGAATGCATTTGTACCAATCTTTTCCAGAATTTTAAATGGACCATATCGGATTGCTTTGAGCTTTACCTTCCCCTTGCAATATTCCTTACTTATGTACAACCAAACTTCATCACCAACTTGGAATTTATGATCAAACCGATGTTTTTCATGCCTTTCCTTGTAGCTACTTTGACTCTTTTCAAGTTGCTCTTGCACTGCGTGATGTACCAACTGAATTTTCTCAATGAAATTTATTGCTTTATCTATGTCACTATGTCTGTCTGTAGCAACATATTTCTCAAAGATGAAGTCCAATGGCGATCTTGGCAAGTAACCAAAACACGTCTCAAATGGCGATGTATTTGTGGAAGAATGTTTTGCCCGGTTGTATGCATGTTGTATGTAGTGTAACTGTTCGTCCCACAACTTGGGATGCTTGCTACAATAGCCTCTTAGAAGATGAATAATGGTTCTATTACCACCTCTATTTGACCATCTGTTTGTGAATGAAATGTTGTACTTGTTTTCAAATTTGAATCCATCATGTTCAATAATTTTGACCAAAAATTCCCAACAAATTGAGAATCTCGATCACTTATAATAGAAGTAGGAAGACCAAAATGGATCCATAAATTTTGAAAGAAAATAGTAGCAGCTTGTTCAGCTGTAATAGTTTTATACAATCCATCAAAATACACATTTTTCTAAACCTATCTACCACAACATACAAATAATCATGACCTTTCCTTGACATAGGAAGGCCTCCTACAAAATCCATTGAGATCCTCTCCCAAGGATGAGAAGGAACTGGAAGTGGTGTGTACAAACCAAGCTTCCTATTGCTAGGCTTACTTGTTTCACATAAAGAACATCCTCTAATAAAATGAGAAACACTTTCATTCATGCGTGTCCAATAACAATACCTTTGGAGATGCGCTATTGTCTTGCCTACACCGAAATCTCCTGCAATCAATGACGTGTGCGCCTCCCTTATGATATCATTTCTTTCTCCCTATTGAATACATAACTTGAACAAGTGATACAACAAACTGTTATGCACATGATAATCTAACTCTTCACTTTTGTTTCCCTTACTCAAGTTCTCATACACATCTTGAAAATCACTATCATTCACATATTGTTCAATGTAACTTTCATGCATAATAGAATTGTGCTTGAGAATAATAATTGAATTTACAATAGGCCAAGAGAGAATATCAACTACATTATTGCAGATTCCTTTTGTGTACCTGATAACCAAGTGAAATTTTTGTAGAAGACCCATCCACCTGAAATGTCTTGATTGTTGCAACTTGGACTGTGATTGTAAGTACTGCAATGACTGATGGTCGGTATGGATAATGGTCTCTTTTCCCATCACCTAATGCTTACATTTCTTTACACTTTGTACCAATGCATATAAATCTTTATCATAGGTGGGATATTTAGTCACAACCCCATTAAAAGTTTCAAAATGAAATGAGATAAGCTTACTATGCTGCATCAGCACTGCTCCCATAACATAATCACTTGCATATGTTTGGATCTCAAATGGCTGTATAAGATCTAGAAGTGCTAGAACCGGTGTTGAACTTATATTTTGATTTAAAGCATCAAATGATTTCTGCTACAAATCTCCCCAATTGAAGACTTTATTTATGTTAGTCAATGCATGTAACGGAGCTGCAATGGAAGAAAAATTAGCAATGAATTTCCTCCAATATTGTGCTGCCCCTAAAAAGCTTCTTACCTCGGTAACTGTATTGGGCTTGGGTCAATTCAAAATGACCTCAAATTTGGAAGGATCAATATTCAACTCACCTCCTCCAACAACGTGTCACAAATATACCAATGAAGTCTTACCACATTGACACTTTGACATTTTAAGAAACAATTACTCTTTTCTCAAAATATCAAGTACCTTGTCCACATGCATGACATGTTCTTCTCTTGATTTGATGAATATGAGCATGTCATCTAAGTAAACAATGACAAAGTCATCTATAAATGGTCTATGTACATCATTCATTACTCCCATGAAAGTAGCTAGTGCATTTGTTAAGCCAAATGGCATAACTAACCACTCATACAATCCTTGTCTAGTTTTGAAAGAAGTTTTCCAAATGTCTTCTTCAGCTATCCTAACTTGATGATAACCACTTCTCAAATATAACTTGGTGAAATACTTTTCATGCTTTAATTGATCAAGAAAATCATCAATATGTGGGAGTGGGTAGCAATTCGTTACCGTGATTTTGTTCAGTGCACGAAAATAGATACACATGTACCAAGTCCTGTCCTTCTTTGGAAAAAAAACTACTGGAGAACCACATGGCGAAGTAGATGGGAGTATGACACCTTTGTTAAGAAATTATTCGATTTTCTTCTTGATTTCCAAACTTTCCATAATTGACATGCGATACATACCAATATTTGGAAGTCGAACATCCTGCTACAACTGAATCTCATGCTGAATTCCCCTCTTGAGTGGTAACCCCTTTGGTTCTTGAAAAATCTTGCCATGCTGACTTACCACATCAAACAAATAAGATTTCAATTTATCATCACATCCACAAAAATATTCATAGTCAACATCATCCTTTTTCTTGATCATGAGAAGCACAAAATTTTTACTTGCATTTACTAGCCTCTTCATTTGCCCTGCATTAACTAAAGAGGTATGCAGTTTATTGCGATGAGCTCTCACAATATACTCTACTCCATCTTTGATCAAATGATAATTTTTCTCATGACGGTAAAATACTGCTTTCTTGTCATACAAATATGGACTACCCAAGATAATCCCTGAAATGTCAAGTGGAACCACATCTAATTCAAATTCATCGACAAAGTTTGCAGTAATAGCAAATCTGAAAATACATTTCCTTGTCACTTGTAAATTGGCATTGTTAACTATCCAACCCAAAAGGTATGGCTTGTGATGAGGTACAGTTTCAAGGTTTAGTTTTTTGACTGAGTCTTCTGAAATCGAGTTTTTTGTGACCCTGTATAAAACAATGCATCAATATTTGTATGATTAGAAATTACTCTAACATGGAATAATTCTATCCTTGTATCTTCATTTGGAGTGTTTTTGTGACTATTTGAGGAACTAGAACTTGCTATAGCTTCCTTTCCTTTGTTAACCATGGCAACTATCTTGGTTTCATCTCCTGAATTTGATCCAAGATATTTTTGTGTGGTGGCAGTTGTCTTTTGTTTCCCTTTGTTATTTGGTTTCTTTGGCCTTAGTTTGGGATGTAGTTTCCAACAGTGGGCTTCATCATGCCACTGTTAGGAACATTTTTTGCATGTAATTTCCTCCCCTTCTTTCTTAACACTTGCATTCTTCTTTCCCTTCCATTTTACTCCTTTCTCTTTTCCCTTACCCTTGAATGGCTTCTTCTTACTACCCTCTTCAGAAATGTTTTTAACCCTTGCTTCAAGATGCATAGCTTGCACACATACTTCATCTAAGTTATTTGGGTTAAACATAAGGATAATGTGTTTTAAGTAGGAATGCGGACCTCCTATATATTTCAAGAGTGTATCTTGTGAATTTAAGTCTACTCCAAGAAATAAAGCCCTCTTCCTAAACTCTTGTGTATACTCTTGGACACTTTGACCTTTGAGCTGTCTAAAGTTTTTCCAACTCATTATTGCTTTCTGCATATAGGATAATGGATAAAATTGTATTTTAATGGAAGAAATGAATTCGACGCAAGAAATGGAAATGTTACCATGGATTTGCATTTCCTCTTGTGTCTTTGCCTCCCACCAAACTAGTGCTTATCCTTCTAGCCTTAATGAAGCCATCTAGATTTTGATATCATCCTCTTGTAGATTCTAAATTTTGCAGTAAACTTCCAATTGACGAATCCAATTGTCTAGTCTTTCAGCATTAACTTCTCCATTGTTTGTGGGAAGTTCAAATTTGATGTCTAACTTGAGTAACAGAGTCTTTCCTTTTTGGATCTTGGAATGAGTATGGGTATGAGTTTTTGTAGTGGATGTGGAAGATGAAGATGCTGATGAGGATGACGAAGATGATGATGGTGGAGAGGGAGGTGGTTTTCCTCCACTACCTTTTGAGCTCCTCTCTTCCTCCTTTGCATTTATTTGAATTCCCTCTTAACATCCTCTTCTTCATAATGTTCATGAGTTCCTTCATGGCCTGTCATTTTGGCTGTAGATTCAAGCTCAATCTCTGCAGCTTGTATCTCTTCAATCACTTCAGCCTCTTGTGAAATTAATTCCTCTTCCATCTCAAATGTTGGAGATGTAATTTGAGGTGCTTCAAGTATTGCCTTGAGTGGTCCTTTGGGTGAGGATGATGCCTTCTCAGCCTTCTTCCTTATTGTCCTAACTTCAGGACTAGCTATCAATAGCTTCCTTTCTCCTCTTTGTAATCTCAACCTTGTAAGCATCAGAAAATTTCCAACTATTAAAACCATTCAAGTAAAACAAGCAAGCAACCTTGTGCTCTGATACCAACTTGATTTGAAAATGATTGCTAGTTATTGATGTCCTAGTATCGTATCATGTTAGGTAAACATGACTCGAGGTAGAGTCAATGTTGACTAGGGTAAATAGTAGTGGTTTTGGGGCACATGGTATTGTGTACCCATGGTTTTAGCCCATGGTATTGCATGTAATGGAGCCTATAAGAGGCTGGGAATACTTCATTGTAATGCAGGCCTGGAGGTGAGCAGTGAAGGCTCACTTGGACGGATTGGCCAGGGTTGTGGCCAATGGTTAATGAAATTTCATTGGTTGGGTTTTTCCCCGGAGTTTGGGGTTTTCTCAGATAAACATTTGTGTTTATGTTAATGATTTGTTGTTGGTTTTTTTCATGATTATTATTCCTCTCGGTAAATAATTTATTTCTGCGGAGCAGCCAGTCCTTCCTTTCTATTATCCAGCAAAATGAAAAGACAAAACCTACAGCAGATCCGCTGTAATATCCTGTGTTCTCTCTCACAGTCTCCCTTATCTATTTCTCGCTCAGATAATACACATATATTACACAACCGCAATACAATACTAAACATAACTTCTACCATCAGATCATCCGCCTAATGAACGGCCCAGATTGACTAGAAATTACTATACTTTTACAAGGCAATTTTACATCTTTTTTTAGCTTTAGGGGCGCTGCCCCTGAAACCCCCACCGGGGGACCGCTGGCCCTCGGACCCCCCAGCCGGGGGGTCAACCCCCCCAGACCCTGCGGGGGGGACAAGTCCCCCCCGCACCCCCCTGTTGCAAGGGTGTATAGTTTTCCTGGGGTATACATCCAGCTAAAACAAGGATATCTGAATCAGGATGAAAATCAGGCTTCACACCCAACATATCAGATATAAAATTTTCTTTTCTTAGTTTTACTTATCCTTCATAGGTTTGTTTATGAGCATATGATTGTCCACTCGGTGTACTTGGTGAAATTATGAGTTTTTCATAAGCTTAGAAAGTATAATTTAAATGACAGAACAGAAGCTTTATTAAACACAACAAACACACATAACAAATCTTAACACACAGAATTTTGATAAAGGAGTTCACCCCTCCTGGGCTACATCTCCTTGGTCTAGCTTCATAGTGTGGGCCTTTATATTAGCTTCAAGTGTGCGCAAATTGTTGTTACAAGATTCAAAACCTCTTGGAACCTGTTCCAATGATTTTAAAACATCATAATCTCCCAAAAATGACTATTTTTTTGCTGAATTTGGACTCTGGATGCTCTGGCAATGACCCCAACACCTGGTGGCCCTCGCCTTCAAAAATATTCAAATTCACTAAAACACATGTAGATGACCTTTTCTGCCTCTGCAACCTACTTCATTGAGTTCCCAACATGCCAATTAGCTTATAATGCCTCTTTCTGAGCTCTGTTTGGGCAAAAATTGGATGAGTTATGACTAAAAATGCTTTTCCCACAATTTCTTCAACAAACTTGGAGGAACTGCCAATTAGATTTCCAAATTTAGAAATCCCGCCATAAATGGCGTGCTCCCTAAAACTCCGCCAGTTTAAACTGGATTTTAATTAGTGGATAAGCGTGTTTTAATTATCATATAAGCGCTTGTTTAAGGATAAGCATGTTTTTAGCACTAATTATGTTTAAATGTGGTTAAACCACATTTTAAAACTTAATTAAACGTGTTCTAAGTGCTTGGTTCTTGGACTGTGGCCATAGGGGGAGGGGGCTGGCCCCCTCCAACCCCCAACCGTCGGATTGAAAAAAAAAAGTTTATGCAGAGAACATAGTGGTTAAGAACCACCGAGTAGGTGAGTTGGTGTAAGGCGTGACTGACGGGCAGAAGGTCGTGGGTTCGACCCCCACTCCACCATAAAAATTTTACAAGAATTTTCAAAGAGATTTTCTGCCAACTTTAGAGCTCACGTTCAGATTTAACCTCCATCAAATTTAGTTAAGGGCTCCTCCATACTTGGTTAATTCCGCCGAAAAGTGGGTTTAAAACTATATATATTATTCCACCATATCAACTTTAATGTCCAACCTTAGTGTGAAGTAATAATTCGACCCAAGGGTTGGAGAGGGACCACCAGAGAGAACACGTGGTGCCCTCTGGTTGGGTTGTACTCAAACCTAAAAAAAATTCAGATTCAAACTTAGGAAGAATATTTGAGGTCATTGGACAATTTCTCCTTTCACAAACCCATCTGACGAATCTGAACTTAGTCATACGAACTCAGATTTTGATGAAACGAGTTGTGCCGGAACCTTGGCGTCGAACTCTATCTGGTCATTCAGCTTCGAAGAAATTTTGAGCACTTTCAATTTTTAGCTAAAACTTGAGCCTTAGATCATTTCATGTGTTATACTCTACTCCCTATACTACCAATTTATGCATACAATTTATACTTGCCACAACTTGCCAAATGCATAAAAGTCTTAAAGAATAAAAAATCATTTCAAACTCTTTGAGAAGCCATCCCACCACCTAAAACCTTTAAATTTGAAATGAACTATGATGTGTAAGGCTTACTCCTTTTGCAGTAAAGGAGTGACTCCTTGTGCTAACAAAGCCCACAGATGTATGGAAGACCGACTTCAAATCCAAGGAGGGTTTTTTTGAATGGTTGATCATGCCTTTCAGGTTGACAAATGCCCCTGTTAATTTTATGACGTTGATGGATGAAATCTTGCGGACCTTCACCAACTTGTTTGTGGTTGAATATATAGAAAAAATTCTTATCATTAAGAAGATCTGGGAAGAGCACTTGCAACACCTTCGACAAGTCATTTAGACGTTGCGACAACACAAACTATGTTCCAACTTAGAGAAATTCATCTTTGGCATTGGGAAGGTCCAATATATGTGTTACATCATAGATGAGCAAGGCACACATGTGGATACGGCTGAGATCCAAGTAATTCAGGATTAGCTAATCCTAACGACTCTCACAGAGCTTTGCATATTTTTGTGCCTTGCAAATTTTAATTGAAGGTTCGTGCTGGGATTCTCCCATATCACTTGGCCCTTGAATCAAGCTACCAAGGGCAAAGTGAAAGTAATTTTTTATGGTATGAGTACCAACTTAAGGCATTCGTTGAACTGAAGCATCGCCTATAATATGCACCTGTACTCATATTTCTATACCAACAACCATTTGAAATTGAGACAGGCGCCTCTGACTATGATATTGGTGCAGTTCCCACTGAGAAAGGGCATATGGTGGCCTATCACAGTAAGACACTTTTTGATAAAATTCAGAAATACCCCACCTATGATAAATAAATGTATTCTATTGTGTAAGCTTGTTGACAATGGAAACATTACATTATGGGTAAGGAAATGGTCATCCACATAGATCACCGATCTCTTCAGTTCATATAGACACAAGGGAAGCTATAGAATCATCACCATCACAAGTGGTCTACATATCTACAACAATTCCACTTGAATATTAAGTATAAGAAGGGAAACACAAATATTGCTGCATATTTCCTCAGTTGGCCCCCAATTGCAATACTAACTATTGTTCTCAACTCTTGTGTCATCGAGACCTCTGGATGGCTACAACCATACAAGAATGATCTAGATTTCACCACCATTTACCAAATGTTAGTGGATGATAATAAAGTTCTAGATTTCCATCTCTAGGACACATTATTATGCTACATGGGCCACCTTTGTGTTCCTTCAAGAGATCACACAAAATTGATTTGGGAGGCACACTACTGTTGGATTGCAGGACACTTTGGTGTGGAAATAAAGTGGTTGTAATAAAAAAGTACTTTTATTTTCCAAAATTTCGACAGGACGTTGGAAAATATATCATATCTTGCATTTTCTGTGCCATCCGTAAGCTAACCATCAAGAATAAAGGCATGTATACTCCTCTTCCTACTCCCAACCAACCTTGGAAATCCATCTCCATGGATTATTTGTCGGGCCTCCCTTCTACCATGCATGGTGATGACTATGTATTTGTGGTAATCGAAATTTTTTCTAAGATAACCATACTAACGACTCGCAAGAAGAGAATCATAACAGAAGATAAATTTTGGAACCCTGAAGACCATTGTATTAGATCAGGATAACAGGTTCCTTAGCACATTCTGGTTGAGCCTATGGATATTATTGGACATTAAGCTCACTAATTCGACTCCATTCCATCCCCAGACTAATGGCCAGAAAAAGGTCGTCAACAGGATGATAATGCACATAATACGCATGTAAAAGTTCAAGTTTCTTTGGGAGGGAGAATATTAATTTTGCATTGCTCAAGGATTGTCCCCATGTCAAGGATTGGTAGGAAAATTATTGTGAGAAAAGGGCCAAGGAACCCTCTCGGTTTACAACTGCCCCCTCTTGGAACTCTTTCTGAGATACTGTTAAGGAAAAATATCAATTCGTGGGGAGCTATGAGGAAAAATACATATACTCGACCACACTACGCCAACAAAGGGAACAAGGCGTGCATGATCTCTCAAATGTTTTTCATACTCTATGCACAAAGTTGGGTATAAAAGACTCTGAGCGACATCTGTTGCTCAAGTACCACAAATGTCTGCACAAATACATTCAAGAATAAATGGAGTTCCTAGACATCTGCTATCTTGGTGCAGTGTACAGATATGATGCCAATATTGAAAAAAAAATATACAAAAGAATCACGACTTTGGATTTTCAAGTGAGAAGCAAGATAAGAGCACCCCCAACCATTGAAGAAAGGAAAAAGCCAAGGTAGAGTGACCCAAGACAACCCATCGAAGCTTAGAGAAAATAATGACACCATGAAGACGAAGAAGGACACTGGAAAGTGGTATGAGTTCCACAAGAGCTCCACTCACTAGACAAATGAGTGTCACACCAAGTAGTCACTGGTGGATGTGCTGAAAGCTTCAGAGTCTGATGCATGTTTTGATTTTGAGCGAGAACCTGACAGTGGGAACGATAAGGGAGGAAAATTATTGACGCTGAACCTAGTGCCACTATTGCCACCATCAAAGTCCAAAATATTGAGCCCAAATATCCATAGGAGGGGAGTATCTCTTCCACTCACAGATGTGGGTGAAGGGTTCATCGATTTAGTTCATTATCGACAACGGGAGCCAAAAGAACCTAATTTCAACAAAGGTTGTGAAGAATTTTGGCTTACCATCCACAACACACTTGCAGTTGTACAACATCAGGTGGCTTCACCAAGGATGATATCTATGTTTCAGCCAATAGTGCCACCTTCCCTACAAAATCAAGCCCTTCATAGACGAGGTATTGTGTGATGTTTCTCTTCTTGAAGTTTGTGATATATTATTAGGACAACCATACTTGTGGAAGCTTAATGTTGTGTATGAATCTAGGCCTCACAATGTTATTATTAATTTGGGAAATAAGGTATACATGATAACAAAGGTAGCCCCACCTACCGCCATCTCTTTGAGATCTGCTAAGTAATGCAGTAAGATCATCTCTTAGACTGAGAAATTTGTTTTATTTTTTATTCACTCTGAGAGTAAGGGGAAGATCATGGCCACATCCATGGCCCCTAGGAAAGGTTACTCCACGCAGCAAAAGCTGGTGGATAAGGTCGTGGAGGAATATAAGGACATCTTCTTCTCACCGACAGGGGTTCCCTTACACTGTCAGGTTAATCATTCAATTGATCTAACCCCTAGAGTACCTCTACAAATAGGTCGATATACCACTGCTCCATTCTAAAAAATGAAGAGATCAAGCATAGATTTAGGAGCTGTTGCAAAAGGGACACATCTAACCAATTTTCTCACATTGTGGGAGCTTGATTGTACTTGTATAGAGGAAGGATGGGACCTAGAGGCTCTTCATTGATTATCAGGAACTGAAAAAAATCGTTGTCAGGAACATGTATCTGATCCCACAGATTTATGACCTTCTTAACTAGCTCAGGTTGGGCAAGCATTTCAGCAAGATCAATATGAATTCTAGATATCACTAGGTTCTAATAGATCCAAAAAATGTATGGAAGACCAATTTAAAATCCAAGGAGGGACTTTTTGAATGGTTGGTCATGCCTTTCAGGTTGACAAATTCCCCTGCTAATTTTGTGAGGCTGATCAATGACATATTGTGGTGGTTCACCAAATCATTTGTGGTTGTATATCTGGACAAAATTATTATCTTTAGTAAGAGTTGGGAAGAACACTTGCAACACATTCAAAAGGACCTTTAAAATTTTCGACAACATAAACTATGTGCCAACTTCGAGAAATGCACCATTGGCACAAACTAGGTCCAATATATGGGTTACATCATAGATGAGTAAGGTGTACAAGTGGATCCGATTAAGATCCAATTCATTAAGCATTAGGAAGCCCATACCAATTTCACAGAGCTTCGCTGCTTTTTGGGACTTTCCAATTTTTAATCAGAGGTTTGTTTTGGGATTCTCCCATATCACTTGGACCTTGAGTCAGGTTATGAAGGGTGAAGCAAAAGAAAATATTTTCTGGTCTGAGTGCCAATAGAAGTCATTCGTTGAACCAAATCATCGCTTCTAATCTGCACATGTACTCACATTGCTAGACTTGCAACAATTATTTGAAATCGAGACATATGCCTCTGACTATGCTATTGGTGCAGTTCTCACAGAGAAAGGGCATCCAATAGCCTATCATATCTAGATAATTTCCGATACAATTTATAAGTACCCCACCTAAGATAAAGAAATGTATTTTATTGTGCAAGATTTCTGACAATGGAAACATTACATTCTCGGGAAGGAAACGGTCATCCACACAGATCATCGACCTCTTCACTTCATATAGACACAAGGGAAGTTGTAGAATGATCACCATCATAAGTGGTATACATATCTTCAACAATTCCACTTAATCCCAAGGATGAAATCCCCGTGGGTGTTATTTTGTCTGGTGGATCCATCCAGGGTCCACGATTGTGCTTTAGTCTTTCATTTTCTCTTTAATGAGAATTCAAACATGCCATTGTATGGGCTTTGATATTTTTTTATGGGGATATACTAGTTTCTTTAGTTATATTATAAATAAAGGATGCACTTCCAGATCCCATTATGTTCGGTGTCTTGTTGAAAATATTTTTATAAGAACACCTAAATGTTTCAGATATGTTGATTATTCCACTGTTTTGGAACTTACAGTGGTATCAAAGTTGTGCATCCTGTCAACCCGAGGGTTTTATGTAGGTATCTTCAGTGGGAGTTCTTATCACCGTAACCAAAATCCTCCATCTTCAGTGGTATTTGATATCACCCTAGTTGGTTTCATATCTTCCAATTTTCCTATAAACAGGAACGGATCTACGTATCTATATTTGTGGAATATATATATATATATATAGTTAGTTAGTTTGGGCGTGAGGTTCTTTAGGGTTCCAGGTTTCCTGAGCTCATTAATGAGAGTCTCTGGAGCAGCATTCTATCCCTGAGAAGGTCGATCGTCTGTGTCAGCATTTAGTGAGTCTCTAGAGCGACATTTTATTCCTAAGGAGGCCAGTTGTCTCTAGTAGTGTTTAGTTTGGAGGTCGATCATCTATTGGTGCTTCGATCCCTGCCGGCACAATATCGCTCTCGGAGAACCGCATCACGAGCCCCTGTTGCTCATGTTGCTCATAAGTCGTCCCTGTCATGACCACTTGAGCACAGGAGAAGGCCGATAACAGATGGCTTCCATCTGCGTCATCATTGGTCACGTGAGCCAGTGTGGAGGAAATGATAAAACTGTTGGATTAGAGTGCAAGAGTGCGCCATTGCAGAAAATGGTAGTCATCGAAGTGGATTCTATGGCCTACATTTGAGGAAAACCGACGAAGGGAAGGCCCAAATCGTTGCGCTATGTAACCATTTGATGTGGGGCCATATAGTAATCCATCCTTAGTTTATCAGTTAATCAACAAGCCAAGAAGCGATTGGTCTCCTTATTGCTTAATTGATCATTTCGACCAGGGTAAAATTCCATACAGAAGATGGCTAGTGTTACAGTTCCATGCCAAGGGAGGAGGGACAAGATCATTGGGATAAAACGAACTCTCGTCATTGAAAATTCGTCGATTTGCTGAAAGTTGTGATAATCTCATCACCAACCCTACTGTTTTCTGAGCACACTCTTGAAACATCCACGTGCATGATCAGTGGGAGTTTGACCCATTCGTTCGACCAAATTATTAGGAGCTACCATGGATTGTGTTCCACCAACATGCTTCCAGAGGCAGTGGAGACCTTCAACCAGATTCTTGTTTCAGCTAAATCCATTCCATACGGTAGACTCCGTCTTGTCGATCTACTTGCAATCAAATTCTGAGGTTCATTTCTCCTAGTTGCGAGTCATTAAAGTAATTACAGAGTTCGGGGTTTAGTATTGAGGAGGTAGGAGAGGAAGGTTCAGTAAGTCTTCATTTCAGGAATGTCGTCATAAATAAGGCGAGATTGATTCTTCTTCAAAACTCTGTTTTGAAGAAGAAGTCATCAAATATGTTTTTATGATGAATGTGTAATTTGTCAAAATGCTGCAAATTCTCCAGCTCTTCAAATGACAGCCCTGTTTCAGCTTCAAAGGCAACTCTGTCACCGCATTATCTTCATCAGTTTCAGCAAAAAGATAGCTCAATTTTGCGTTCAGTAAGTCTTCATTTCAGGAATGTCGTCATAAATAAGGCGAGATTGATTCTTCTTCAAAACTCTGTTTTGAAGAAGAAGTCATCAAATATGTTTTTATGATGAATATGTAATTTGTCAAAATGCTGCAAATTCTCCAGCTCTTCAAATGGTAGCAGCTTCAGTAGCTCCAATCCCTGCAGAAACAGCCAAAGAAATCATCAGATGTGTCAAAATGCTTCAAAGTTTCCAATTCTTCAAATGACAGCCCTGTTTCAGCTTCAAAGGCAACTCTGTCACCGCATTATCTTCATCAGTTTCAGCAAACAGATAGCTCAATTTTCCATGGAGTTCAACTGTGGATCAACACCCGCTGACAGTTTTAAATTAGTATTAAAATTACTGTCGCAGGTATTCAATTGCACACAGGGAATGGGGTAAACGGTTTATGAATCTCTATCCTCAGTACACTACTTGGGATAATCCTAAGGATCCTGGACTACAACTAGTTATGGGTTACGTATCACCAGATTACTTCACACATTCAGTCTCATATTTCATAGAAGCACCTCTTATAGCAATTACAAGGTGGTCGTTTATTTTGCAGTTGTTAAGATGCAAAGACACATAGGTTTAGAGAAAGAGTTCTGAAGAAAGGTGGGCTTTGGCAAGATATATATGGAATTGATGAGAAGGCGGCCTGCTCCAGTACAGGCTACATGGATTGGTTATCCAAATACAACTGGTTTTCCGACCATTGATTATCAACTTACAGATTCATTGGCAGATCCTTTGGAAACAAGACAGAAGCATGTGGAAGAGCTTGTAAAATTGCCAGGATGTTTCCTCTGCTACACACCATCTCCAGACGCAGGGCCTGTTGTAGAAACACCTGCTCTTTCTAATGGATTCATCACCTTTGGAAGCTTCAATAATCTCGCCAAGATAACACCGCGAGTTTTGCGTGTATGGGCAAAGATTTTGTGTGCAATTCCTACATCACGACTTGTTGTTAAGTGAACGACCACCACATGTGAATCGTTGTATATGGGCGTTCCATGCGTTACCATGGCAGGGTCTGTTCATGCTCACAATGTGGGTGTAAGCCTTCTGCACCAAGTTGGTTTGACAAATTTAATTGCTCAAACTAAAGATGATTATGTCAGCAAGGCATTGGAGTTAGCTTCTAACATTCCTTTGCTCTCATCTCTGAGGATGTGTCTTCGGGAAAGGATGTTGAAGTCCAAGATTTCTGATGGACATAACTTTGTTCATGGTTTGGAATCAACATACCGAAAGTTATGGCACCGGTATTGTGGTGTTGAGGACATGCCTAATGATGCAAATGGCCCTGGTATCTGGCTATATGAGCGGAGGACTGTATTCATGTAATGATGGCAAGCGCTGGATAAAGCCGATGGTTCTTACGGCATCTCTCTTCCCATTTATGTGCTTTGGCATTGGATTTGTACTGAACATCATTGCCATATTTTATGGTTCTCTGGCTGCCATTCCTTTTGGCACTATGGTGGTAGTCGCGCTCGGTTTGTTTCAATTTACACAGTGCGAAGGTGTGTGCGTATTGTTCTGGACAGAGTGCGGCAGAATTGTTGCAAGTGTTACCAGATGAGTCCTGTGCTTGGCCCGAAGATAGAGCAGCGCCCCTTCTCTGAACAGCTCGAAACCAAGAAGTTCGCTTTCAATGTGATGGCAAAACAGATGATGAGCTTCAATCATGGGGAGCCTGAGACAGACAGAATTTTGTTCCATGATTTCCGCCAGCGATTGTTGGGATCCTTTGGAGATTTTGTGGGATTACGGGCGATGTGGCTCTTAGGAGGCGGATTGTGAGTTATTGCTGATGCTACCATATTGCATGTGGTTGGACGTGTTGGAGTTCAATGAGTGGCATATTATAACTCTGGCTATTGGGTCGTTCCTGCAAATAAATTTAAATTAAACTTGAGTGCAACCATACAAACCTCTCTCAGTACAGTTGTCACCATGCGCTGAATCGGCAGAATTTTAGTTTGAAGGTTGTTTTATTAAAATGGAAAATGTAACGTGGCAAGCTGAAAATAAGTTAAGATATCCATCACAGCAGAAGAAATAGGATTCGGTTCCTATTTCAAGACTTCAGTCCTGATCCTAACGGGATCTGTACTCCAGTTTATCGGCCATCAGAGGGATTCTTGCAATTATATTTGAACAACTCATCTTTTTATCGACCTGTAGGGAAAAAATTTTTGGTCTATTTATTGTATGCGCTGATCTTTAGGAATCGATGAGTGGCTTTTACTATTTTTCATAGTGCCAGTTGAAACAGTTCCATCTTTTCATGGATCGGTTTTCTTCTGAGCCGTTTAATGTATTAAATAATCATTTGTAAAAAAAGAGGCAGTGAGAGAGAGAGTTCTGAGCGTTGGTGGAGGAAAGAAAACAGAGCTTCCATTGTACAGTTTGACAGAGATTTTAATTAAAAAATGCAGCTCTGACCCCTGAGATCCCTGTGGTATGAGATTTAACATTCGTGTCCTCTTTTGTTTCATATGTAGCCTCTTATGTGTTCATGTCATTTCATGATCGTTTTCATTTGAACAAATAAAGTGTTAAGGTAGAATTCATAATTTATATGCTCTGCCTTTAAGTTTGTTCATATTTAATGTTTTCTTCTATTTGACAAGGACTCATCTTCTATGCCCTTGTCAACTCTTCAGCAGTTCAGCCATTCCATTTAATCT